>JAQMRL010000009.1:50201839-50716839 GCA_035578175.1 Catonia carolina | reverse complement strand
ATGTATGACGTGTAAATGAGGTGTAGTCTTGTACAGACTCAGGCCGACCATTCCTGAGAGAGTATGGTTAATTAAACCCCAACCATCAAAGTACACCGGCAACCACTGTCTAGTATTCAAATCCGTATAAAAGTAACTACCTTTACTAGGATTTGAACCAGGAACCTTCGTCTCCTAAAATCAGCTGTTAAACAGCTGATTTTGGTAGAAAATTTAATTCTGAAAAAATTCATGTGAATTACTCAGCTGATAACAGCTGATCATTATCAAGCTGTTACTCCCAACCTAAATATTAGTTAATATTTTATGCAGTTAAGAATGTGCGTTTTATGTGGGTCTGTTTTGATTTTAAATAAAGCGAAATTTCAATATCTATTATTCATTTTTTTCCTGAGTGATTCACATGAATCTTTTCAGAATTAAATTTTCTACAAATTTATTTAAGAAAAAATACACCTTTATTTACCATTTATGGAAGTTATCTTACGTTAAACACAAAAATGTGTTATTTCTTTGCACCAATTCTTGTGTTTTATGTGAGATTATCTCTGAAAGTATTGAATTTACAGATCTGGAACCAATTTTATTCAATTTTTCAGATTAAAAAACATAAGAAACAATCGTATTTGTATCTTTGTAACTACCTTTAACATTTTTATACTGCCTTACTTCACCGAAGATACAGAGTTCTAGGTAAAATTTTTCGCTATTCGTAACTCGCTAATAAGCGTTTTCAGGCATATGTTTATATGAACTTTTTCTTATTTTTAGCTATAGAATGATATCCCAAGAGATTGCCGTATAGTTTTGAATCACTCTATATAAAAGGACATGTTCTGACAGATTCATTTATAGATCAACGCACAGCCGAAACTACTGACGCTAGAGACTTGAAATTTGGAAATTAGCTTTGTTATGTTGTGTAAGCACGCACTAAGAAAGGATTTTGCAAAATTTTGATTTTAAAGGGAAGAAATCGCAAAAATCCCCCCCACTGATGCGAGGAAGCGGAATCAGCGCGAAGCGCTACGCTTATGTATTGGTTGTTCTCCGACACACATTTACCCTCTCCATCGGTATATTCCGTAGTATCAGTGTACATTCTTATCGTACGTAAATAGCAGATCAAGTACAAAACTACAGCTATTTTCCCAGAATTTAAACTGACTTCAACAACAATTTTAATCTATGTTTTACTTTTGTCAATCCGGATTTTGTACTGTACGTAGTGTTTAATCTTTTGGCCTAACACTGGATTTACATTTTAACGAGAATTAATTCCAGAATTGTTGTAAATTAATATAATAAGTGATATGTTTTTATGCTTTATAGTATTATTAGTACTTATTATGCAAGATACGAATCTCATTGCTTAGGTCACATAATGTATTTGACTGACATTGTAAAAATTATTTTTTCAACCGAACAATTAAAATTTAATTTAAAAAAAGTGCCTCAACCAATTCCGAAAATGCATACGGTAAAGTTATTTTCTTAAATCTAACTTAAGTTAAAATAAGATAACAGTTATTTATGTAAATTCAGGCAGTATGCTATTATAATCCTTCTCTTTTTCATTTTTCACCATAAGGGTCGATTCACACACATCCGTTCACGTCACGTCTCAGTTCCGTCATTCCAAGAAGTATCAGTCACAAGAAAATATTCTTTCTTGAAAAATTAATGACATTGTCTGCACTGAGCACCGGAACCGTCCCGAATCCGGCGCGTCAGTCTTGTCGCCGTCACCGAACCGTCAAAACGATATTTTTTCTCGACGATATTATTTTGTTTTTTACGGGACGTGTTTGTCCATGGCGTTCTCTAGTTACTAGAGAATTCTCTAGTTACTAGAAACTAGAGAACGCCAGGGGTTTGTCTCTATGTAATATGACTGAAAGGAGTTTGACGGAAGTAAAACTGACGTACATGTGTGAATACTGTCATCATTTTGACTTCGAGTTGCCGTGCCGGTTCCGTTTCGGAACGGTGACATGATTGATGTGAGTGAATTGTTCATTATACGTAATCCCAAATAAATATATTTGTGACATAAGTTATTAGCAAATTAAAATACAGAATCATAGCCTTAAATTTGCATGGGTGAAGCCACGACGGGGGCGCTATCTATTATATAAAAAGAGATGTCCTGATTTATAGATCAACTTAAGTTTTCTAAGCTGTCGCTAAGAAAGAATTTTGCAAAATTTTTATTTTAAATGGTAGAATTCGCAAAAATACCCTCCCATAAGAAATACAGAGAGTATACTTAAACAGTTGAATTCTTTGTTTACGTTTGCGTGCCACACGGGACCCGCTAGTATATTAAACATTTTTATACAGATCTATTATAGTCCCTGAGATAAAGATAAAAACATTAAGATAGGGTAATCTCTGATAAACTCTCCATTCTCAAACAAATCCAGTTATTTTATTTTCTCCCACAGAAGAAACATAAAACATAAGAAGATATATAAAAAATATCGTATGGAGAATATTGCACTTAATGAACAGAACATATTATGTACTACTTCCAATAAATACATCGTGCTTCCAGCAGTGTAGCAGCCTGATGTTATGTACGGATACTAAAATACAATTTGTAGCTGTTTCATTGTATTTTGTACAGTTACCTGTGTATTCAGATCAAATACGTTGTAAAAAAAAATAAGTGAGATATTAAACAACAGTATTTTTATTTCATAATTTTTACTTCATTCAAGTTATCATCGACGCATTGAATTTAAACGGTTCTCAAGATCGATTCGTTAGTAACTGTTGTATGGTACAACTTGCTACTAAAATCACCAAGGCTATCGCGTGGGATTACGCATGTTAGAAAACGTTTGTTAATTTGTAATATTTGAATATTTGGACTGTCAGAAGTTGTTTTATGTGTTGTTGTGAGCTTTTGGGTATATTATTAGTAATCCAACTGAAATCAATAGTTTTGTTTGTTTGCTTCTATTGATAAAAGTTGATTTTTTCTTTGTTTTGGTTATAACCTAAAAAGTAAGTGATTTATAAAAAATATTTTCTGTTGCTATATCTCGATAAATTAAATTAAGGTTAGTTTTATGAACGTTTGTAGTTTTGTTTGGACTAATATATAAATAAATCTGATTGTAAAAATAAGTAATGTATTTAGCCAATAGGTAGAGAGCTCGCAGTTGACAAGTCGTTTGCTTAAAATACAGGGTGTTCCACGAGTACCTTATTCTTCTGAGGTGTATTCATCAAAATAATGAAAAGAGTTTATATAAACATAGGTCTGGAATCGCTTCGTAAGAGAGTTACAACTAGGGAAAATTTTCTTTCGGGTTTCATTTCCCCCTGCAGAAATGAAGCCCCACAGAAATGTTTTGAGCATTAACCCTGTAAGTCTATGGTAAGTATACATACCACTGGCAGTAAGGTCGAGTTTATTTAAGAATAAGCTATGCAGTTGAACCCTATTGAAATTTAATGATTTTATAGATGTTCTCTGGTAAGTAGGCTATCCACATTTTAAAATTATTGCGCAGCGACCATTTGCTTTCATGAGTTTGAACGAATGTGGTAAGGATTCATACCAGCGTACGCAACCGTGTTGTATTGTTGTTACTTTTGTACAGTGCTTAGAAAATTCAAGTTTTTAAGGGTTAGTTTTTAAAGGAAGCATTCATGCTAATATAAAGTTAAGATAAGTTATTCTACAGTTCAGCCGTTCTTAGTTTGCTCCTCGTGTCAACAAACAAAAGCCACCTACTACAGGGTGCACGCTAGAGTCTGCGACTTTACAGATATCGTATTCCTATTAAGTTAACTATTTTTTAAATTATAAAGTATTTAAAGTACTTAAAACATCAGTCATGATATGATGTAGGCCTAAAAATTTCATTTAGAAAAATACTTTTAAAAGTATTTTGTATTTAAATACTTTTGAAAATATTTAGTTGTTACTTTATAATCAGCGTGTACACATTTTGATATAATGCGCAAGCTCAGTGACGTCATTATTTGTTTACATTAGGAGCAAACTAAGAGAGGCTGAACTTTACACATTCTTTTGTTATATAGTACTACAAATTGTTTTAATAAGCATTATGTGATTCCTATTTCAATAAACGTTCCTTGGTAAGTATACTTACCACGACTTAACATAAAACAAAATAAATATCTTACTGTTCTGGCACTAGAAATACATAATTAAAGTCCCTGTAAAGCAATATTTTACAACATATATATTTTTCCCCGTACTGCCCTATAAAGGGTTAATTAATCTGTGAAACTAAACAGATTTTATGTAAAATGAGCCGAGAAATTGAATAAAATAGGTCCCAGATCTGTATCTAGAGTAGTTTTTGAGATATCTGATAAAAATACACCAAATTTGATCTTTAAAACTGTTTTATTTATGGTTTGAAGTAAATTAACTTTGTTAAATGGGTAGCAAACATATAACTTTTTAAACAAAACCTGTAAAGAATTGAATTCTGAAGAGAATTATGTAAAGTAAGCAAATAAGAAATAAACACAAACTATTGAAAATTGGATTTGTATTAAATCAAAACATAGAATAAGTGTTTTGCAAAGTTAATATACTTCAAACCATAAATAAAACTGTTCTTCAAGACCAAATTAGGTGTATTTTGTTAGATATGTCAAAAACTACTCTAGTTACAGACTTGGGATCTGTTTTATTCAATTTTTCAGGCCATTTTACATATAATCTGTAATATAGAAACAGAAAGCTGGCTCAATGGTTTCCTCTATGAGCCACTTATCAGTTCAGTTCCCTGTTCAAATAGTCGTGTGTACAGCTTCAGTCATTTCATTTATCTGCCGTAACCTTGTTTGTACATGATGTCAATTAATGAATTTGTGATTGATTTTATTAAATTATATCGTATTTTCCTGTCTGTGGAATAAGAAGGACTCAAGTTACCACAATACATTCCAATGAGAAGATGCATATTTTAAGTTGTTAATTAGGTGTAAAGAATACAATCCATTAGCTACGAAAAAAATGGTGCTATCAAAAATGAGACAGGGATTGTATTTTTTACTTTGTCTTGTCTATATGAATATATAGGAAGTAGTGAAGAGCGTTCACTGTTTCAACCAGTCACCGTGATCACGGTGACAGTGATTTTGTGTTCACCGTTACTTTTAATAGTTACTTGTGATTTAGCAATAACTTTGTATTTTCTTAGTACATTTTTCATTTGTTATCGTGAAACAATAATAATGTTTTCAGTTGTTATTTCATGATAAATGAAGGTTTGATAAATTAAAAAAATGGGCTACATATATAACTAAAATAAAAATTTAGCCTAAAACTGATTAACACAAAGTATCTTAAATTAGTAATAAAAATAACATTTTGTATAAAAAAGAGAAAGTACAAGAAACAATATTTACAACTGAAAAATAACAACGCACATTATAAATAAAATATAGTTTATAATGTAGTTATACTAAATATAGTTTATATAAATATAGTTATACTAGACTAAACAAAACGAGGGTAGTTCCTTTACATCTCTGATCGCGGTAACACAATTACATTACCGTATTATTTTTATTGCACGCCGCGTTCTACCTAGCTACAGTTCAGCCGCTCTAAGTTTGCTCCTACTGTCAACAAACCAAAACCAGCTACTACAGGGTGCACGCTAGAGTCTGTGACTTTATGGATGTCGTATTCCTATTAACCCTAGAAGCGGTAATAGGTTTAACTTAAAGTGTCAAGCATTTTTAATAAAAAAAACATGCTTACGAAAACAATTTTTTATTGTTTTTGTATTTCACATATCAGGTACGTATTATGTACCAAATTAAACAGAAAAGATAGCTCTACCTGACTGTTATTTTTGTTTTCTGATAATATTATTTCCCAAATAACCAGGACTAATGAAATATTTATAATAACAAATTTGAGAAATATGTTTTGTGTTATTAGCTACTTGACAGATTTACCTAAACAAATGCGTAAAAATGGAAATATACATTTTTTAGTGCAATCTTTCTAGAATAATTACGTTTTTGAATTATCAGTTTATCTGTTTTCGTTATTATAATATGTGAAAAAATGGTAAGGTCTGTAGAGAAAAGATCTAGGTTATGTTTACGCAATGTCAACATTTACAGAGTACACATTTATTTTCGTAGGTTTTATTTACAACCTGAACACATACTAAAATAATATCACAGATAATTCACGATATTTAATAAATTTACAGTAAAACGAATTAAAACACACTAATAACATGAAACAACAACACATCTATCTTAACAAACAGATCGCCATTACAGTGAAACACGACATTATGAAACAACAACTTTCAAAGACTCGTACAAATGAACGAGAGAACGAAACTACCGGCAAACTGTGAAATTAAATAGATCAAATGAAATACTTTCATATGATTAGTTATATAACCTAGGTTGGATAACCTGCTGGTTGAAAATAAGAGTGGGTGCATCTGTCGACCAAATCGACATCGACATGTATTCAACAGCACAACTGTCGCTCAGATGGACAGTTACCGCTTCTAGGGTTAAGTTAACTATTTTTAAAATTATAAGTACTTAAAGTACTAAAAACATCAGTCGTGATATGATGTAGGCCTAACAATTTAATTTAGAAAAATACTTTTAAAAGTATTTTGTATTTAAATACTTTTGAAATTATTTAGTTGTTACTTTTTAATCAGCGTGTACACATTTAAATATAATGCGCATGCTCAGTGACGTCATTATTTGTTTACATTAGGAGCAAACTTAGAACGGCTGAACTGTAGCTAGGTAGAACGCGGCGTGCAATAAAAATAATACGGTAATGTAATTGTGTTACCGCGATCAGAGATGTAAAGGAACTACCCTCGTTTTGTTTAGTCTAATAGATGACAAACATAACAAGGGGAAGAGACTGAGAGAGGGGAGAGAGAAAGAGAGAGAGAAGAATGCGTAAAAATTGAAGTAAAAAAAGAATGGACGTGCCGGTTATCAAAGGAGAGGCGACAAGGAGAGCACTAAGCCCAGTGAACAGACCAATATATCTTACGTAGCTATCATAGGGGCCTTAAAGAAGAGTAAGCATATTATGTCGTTTTGTCTATTAACTGTGAACGGTGAATGAGCGAGTGAATTTGTTCACTAGTTCCTAAGGTAAAGAATTCGTTCTCTCTTAAAAGTGACAGTGAACAGCGAATGAGTAACTAATTTTTGTAAAAGTGATTGAAGGAACTGTAGAATTACGGTCGCGTGTCGTCCTGCCTTAAACAGTGAACAGAGAATGAGTAAGCGATCTTTGTAACAGTGACTGGGGAACGGTTACTCGCCTATCTGAATAACTGTGGTCACCGTGACTTATAAGTAACCGTGACTGGTTCACAGTGACAGTTCTTTTCTCTTCAGCTCAGCTCTCTTCTCTAATAGGAAGGAAAGTATTGTTTTCATGTCAATTTTAAGAAATCGAGTTTTCACCGCATTTACACTTTCCCCCTGAACCCAAAAACATGTTTTTAGCGATTGGTCTGTGTGTATGTGTTGTGAACAGAATATCTTGAGAAAGGAACATCGTACGAACTTGAAACTTGACACTTGAAGCTTAAGTTTGATTCCACTAGAGGACCCGACCCTAACATTTTCATCAAAATCTGTCAACCGGAAGTAATAGTTTATTCGTGTCATTTTTCACTCTTTTGCCATTTTCTCAAAAACTGTTCCTACGATTTTTTAAAAAAATCGCCTCGTTTTCTAAATTTTTTATGCTATACAAGGTGGTGTAGGTGCCATGTCTACTGAAATTCTAGGAGAGGCTGTTTTCATGTAAAAAAGTTGTTTTTTTAAGATAGCGGCCTTAATGTACATTTTAGCGCAAAAACGTACGTTTGTAATAAAAGTTGTAGACAATTTAAAATCCTACAACTTTTATTTTAAACATTTTTTTGTCTAACACTTAGTTTATCGGTAATTAGCGATTTTCTGTTTTTTTTTTTCATGAAATAGTGTTAAAAATTCAATTTTTATTACAATTTCAGCCTTAGTTTGCATTTTATGACAAAAGTGTATGTAATCAATTTTATAGGAAATTAAAAGATCTACAACTTCAATTAGAGCATTTTTCTCTACAGAGCCTAGTTTAGTGTGAAAGAGTGATTTTTCGTATTTTTAAGCCAAACTGAGGTTGATTTTCATTTAGCGTCTTTCACTCATGATTAAAATTAGGTTATGTTTTTTGAGGTTAGTTTATTTCTATGTTTTATTATTAATTTTATGTTATGTTGGTCATTATTTGCATTGGCGAGAGAAAGTTTGTGCGAGTGTTTCACACCAGATTTTTCTTGTAGGGAATTCTTTAACGCATCTAATAGTGTTTTCAGAAATAGAATGTCATAAAAGGGAAATTTTTTATTCTCTCTTTAGTGTATTGGTAGCATTGATGGTTAGGGAATCAGTATGTTGTGATGGAAGTCCGTGCAGCTTGTGTGTAAATCAACGTAAATTCAATATCTTTAGTTTGTGTTGAAGCTGTGTATTTTCTATGACGAAATTTGCCCTTGATGTGGGTTGACGAGTTCATTTTACTGTTAGGGACGGAGTTTACCTCACTCAGATCAAAAATACGGCTCTGTAGCGTTGCAAGAAAAATGTAACAGCTTCCCTCTCATACAACCTACAGAATTGTTCGAAACCATGTTGTTGCAAACCAAAACAATTCCTACAAACGGTTGCTTATAGGTTTTACCCTTAGTATGATAGTGGCTCTGTGATGTCACCATAAAAAAATGTAAATATTACCCCTTGCTTTCTGTTGCCTTTATGCTATCTTCATTTTTCACTTCGTTCGACCAGTTTTCTTTGAATCGCGTAGCAGTTAGATATGCTTCTTCACTGTACTAACTTTTATATTTTATTATTTAGAATTTTTTGTGTAAAATAGCTTATATAAAAAATATTTTATGTCACTTGGTTCACCGATAGTTTATGAAATAGGAGAATTAGACTAATTTTGAAAATTTTATAACTGTCAAATATTTTTGGAAACCTAAATGAAAAATATATATTTATTCAGTCAACTCTTGTCTATTAAGCATGTTTTATAAATTTTTTGCTTAACTGAAATTTAAGCCCGTTATAGTAAAAAATCTAAAGTAAACACAAAAATTTTCTCAGTTGAAAATTTTGCTCACCTAAACGCAAAGAATTATGAAGCAATTTTCTTGTAATTATATTCAAAAGGCACGTACGTATTATATGAATCGACTGTAATTTTTTCAGAATTTTTCATCAGTAATGATGTTAGATAAAACAGTTGTTTTGACAGCATGTTTTGATTTTTGCAATTCTTCTGTTTAACGAGAAACAGTCTGTTTCGTAAGGGTTGAAAAATATTGCCACCATATGCAACAGACTGGATCCTACCCTAGTAGTGTTTGTTATACAATGGTATACTGTACTACAGGGTGATTCATTTAAAAGTAGCCCGCTGCATTTAACAGCGGTCTTCGACACTCAATTGGATTCAAATAGTAAATGAATAAATAGAATCACTTAATACATAATTTTACATATTATTTAACAAATTTCAACTTCACCTTTACAGTAGATGCTGAAAGTGGCGTCCTTGAACGCTTACACATATTTGTGTTCGTTCAATGCACACACGACGCAATACGGAAACGTCTATAGCTTGAATGGCTGCCACGATGTTATTCTTTAGCTCATGTATACTGCAGGGGTTTGTTTGGTAAACAGTTCCTTTTAAATAACCCCATAGAAAAAAATCGCACATACTCAAATCGGGTGAACGAGGCCACAAATCTTTACTAACAACTCGCATGGGAAAAGCCTGATTGATATGAGATAGGGACTGGCGAGACGTTGTGACGTGTTGCACCATCTTGCTGGAAAAAAATTGTACTCTAATGATAATATAATAATTAAATAATAATATAAATTGTACTATAAAGGCCAGTCGATCACATCGTGATCAGTGCTGCCAATACAGCATATGAAAATTACTCGAGCGGCAGGCTACTTTTAAATGAATCACCCAGTATTTAATAATAATTAATCAAATCTAATTGTACACTTTCTTTTTTTTCAGAAATCTTAAATATTAAAACTGACGAATTCACAAACCTGTAATTTATATATATGTGTTCACAAGAAACCGAAGATAATCATTAAAAATCAAAATCATATATCTTCAAAGTGAAGTAAGTTAATTACTGAATTCATGTTATTTTAAAAATGTATATTGCTAATACAAATATTTTTGGATCGGTCAACAATGTAATTATATAACATTATGGTTTGTATTTTAAAAAATTTGTATTATCGAGATGTAAATACAACATAATTATGTATATGAATTTTGGAACGTTCAATTAAATTGTAATGTTAATTTATTTGTGAAAATTTTATTGTTGCATTTATAAGATTTTTTTAGTGCGAAATTTCATCAAAATGAAGAGAAGTAAATGTAATAATTATTTAAATCGTTTATGTACGAGATATTTTCATACCGATCGTACTTTGTATGTTATCGATTCTTCTACACCTAATTTAACGACATCATCAGATCACGTTGTTCCGAATTGTAAGAAAAATATAAATAATATTGAATCTGATAAATTACATCCGGTAATTAACGAACATGATATTTTATTACAGAGTAACTCTGTTATTAAACCAGCGGTAAATGCGGAGAATAATAAAATAAATTCGAAAGAAAGTTCAAATAAAATTAGGTTTAATAAATTCAATATACAAATGATATCGAAAAATTTGTATAAACAACTCTTTAATAATCAAACCGTTAATATAGATGAAAATCTTTTACAACGATGTTTACAAGATTTAAAAAAACATAATTTGTTAACGAAACAAGAAGAAAACGTTTCAGATATCGAAATAAATCTACCGAAATTTGACGGTAAAAATATTATCGAACATTTTTATAATATTGGAGTAAAACAGTCGGGTTCGTATAAAAAATTATTAGAAGATTTAATCACAGGTATACCCGATATGCCGGAATCTTGGTTATTCGAATCCGGTTGGACTCGGTATACTAAAAATGGTACTGAAAAAGTTGATTTTCCTTTAGAAGACGCTTTAATTTTAGATGTGGAAGTTTGTATAAGTGAAGGTGATATGCCAACGTTAGCTACAGCTGTTAGTAATAAAGCGTGGTACGGTTGGGTTAGCTCCGATCTTATCAATATTAATAAAAAAAGAGTGAACAGATCGTACACGATGGATAAACTTATACCGTTAGAAACTGATTCGAAAATCAGCGGTTATAAATTAAATAATGATCTTAAAAAACCGCGGATTGTGGTCGGTCATAACGTTTCGTTCGATCGAACTAGAGTTAAAGAACAATATTGGTTAGAAAAAACAGGTTTACGTTTTATGGATACGATGTCGATGCATATTTCCGTTAGCGGCGTTACGAGTTATCAAAAAGCATTACTTAAATCGAATAATGCAGGCGATAATGATTGGAAAAATTTCAGTTCGTTAAATAGTTTGGCAAAAGTTCATGAATTATATTGCGGCACGGAATTATCGAAAGAAAAACGAGATACTTTCATAACCGGTTCGTTGACAGATATTCGTAATGAATTTCAATCGTTAATTGAATATTGTGCGGAAGATACGTTGGCAACTCATCGAATTCTTACGCAATTATTACCGATGTTTTTATCTAGATTTCCTCACCCTGTTACGTTAGCTGGTATGCTCGAATTAGGCTCCGCATATTTACCCGTAAATAATAATTGGAAACGTTACATCGACGATGCTAATCAAACGTATCACGATTTAGAAAATGAAACAAAATATCTATTGACACAACGTGCCAACCAAGCTTGTAAATTATTAAATAATGATGAGTATAAAAATAATTTATGGCTCTGGGATCAAGATTGGTCGATTCAACATTTAACGTTAAAAAAATCTGCGACAAAAACTACGAAGAAATCCAAAAAATCAAATAATGACAGTGATGAAATCGTCGAAGAAAATATTGAAGATAAAGATAAAACTGAAGTACCTAAATTACAAAATAAACTTTTAAATGAAATATTACAAAAACCGAAAAATTATACCGATGAATTTGATGATCTTTCACAAGATTATTGTAAAAAACTTAAAGAAAAATTTGAACCTTTAATGAATAAAAAAGAGTTATTACCGATTAAATTACCGTTGTTACCGGGATATCCGGCATGGTTTCGTAAATTATGTTCGAAACCGAATTCCGATGATTGGATTCCAGGACCGACCGCAATCAGTACCGGCATGCAAGTATCACCAAAATTATTATCGTTAACATGGAAATCTATGCCGTTACATTATATTCGCGGGCAAGGATGGGGTTATCTTGTACCGTATAAAACATCTGTTGAAATTAAAGATGAAGATCTATTCCCGAAGGAAAAATTTTATGATTATTGTATGAGAGTTAACAGCACTGTATTATGTAATTGTGAAATCGATCATAAATCGGAAATCAACGAACGTAAAGTTATCGATAATACATCGTTGCATGAAAACGTTCAAACTGATCTAGTTAAATTTTTATGTTCTAAAAATATGTTTAATAGTAATAATAATAATAAAAAGAAAAAAATTAGTCGCGATTTCAATAATACTACTGAAGATGTCTTTTGTAAAGCGAAAATAAAATTTAATGAATGTGGTTTTATAAAATTACCGCATAAAAATGGTGGCCATTTAAATGTTGGTAATCCATTAGCGAAAGATTTTGTTTATAAATTTTCAGACAGTGAATTAGGCAGTTCGGATATCCAAGCGCAACGTATTATCGCAATCAGTCGTATGTTATCGTATTGGAGAAATCATAGCGATCGCGTTGAAGAACAAATTGTCATTTGGTTAAATAAAAAAGATATACCGTTAAATTTACGGAGTAAAGGTATCGGTGCAATATTACCGCAAGTTATCGTTAGTGGTACATTAACGAGACGTGCTGTCGAACGTACGTGGATGACAGCAAGTAATGCTGTCGATGAGCGTGTCGGTTCTGAATTACGTGCGATGATTCAAGCGCCGCCTGGTTATAGTATTGTCGGCGCAGATGTTGATGCTCAAGAATTATGGATCGCGTCGGTAATCGGTGATGCTTACGCGGCTAAACAACATGGCGCCACACCGTTAGGATGGATGACATTGAGTGGACAAAAATCGGATGGTACTGATATGCACAGCGTTACCGCAAAAGCTGTCGGTATTACACGAACCCATGCGAAAATTATCAATTATGCTAGAATTTACGGCGCCGGTCAACCGTTTGCAGAACGTTTGTTGAAACAGTTCAATCCGGATATGACATTTCAGGAAGCAAAAGAAAAAGCAAGGAAAATGTTTACGATGACAAAAGGTATGAGGTTGTACAAGTTGAAAGATGATGTATTACCGGATGTAAAAAATCGGATTTATAATAGATTTACAGCTCGGGAACTTTGTGGTGTTTGTAATAAAAATGTTGAGGAATTATTTTACGAGCCGAAATGGTCGGGAGGTTCTGAATCGGCTATGTTCAACCGTTTAGAAGAAATCGCATGCAATGCGGAACCAAAAACACCGTTTCTTAATTGTCGTTTAAGTCGAGCTTTGGAACCTCATCGGGATACTGAAGATAGGTTTATACCCACGCGAGTGAATTGGGTTGTTCAAAGCGGTGCCGTCGATTTTTTACATTTGATGCTTGTTTGTATGCGATGGCTTCTTGGTCCAGAACCGAGGTTTTGTCTGAGTTTTCACGATGAAGTACGTTACCTCGTGAAAAGTGATATGAGATATCAAGCGGCTTTAGCATTACATATCACAAATCTGTTGGTCAGATCGTTTTGTGTACAACAATTAGGTATGGTTGATTTACCGAGATCGGTCGCATTTTTTAGTTCGGTTGAAGTCGATACGGTTTTACGAAAAGAAGCCGATAACGATTGTATTACTCCATCCAATCCGCATGGATTAAGTAAAGGTTATGGTATCCCATTAGGTGAAAGTTTAAATATTGATAAAGCTATCGAAAAAGCAAATGGAGTTATCGGTATACATAGAATTTCAAAAACTCAAAAGAAAATTAATGAAAAAACGATCAAGGAAAATGATTCATAAATACACTGGTATTATTATGAAGAAAATGTAATCGATCGAATATTAATTTTTAAGTTAATTCAGTGTACGAAATAAAATTGTTGTATTTGAAAACAGTTTACTAAAAAATTATTTTATTAGTGTTAATACAGTAAGCGTCATTTATTATGATCAAAGGCAGAAAAATGGAATCTTATCAAAGATTTCATACTTTTATAGTAGTTTCCTGTTAGATTCATCACATATTTGTAATTCGCTGCATATTATGTTCAAGGCTGTTCAAAACACAGTTGACGCACGATAATCTGACAGTTGTGGGACCGAGGGGATGTCGGTTTACCAAAGGTTGATTTTTTTAAAACTGAATTTTGATTTCTAAGGCAAGAAAATTCAACTTATGTTTATAGATTACTGTATGTATAGTACATTTGTTTTTGGAAGAAGCTTGTAAAGGGAGGGCGAGTAGGAGGTAAAGTAGGGATAGTTTCAACGGGGCAAGTGTTGTCTCCTTCTCACTTAATGATCATTCCCTCTCTTTCTAATTGTATACTACTCTGTTACAACTACTACGTTAAACTAAAAACTAGTTAAAAACTTTATATTTTCTTTTATCTTTTGCCTTTCTCCATCTGAATCCCATATCTTTAATAATTTTCTACAGCGACCATTTACTTCCTTTGAAATTAATTTTCTCCCGCAAAACGGGGAGTAACAAATTCAAAGTTGGCCATTCAGCGTTTGTTTTATGAAAATCATATATTGTTCTTTTCACGACACACTTATCAAAATCGTCCACTTCACTCTTCACTTTCCTTCTCATTCTTTTCTTATTTGGTGTTCTGATTAGCACGTCAGGGTTTTTTCTTTTTTAAAATTCTTAGAACTGTACTACGCGAAATCCCCATAGCTCTGGCTACACGATTTTGCACATCGGTCAGTAAAATTGGTCCATTTTGTTCAGCTTCTTTTTTCGTAAAATTGTATAGACTGACTATATACTCCCTTGCCTGACCGCGTATTACCTGCCTTTTCCGTATTACACTAGCACTCGTGCTCGAATTTTCACTACTACCACTAAGTTCCATTGTAAACTAAATAAATAAAAAATAGAAACAAAACAAAGAATATATACAAAATATTAATATAAACAAAACCAAACAGCAAAAGAGTAAAAACAATAGGTACATAAAACAGTAGGCCTACTACCGAATGCACAAGTTGAAGACTTGTGAAGGGAATAGAACAACAAAAAGATAAAATTACAACATACAGTCAATGTTTTTAGGGTTTATAGTACACTTAGGCTCTTAACGCTGCTAGCGCTATGGAGAGACTGATCACTTCCCTTCGAGGTGCTTCCCTCACCACTAAATAGAACAGCTCAGCGGCACAGAGTGTTGGTGGGAGAGCTTCTAGCTAGATCAAATGACCAGTACTACGGTATGTATTTTGTTACAATATATATTGAGTACATATTTTTGTACTCAATTGAGTAAGATTTTTTGAATCAGTAAATACATCGTCCATCCAATGGTAAACTCGTAAATGCGCAAATTTTGCGATTATGAGTTTGTTAGTGCATGCTGATGTATACAACCCAACACATGTTGTAGTAGACTCGCGATTATGTATCTTGTTCAGTTAGGAAAATACAGCCTTTGTAAATTTACGAACATACACGAAGTGTGTTAAAGAAGAAAGCATTGAATTTGTTTTTTTACTCTCCTGTAAAACTGAGAATTTGCACATTCACGAGTTTACCATTGGATGGACGATGTATTTACTGATTCAAAAAATCTTTATTCCTTTTTTGTTTCTTCATACGTAAACAGTCTGTTATGGCTTTATCGTGAATATTTTTTTAACGAGTGAGCAAGTTCTCTAATAGTAAAAGTTGTGCTGCGTCATCTATGATATTTTCCTTTACCGTGTCATTATAGATGTGATTTTTGGATATTATGATCATTGCTTAGTATGATCAAAAATCCGTAGTACAAATATGATCATAAAAAATGGTGTATACTGTAAATATGAGGGCAGTCCAGAAAGTCTGTTACGTTTTGATATATAAAAAAAACTAAGTACAAGAAAAAAATGTTATTATATACTTTTGAAAGTGCAACTAAAATGCTATTTTTCTACAGAATCACCAAACAAATTAAGACACTTATCATAGCGGTGAACTAATTTTGAAATGCCGGCGTCATAAAAGTCTACCGCCTGTGATTTTAACCAGTTAGTCACACCCTCCTGCAGCTCCGCATCGTCGTCAAAGCGCTGCGTCGCAAGCCATGACTTCATTGTCAGGAACAAGTGACAATTGCTGGGCGCAAGGTCCGGACTGTATGGCGGATGTGGGAAAACCTTCCATTTGAAAGCATCCAGGACTTCTCGTGTTCGATTTGCCGTGTGTGGTCGGGCGTTGTCATGTAAAAAGAGAATTTTTCCAGTCAACTTTCCTCTGCGCTTGTTTTGGATTGCTCTTCTTAACTTTTCAAGTGTTTCACAATACCTCGCAGAGGTTATTGTTGTGCCATGTTCCAAGAAATTGATAAGAAGAACTCCTTTCCTGTCCCAAAAACAGTCGCCATAATCTTCCTTGCAGACAATGTTTGAAGGCATTTTCTTGCCTTTTTGGGCGAGTTTGATTGACCCCATTCCATAGACTGCAGTTTGGTTTCATAATTGACATGCTTCACCCAAGTCTCGTCTCCTGTAACGATTTGATCGAGTAGTGAGTCACCATCTTCCTCGTAAGCGTGCAAAAATAACAACGAAGCAGCCAAACGATGATTTTTGTGGGTTTCTGTTAGGATTTTGGGCACCCATCTTGCACAAAATTTGTGATAACCTAATTTTTCTGTAACAATTTCGTGCAATAAACTTTTTGAAATTTGTGGGAAAAAAAGCGATAGCTCTCTTATGGTGAATCGACGGTCTTCTCTAATCTTCTCATTGACTTTATTCACAATGTCATCAGTCACGAGGCTTGGCGGTCCACTTCGTTCTTCCTCGTGAACATTAGTTTACTGTACTTCACAACTGGCGGGATTTTGAATTGCGGCACACATTTTAAATTTTTGTTGAAAAACAACGAAGAGCGACACAGACCTCTCGCTAGCACGGCTGGATAGCCACTGAACGGAGAAACGCCGCGGCACCAAAATGGCCGCGATAGCTCCGCCCCTGGCGGCTATAACGCAAAACGTGACAGACTTTCTGGACTGCCCTCGTATTATCTATTTACTACTTAATTCTTATATTTTTTATTCTTGTAAAGATCTGTGATAGTTTTTTTGTTTATTTGAAATTTATACATTTATTATGTTTACCAAAGATGGTGAAAGATTAAATTTTAGCTGTAGATAAATATAGTAGATAGTTTTTGTTATAAAATAAAAATAATAAGTTTGTACCAATAAATATATTTTGTTGTTATTTTATTACATTTTGTTACGATAACTCAGTATGGGCTAAGCGCTCATCATAATTTTATGATAGTTACAAAAAAGTGATATGATATCATTTGCAAGTTAGAAAAATTTTTACATTTCAGCAGTCACTGACATGATTTTTTTTTAATAACATTATTTGCAATCAGTTTTTTAAAAATGAACTATAAACAAATCTTTTGAATTTACAAATCACAAGTTGAGGTCTCATTACCCTGAGTACCTCTCATTATATCAGTTACTCATGTGTTAAATGAGAAAATTATTATGTACAAAGATATTTACATTTTACAATATGGAATACTTTTCACTATAATTTTGTGTACTTTAAACTCTTTCAGACAAGTCCAAAACATGGGAACATTTCAGGCTAACATGATACGAGGGGGTATCCAAAAGAAACCTGAATTATTTTTCAAAAGCTATTTATTTTTAATTTGTTTATAAAACGATCTTATCCCCTTCAAAATACTCTCCATTGCTTTCAGTGTTCGAAACATTTTTTAGTCATCTTTAGAAATTGCTGACAGCTCCTCCCTCATTTTTTTCTTGACCGCTTCAATGTTGTCAAATCGGTGTCCTTTAATGTACCTTGTCATGCGTGGAAATAAGAAAAAGTTGCACGGAGCCAGGTCAGGCGAGTAAGGTGCATGGGACAGCGGAACCATGTCATTTTTAGTCAAAAAATCTTTCACCGAGATGACTATGTGTACATTGTCGTTGTGGAAGAACCAGTCTCGTGTCTGCCACAAATCGGATTTTTTTAACGAAAACTGTTGCGCAATCTTCTTAAAACTTCCAAATTGTCAGTGGACGGTCTGAGAGCACACTTTCTCGAATTTTTTAAACATTATCGTTGATTCCGGCAGTTGATGGACGTCCAGAACGAGGTTTGTCATCAATCGACATGTCGCCATTTTTAACCAAGAAAACCACTCGTATACTTGAGATTTTCCCATAGCGTCACCTTTGTTTGTAAGCTGTTTTCAATAACAGTTTCAGCAGCACTTTTACCGAGTAGAAAACAAAATTTCACAGCTACACGTTATTTCATTTAAACTTGCCATCATAAAAAACGAAACAGAACAAAACAGCACTAGCAAAAACAATCACTGCAGATGTATATTGAACTTGCAATGAGTTGCAGTCACTGCACTGAATTCTCAATGAGTTGCACTATACACGTCTGTGCTGCAGAAATGCAAATTACACAAGCACCACCCACAGCAATGCTATTCCGATTACTTTTGCGTACCCCCTCGTATAACACGTAATAAATGATTTATCACAATCATTCATGTGTACCATAATTGACTTTTCAATGTGTGTCACTTGTGGTTATTTGTATGGTACTGAAGACATAAAATTTACGTGTTTCTCTTATCTTTGTTCTTTTTTAACTCTTTCAATGCCAGCAAAAAAAAAAAGTGACTTTCACTCTGTGCTAGCCAATAAATGAATGATCTGTTTATTTCCGCTCATTTTTTAAAAAAATCTACTAAACGTGTAGGTTATAAAAAGTTGTGTTTGTTGTTTAGGTCAACAGCCGAAAGGCTGGTTTGAACCTCTAGAGGTTTTATTAAGTAAAAACGAGGAGTAAGGTGGTTTACCAGTGCCTTCCTCACTGAGTTGAAAGAGTATGCTTATCAGCATGCCAGGCCCTCCGAAAAGCACTCACTTTCCACCCTCCAAATGACACCTTCACTTCATTCACCACAGGGTCTGGCTGTATAGTGAAATTCATTACTCTTAGAGGAGATAACTCTGACTAGTGTCTTTTACACCTTTACCTCTTCTGTTCTTAAATAGTTCAGTCATATAAGTGGCTGACTATGTGATAAGAAACAGAACTATTTTTTTTAGCCCTGGACCAAACAGATAGAGTGCAATTAAAATAACACTCCACCTGCCCATTTTGGGCATTATAAAAGGTTATAAACACTAAAATAAAGGTTAATAATAATTTGGTTATGTTTACGCAGCAAATAAAATAACAACATTTGACATTGAGCAGTGCGGTACACGACATGTGTTGCAAACAAGGAGATAGAAAATTCCCTGTTTAAAACGTTATAGTAGATTTGCCGTTGACGGCAGCTTGAAACTCAAGAGGGAAAAAAATTCCCTTTTTATTCTGAACAGTTTGATATGCAATATTAAGGGGATTGGTAAAACGAATGCTACGCTACATGGCAGTAAAATTCAAACTGCACGGTAAACTCGTCCATGGCACATCACGGAGGAAACTTGTTGCGTGTTATCGCGTCCATGACATTGGAAGGGTTAATATATTGATACTGTACTACAAGGGTCGTTTGAAAAGTCCGTGCAAAAATAAAAACTACTTATTTGTTTGGGGTAAACCTTTTTTATTTTTCGACATAGTCTCCTTTTAGGCTTATACACTTCATCCAACGCTGCTCTAGTTTGTTGATCCCTTCCGAATAATAGGATTTGTCCAAGTCTGAAAAATAGCCATGCGTTCCTGCAATCACCTCCTCGTTTGAATAAAATCTTTTTCCTGCTAGCCATTTCTTCAAATTGGGAAACAAATAGTAGTCCGAGGGAGCCAAGTCTGGAGAATAGGGGGGGATATGAAACGATTTGGAACCCTATTTCCATTAATTTTGCGACCACAACTGCTGAGGCGTGAGCTTGTGCGTTGTCGTGATGGAAAAGGACTTTTTTGTGGGGCAGTCATGGGCGTTTTTTTTTGCAGCTCGGTTTTCAAACGTCCAATAACGATGAATAATATGTACCTGTAATAGTTTTACCCTTTTCCAGATAGTCGATGAAGATTATTCCTTGTGAATCCCAAAAGACAGTCGCCATAATCTTTCCAGCCGAAAGAACTGTCTTTGCCTTTTTTGGCGCAGATTCCCTCTTCATAACCCATTGTTTAGATTGTTCTTTGGACTCAGGAGTGTAGTGATGTATCCATGTTTCTTCCACAGTGACGAAACGATGCTTAAAGTCCTGCGAATTCTTCTGGAACAGCTGCAAACCGTCCTTGCAACACTTCACACGAAATTCTTTTTCATTCATTTTTTGAAAATCCTTCGACTTGCTCGATTAAAACGAATGTCAAACAAGGGTAATATTCCAAAATCCTTGTTTTCGAGAAATTAAAAAAAACTGTTTTGTGACTTTGTCTAATGGTAAATGGTCTAATGGTTTAATGGTAAAATGTTCAATTGGTCATTTGTAGTACTATATTAAAGCTTTTTAATGGTGACTTTAGAATTTGTTTTACAATAATTAGGGATTGATTTTTGATTATTAATATGTTGACTGTTCACCTTTTTGTAGATTTGGTACAAGGGAATGGGAAAAATTAAGTTGAAAAAACAATATAATGTGCCAATATGCTACAAAACTTATTTTAATTTTAAAATAATTTACAGTTACATTTTGAAAATAATAACACAGAAACCAGTGGTCCAACAGCTGTTCGCTAGTGAATGGAAGAAGGGTAATATTCCTGGAATATTATCCTTTTTCCACTTTACTAAATTTTTAATGTAGCTTAGCTGCTTTTAGATACAAGGAATGTTTCCCTTTTATCAACCAATAGATGCGCCGAAGTAAACTTAACAAAACTGCTATCTTCGTTTAATTTCGCATTTTTTGGAATATTACCCTTTTTCCACTCACCGATTCAATTTGTATCTGCAGTTGAAAATTTGGAAAAGACTAAATAAATGTGCTCATCCCGTTTCTTAGTTCACTTCACTCCAAACATCTCCATCACTCACAGAAGATGGAGTCCTAGCATCACTTTGTGTCTACTGAAGTGGAGTCGGCTGGTAACTGAATAAATTTTGTTTGGTACCCTTTCGTACAGTACAAATGAAGGAGGAAATTCAATACAGTATAATATCGATTATCCGTGGTAATTGGGGGGATAACTATACCGGAAAACACGGATAATACAACCCAATTCGGTCGAGACCACCTACGTCAAAAACAAAACCACCAGTTACGCGTATGTTTTATTCTACTGATTAATACATGTTAATACTATCAGATATCGGAAATAAATTAACAAATTGTATTGAAATAAAAATATTTACTACATAAATTTATATAAATCTTACCTTAAACTACGTAACAAAAAAAATCACAAAACATCTGTTATTTTACTTTGTTTCATTTTATGCCGCAATATTTTTCTTTTATTTTTCTTATATAACCACGAATATGTAAAATGTCCACGTAATCTGTGTCATCCTGATTTTCCATGAAAGTTAGTAATGTTTCGGCACCGGTTAAAGCTTCTTTGCAACTGATTTTAGGAGCCGGTTCTGAATCGTCATCACTGCTTTCGTCTTTCTGCAGTAAGGAGCTCGGTCCAGGAATTGGCTTGGTTACACTGTCTAGTAGATCGTCATCATATCATACGTTACAAAAAATTCATTTCATCTTCACTGTCTGCATTAGCAGCAATTTGCAAAACAGTCGGACGTTAAACCAAAAAAAAAAAAAAAATTCTAGTGATCACACGGTTAATCCAAACCCCGGTTAAACGATCCACGGAAAATCGGTACTCTACTGTACCACGAAAATCTTACAGGATAAAACAAAATTGTTAAGTCAGATTGTAAAAATATTTGATTTTTGACTGACGTGTTACAGCTGCTATCACTTGTTTTTTACCTTTTTACTTTCTCTTGCCTATAAGAATATATACGCAGGAAAGTATTATTTTCATGTCGATTTTTGTAAATCGAGTTTTTACCAGATCTACATGTTTTCAAACCCCCTGAACCCAAAAAACATGTTTTTAGCAATTGTTCTGTGCGTGTGTGTGTGTATACAGAATATCTCAAGAATGGAACATCGTACGAACTTGAAACTTGAAACGTAATAAACTCTATACACTCTTTAAACTCTACCTCTTGCGTTATTTAATGCTTCAGTCATATTATTGGCTGACCTGTGATAAAAAAACTGTTTTTTTTTGTAGCTCTGGAACTAGCAGATCAAGTGCAAATAATTTAACACTCTACTTGTCTGTTATGAGCATATTTACAAATTATAATATTTATATTTTTTTGTTGAATTATTTCTAAAAAATTTTTTTAGAGACAATGTCGAGGGCGACTAAACGGAAACATGTGATAAAAGAATTGTTAAACTCGGAAATTAAATTACCAGGCGATAACGAAGTACTATGTCGAATCATCAAGAGCTGTGGAAATAATCTACATGAAGTTGAAACAACCACCGATGAAACATTTCTTGCATCTATGCCAAGTAAGTTCAGACGTAATATTTGGATAAAACGTGGCGATTTCATTCTTTTAGAACGTATAAAAGAAGGCGATAAAGTTAAAGGTGAAATTATTTCAGTTTTAACTCGTGATCATATTAAATATTATAAATCGCAAGGAATTTGGCCTGATAAATTTGAAACGAATAGTAGTTATGATTATATCACAAAAAGTTCTGACGATAGTACTTCAAGCGATAGCGATACTAGTGAAAGTGATGATGATAATGATAGTAACTGCGATAAAACAAGTGATAGTGATGATAAAAATAGCAAAAAAAATGTTAATTTGTCAAAATAATAAAAAAATTTGTTATTAATACTTGGCGATAATTCATTTAAGTAACCTATATGTTTTGAAGTTGGATTATAGCATTGTAAATAGGAGCTCGTATTGAAATGGGGCTTAACAGACATGTGGAGTGTTAAATTAATTGCACTCAATATGCTAGTTCCAGGGATGTAAAAAATAGTTGAGTTTTATCGCAAGGTCAGCCAATAATACAGGGTGATTCAAAACGGCAATCTCTTGGGATCTCATTCTATAGCTAAAAATAAGAAAAAAGTTCATATAAACATATGCCTGAAAACGCTTAGTTAGCGAGTTACGGCTAGCGAAAAATTTCACCTACAACTCTGTACCCTCGGTGAAGTAAGGCCGTATAAAAATGTTAAAGGTAGTTACAAAGATACAAATACGATTGTTTGTTAAGTTTCTCAATCTGAAAAATTGAATAAAATTGGTTCCAGAGCTGTAAATGCAATACTTTCTGAGATATCTTACATAAAACACAAGAATTGGTGCAAAGAAATAACACATTTTTGTGTTTAACGTTAGATTACTTCCATAAATGGTAAATAAAGGTGTATTTTTTCTTTAATAAATTTGTAGAAAATTTAATTCTGAGAAGATTCATGTGAGTTACTCAGGAAAAAATAAATAATAGATATTGAAATTTAGCTTTATTTAAAATCAAAACAGACGCACGTAAAACGCACATTCTTAACTGCATAAAATATTAACTAATATTTAGGTTGGGAGTAACAGCTGATCATGATCAGTTGTTACTCCCAACGTAATATTTTATGCAGTTAAGAATGTGCGTTTTACGTGCGTCTGTTTTGATTTTAAATAAAGCGAAATTTTAATATCTTTTATTCATTTTTTCCTGAGTAATTCTCATGAATCTTTTCAGAATTAAATTTTCTAGAAATTTATTTAAGAAAAAATACATCTTTATTTATCATTTATGGAAGTAATCTTACGTTAAACACAAAAATGTGTTATTTCTTTGCACCAATTCTTGTGTTTTATATAAGATATCTCTGAAAGTATTGCATTTACAGCTCTGAAACCAATTTTATTCAATTTTTCAGATTAAGAAACATAAGAAACAATCGTATTTGTATCTTTGTAAGTACCTTTAACATTTTTATACGGCCTTACTTCACCGAGAGTACAGAGTTCTAGGTGAAATTTTTTGCTAGCCGTAACTGGCTAACTAAGCGTTTTCAGGCTTATGTTTATACGAACTTTTTTTCTATTTTTAGCTATAGAATGAGATCCCAAGAGATTGCCGTATAGTTTTGAATCACCCTGTATATTTCTAACCACCAGAATATGGTAACATAAAACACTTACCAATGTTTATAGCGCTTTCGTGTATCTTGTACACATCTTCAGTAAATTAAAAAATTTTTTTTTCGTTAAAATTTAAAACTTCCTGCTCCTACCATGGTAGTTAAGGAATAGTCGAGTCTTATATTTAAAACAGTCTTGCCAACTTAATCAGTTGATAGTCATATTCAATCTGTGTGTTCATTAATTTTTCCCTGTTATTGTATTTATAAATATAATATTTTTCCAAAATTTCAATTTCATTTTGTGTGTTATTTATTTCTAATATTTCTAGATTATTTTTTATACTTGACATATTATGTTTATTTTTGATCATGTGTTCAGTTACATTGGAAAATTTTCGATATCCTTTTTTATAGTTTGAATAGTGTTCTGTAAACCGTTTTTTAACTATAACAGACAAAATGAAATTGAAATTTTGGAAAAATATTATATTATTAATACAATAACAGGGAAAAATTAATGAACACACAGATTGAATACGACAATCAACTGATTAAGTTGGCAAGACTGTTTTAAATATAAGAATCGACTATTCCTTATCTACCATGGTAGGAGCAGGAAATTTTTAATTTTGACGTAAAATAAATTTTAATTTACCGAAGATGTGTACAAGATACACGAAAGCGCTATAAACATTGGTAAGTGTTTTCTGTTACCGTATATTCTGGTGGTTAGAAATATATATTTCAATTTTAAAAAATACCGCTGTTTAAAATCCTACAAAGGATGTTTGATAAAATAGTAAAATTAACAATAATCTGATTCACGAAAGAAAACATTTGTCTTTAAACAGTAATATCTTTTGAACCATTCTATGTAAAATCAATTAAAGATATCAGATGAATCAATGTCCTATAGCCGAGCGAGTGAGAGGGAGATATGTGGCATAACTACGCATGCGCCCTAAGGTCTTTACCGTTATAATCCAAATTTGAAAACATACTACAGTCGTTATCTTGCTTGTTAGTTTACTGTGTGCTTAAACGCTTGCTAACAACAATGAGTAAAATTAAACAATGTTATTGGAATGGCGCGTATGGCTTGTGCGAGTGAGAGCGTTTTGCATTCTCTCATTCCCACGGCTAGGGGACTTTAGTTCAACTGAATACTGTATGATACATCAAATTAAAGCTTGTTTTATTGTTGGTTACAGGTTATACATTAAAATTTTCAGATATTAATAGTGTATTAAATATAACAAATTACAAAATTATTTCCGTATCATTACTGGTAACCGAAAAACAATTTTTTTAAAAACGGCCTCCATTTTAAAACCAGTTGCCCAAAAATGAAACAAAAAAAATCTGGTGTGAAACACTCACACAACTTTCTCTTGCCAATGCAAATGATTAATAATATACCTAACATTATTAATAAAATATTAGAAATAAACAAAAACTAACCTCAAAAACATAACCTTCTTTTAATCACGAGTGAATGACGCAAAATGACAATCGAACTCAGTTTGGCTTAAAAATACGGAAAATCACGCTTTCACGCTAAACTAGGCTCTGTAGAGAAAAATGCTCTAAACAAAAGTTGTAGATCTTTTAATTTTCTATAACTTTTATTATATATACTTTTGTTGTAAAATGCATACTAAGACCGAAATGTTAAAAAAATCGATTTTTCTCACGTTTTCGTGAGAAAAAAACAGAAAATCGCAAATTACCGCTAAACTAAGCGTTATACAAAAAAATGTTTGAAACAGAAGTTGTAGGTTTTTAAATTCTCTACAACTTTTATTATATAAGTTTTTGCGCTGAAATTTATATTAAAGCCGTAATCTTAAAAAAACAACGTTTTTACGTGAAAACAGCCTCACCGAGAATTTCAGCAAACATGGCGCCTACCCTATCTTGTAGAGAATAAAAAATTGAGTAAAATAGGCGATTTTAAAAAAAATCGTAGGACCAGTTTTTAAGAAAATCGCAAAAAACTGAAAAATTATACGAATAAACTACTACTTCCGGTTGACCGATTTTGATGAAAATGTTCGTGTCGCGTCCGGTAGTGGTATGTAACTTAAGTTTCAAGTTTCAAGTTCGTACGATGTTCCGTTCTTGAGATATTCTGTTCACACACACAGACACACACACAGACCAATCGCTAAAAACATGTTTTTTGGGTTCAGGGGGTCTGAAAACGTATAGATCCGGTGAAAACTCGATTTCGAAAAATCGACATGAAAACAATACTTTCCTTCCTATATATTCATATAGGCAAGAGAAAGTAATATGCATATTACATGCAGAAACGTTTATTTTGTAATACTTTGTAGCCCTGTACATTTTTAAGTATGCGTGAACAAATTAATAGTATGTTGAATTTGGCTATACTGGAAAAATGGTTAAAATCAGGGTACTTTTTGTGCGTGATTTGTTATATTTAATACACCATTAATATCCGAAAATGTGTTTCCTGTAAACAACAATAAAACAAGCTTTAATTTGGTGTATCATAATTGATTGTACATACAATGGTTCAAAAGATATTGTTGTTTAAAGACAGGACGGTTCAAAATATATTGCTCAAAAGCTAATTGATTGATTGATTCAAAAGATAATTTCTAAAATTGAAACAAACATATGCATTACACGTAGAAACCTTTATTTTGTAATACTTTGTAGGCCTATACATTTTAAAGTACACGTCAACAAATTAATAGTACAGTAGACTCTCAGAAATCCGGACTAATGTGGCGGACGGCCGGTCCGGATTTCGAAAAATCCGGATTTCCCGAAGATTGGCAATTTCGTCTTTATGGCGAATAATTATGACAATAAGCATTAACGTTTATCTGCTAATATAAGAGTGAGCTTCTGAAAAAACTTTAAAACACTGTAGGCCTAATAAATTACAGTAGGCTACTGGTACTGTAATTATTCAATATACGAAGCACAAACATTGACTAAACTAAACGCTACTGTACCGTAATAAGATTCGATTGCACTCTTTATAAGATTTGCAAGTCACGGATTTCAAACATGTAACAATGAACGTCATATATGTCTCAATTATAGAGTAATTACACGATCAATTAAATAAAATCTAAATGTACTGTAGTACGGTACTGTGCTTAGTAAAGTACGGTTCTGGGATTAAATAAAATGCCTCGTAAAATCATAAACATAGATTTTACTGAAACACAGAGCTCCTGACGACGCAAACTACTGTGGGCCCTAAATGACAAAAATTGTCATTTACATACATTTTATATACGCAATTATTATTAAAAAGTACATACACACAAATTATAGTACTAATCGCATGATCGTTCATCGGGCCAATCCCATGAAAACTTTTTATTGGTTGTTAATTTAAAAGTTGTAAATTTTCAGATAATAAAGTAAAAAAAATCATCGTCCGGACTATTTGAAGTCCGGACTAGCGCGATCCGGATTTTTGAGAGTCTACTGTACCTTGAAGTTTGGTATACTGGAAAAGTGATTAAAAACAGAGTACTTTTTATATGTAATTGGTTATGTTTAATACAATATTAATTTCTAAAAAGTTAATTAAAAATCCTGTTACCAACAATAAAAAAAGCTTTAATTTGATGTATCATATTTGATTTTACGTACAACGGTTCAAAAGTTATTGCTCTTTAAAGATGGTTGTTTTCTTTCGTGAATCGGACTGTAGTCAGAGTTATCTCCTCTAAGAGTAATGAATTTCATTATACAGCCAGACTCTGTGTTGAATGAAGTGAAAGTGTCATTTGCAGGGTGGAAAGTAGATGCTTTTCAGAGGGCCTGGCATGCTGATAAGCATATTGTGTGGTTCCAAGCTCCATGTAGTTGTGGAGTGAAGGGTACAGGTGAGGTATAATGAATGAGTGACGCATGTTGGGAGAACGATTGTTGTACGAGGGTTATCCAGAAAATAACCTCCGTTTTGAAATAAAAAGTAAACGAGTGAAGATATAAAAACTGTATTATATACATATTAAAACTTCAGTTTTTCTCTATTTTTCGACATAGTCGCCAAACAGATTCAAGCACTTGTCGTACCTTGGAACAGTCTTTGAAATACCCTCTGCATAAAAATCTGCCGCCTGTGAATGTAGCCAACCATTCACGGCGTTTTGAAGCTCTTCGTCATTGGCGAACCGCTGAGATGCAAGCCACCGCTTCATGTTCGGGAATAGGTGAAAGTCACTAGGAGCCAAGTCCGGGCTCTATGGAGGACGATCGAAAACATCCCATTTAAACTTGGCAAAAGTTCATTTGTTCTTCAAGCTGTATGAGGGCGAGCGTTGTCATGCACAAACACAACACCACGTGTCAGAAGGCCACGACGCTTGTTTGGGATCGCTCTTCTTAGTTTGTTTAAAGTTTCACAGTAGACAGTAAAAGTGATGGTCGTTCCACGACCATCTTTTTTTGTGCATGACAATGCTCACCCTCATACAGCTCGAAGAACAAATGAACTTTTGGCCAAGTTTAAATGGGAGGGCTTGAAGAAGAGTAAGCATTTGTCGTTTTGTCTATTAAATGCGAACAGTGAATGAGTGAGTGAATTTTTTCACTAGTTTCTAAGGTAAAGCATTCGTTCTGTCTTAAAAGCGACAGTGAACCGTGAATAAGTAACTAATATTTGTAAAAGTGATTGGGGAACGAGAGGTCTGTTACTCTTCTATCTGTAGAATTACAGTCGCCGTGTCGTCCTGCCTTAAACAGTGAACAGAGAATGAGTAAGCGATCTTTGTAACAGTTACTAGTGAACGAGAGGTCTGTACTATAACTGTAGAAGTACAGTGAACATTTGCGTGTCATCCTGTCTTCCAGTGACAGAAGAGTAAGCGATCTTTGTAACAGTGACTGGGGAACGGTTACTCGCCTATCTGAATAACTGTGGTCACCATGAATTACAAGTAACCATGACTCGTTCACAGTGACAGTTCTTTTGTCTCTTCCCTAGTGTCAAAGTGTTTTTTTAATTTTATAAATTCACAAATCAATTTTTGAAATGCATCCTGCCAACCATTAATATAAATTACAGTATAAATGAAATTTATCACTTTACCTTTGGTTGCCTTTTAAGTTTAAAAAACTTATGCGCATTTCAGTGGTATAACTAGTTTACATTAAAACTGAAGTTTTAATCTAAATGACTGAATGGAAACACCATTCTAAATTTTAATTTTTAATTTTAATAATATTGCTCTGAAGAGTGTGGTACCACCGAAATGCGCGTTAGTTTTTTAAACTTAAAAGGCAACCAAATGTAAGGTGAAAAATTTTATACTGTAATTTTATTAATGCCCAGATTTGGGCATTTAAACGCTTAGGACTAATTCCTAGGTAATTGCCCATTAAATAAATGTCCAGCCCACTGGGCATTTGCCCGGCCCACTTCATTGGCTAGGAGCAATCATCTTCTTTATCCTTCTTCCAAGTTTTCTCAGGTCGGGACCAACACAAATCCTCTCCTTTTCTTTCCTCCATTGATTTTTGACATCGCTTCTTTCTCCCAATTCCTCCATATCTGAACCCATTCACATCACTCTCTTGATTTTCCCCTCAAACTCCAAATTTGGGAACTTTATCTAATTTAAATTCTTAGAAATTTTTTCAGGAGTTCATCTTTAAATTGTGGAAAAAAATCTAAACCGCTTCACAACTGGTTAAAAGAAATTGATAACTTCTTATTGCAGCATGAAGTATTATCATCATTACAGTAACCAACTACGCATTAGCGTAGTTGGTAACGTGCTCGCCTTTCATCATGCGGTCTTGGGTTCGAATCCCATTCAGGCACGGCATATTTTCATTCGTTACAAAAAATCATTTCATCCTTCACCGTCTGCATTAGCAGTAACTGCAGAACAGTCGGACGTTAAACAAAAAAGAAAAAAAAAAAACATTCACAGTAAGTGTGCAATTTTATTTTACAAAATATTTACTTTAAAAGTAATAATTATAATTTGGTTTTCTTGAAGAGAAGAGATTGTTCAAGACAATTCTTGTAAAAGTTGTGTTATTGAATTTTTTTCTTATTTAGAGCTACCATTAACATCGTAACAAAAATACAACTGTAGATGAGTCGTGTTTGTTCATTTCTGCCTATTACTAAAAATTTTCTTGTCAACTTTCAGTCTAATCTCTTCATTCAAAATTCGACCTAGCACAGTCACTTACACCTTCTCCAAAAACTGACTAAACAATAATATTTCTGTACTTTTTCCTAAGGATGCATTCTTTCTTTTATAAAAATACTAGTTGTACAAAAATTAAATTTAAAGAGAACATTATAACAATTCTGTGCTTATTTTTACTTTCTCTTGCCTATATAAATATATAGGAAGGAAAGTATTGTTTTCATGTCGATTTTTTGACATGAGTTTTCCCCGGATATATATATTTTCAGACCTTAACCCAAAAAACATTTTTTTTTTTAGCGATTCATCAGCATGTGTATATGTGAACAAAATATCTCAAGAACGGAATATCGTACGAAGTTGAAACTTGAAACTTAAGTTAGGTACTACTAGAGGACCCGACACGAACATTTTCATCAAAATCTGTCAACCTGAAGTAATAGTTTGTTCATGTAATTTTTCACTTTTTTACGATTTTTTCAAAAACAGGTCCTACGATTTTGTTTAAAAATCGCCTCAATTACTACATGTTTATGCTCTACATGATAGGGTAGGTGCCATGTCTGGTGAAATTCATGGGGAGGCTGTGCTCTCATAGAAAAAAATGGTTTTTTAAGATGGCGGCCTTAATGTGCATTTTAGGGCAAAAGTGTATATAATAAAAGTTGTAGACAATTTATAGAAACCTACAACTTTTATTGCAAACATTTCTTTGAATAATGCTTAGTTTAGCGGTAATTAGCGATTTTATGTTTTTTTTCACGAAAATGTGTAAAAAATTGGTTTTTTTTAAAATTTCAGCCTCAGTGTGCATTTTACGACAAAAGTGTAATAATCAAATTTAATAGAAATTGAAAGATCTACAACTTTATTTAGCACATTTTTCTCTACAGAGCCTAGTTTAGCGTGTAAGAGTGTTTTTCGTTATTATTAAGCCAAACTAAGGTTGCTTTTCATTTTGCATCCTTCACTCATGATTAAAATAAGGTTATGTTTTTTTGAGGTTAGTTTTTTTGTTTTTTTCTAATGTTAGGTTATTAAGCTGGCCCTAGACGATCAGTCTGATTGATCAAAAGATTAAACAAACAGACTGAAGTGAGGTTCAATCATTTCTTCAGTCGTTTGATCAATACCTTTCAGGAGTGTTGTAGCTGTCTCGTTTCTTTTCCCAGTTTCGTCTGCTACGTTTTTCTACTCGTTTATACGATTTTCTACGTTTTCCGTTTGTACTTTTCGTTCGCGGTGTTGTGCTGAAACAATGAGTTCCAACCCGGATTTGTTCTTTTTTTTACTGAGTGTAGCTGCCCTCCAACAGAAGAGAAAGGATAATAATAAAAATAAGAAGAGGAAAAGGCGGTGGTCAAAAGAATGGTTGATCACGGTATAATTCAATCAGCATGCTCGTGAATTCGCGTTCTGATTGAGTTTCACCCTTTACCAAAGAAGAAGAGTTGAGGGGCGTAGGCGACGAGGGGAACGACATCATTGGTGCCGAGCGCGTGACCGAGGGAAAGATTGATCAAAACGCTACTAGACGTTCAATCGCCCTCTTCGGTCGTTTGTCTAAATCAAAATTTCTATCAATCTCCTTCAGTCATTGACTCAATCGTCAAACACACTTCTAGACGCTCAATCATGACTGTCTCGGTTGATTGATCAAACACTTTTGATCAAAAGACTTGATCGTCTAGGGCCACTTTTACATTCATTGTTTGCATTGGCAAGAGAAATTGTTTGCTGAAAAAAATTGTGGTAACTCTATTTATGATTTAATTACCAGTACCAGTGTACTTACTCCAAAATCCAGTTTAATAAAATGATAAAATTTTATTGTTTAATATAATCAGTATTAAAGTAAGTTTTAAAAATTAATATTTTAAATCTAGCTTTATAAAATGATGACATTTTATTATTGTTTAATTTAATCAGTTTTAAAGTAAGTATATCAGTCTTAAGTTTTTAAGATAATTGCACTCACTAAAATCTTTCTTGGGCTGTATTAAATTATTTGTTTAATTTATAAAATAATTATATTGTTTTCAACAACAAGGTTTATTAATGAATATAATATTATGGTCTAGCAAATAAAAGTATTATGTAACAAAAACAAAAAGTTACAAAAAGTATTCCTTCAAAATAAAAAAAATATATATCTTATCCATTGTATCTGATAAATTAAACACTTTTTTTTCTTTTTTCTTTTTTTTTACTTTTTCTTGCCTATATGAATATATATATATATATAGGAAGGAAAGTATTGTTTTCATATCGAGTTTTCACCGTATCTCCACATTTTCAGACCCCTTGAATCCAAAAAACATGTTTTGAGCGATTGGTCTGTGTGTGTGTGAACAGAATATCTCAAGAACGGAACATCGTACGAACTTGAAACTTGAAACTTAAGTTACATACCACTACCAGACTCGACACGAACATTTTCATTAAAATCGGTCAACCGGAAGTAGTAGTTTATTCGTGTAATTTTTCACATTTTTGCGATTTTCTCAAAAACGTGCCCTATGATTTTTGTTAAAATCGGCTCATTTTCTAAAAATTTTATGCTCTACATGTAGGGTAGGCGCCATCTCTGCTGAAATTCTTGGCGAGGGTGTTTTTACGTAAAAAAATTGTTTTATTAAGATTACAACTTTAATATGCATTTTAGCGCAAAAGTGTATATAATAAAATTTGTAGAGAATTTAAAATCCTACAACTTTTATCTGAAACATTTTTTTTGTATAATGCTTAGTTTAGCGGTAATTAGCAATTTCCTGTTTTTTTCTCATGAAAACGTGTGAAAAATTGATTTTTTTAAGATTTCAGCCTAAGTATGCATTGGAATCACAAAAGATCTTTTAGGTCGCGGTGAGGAGGGGCTGCAGAAGCCTGAACGCCCACATAGTAAAGTAAGTATGCATTGTACGACAAAAGTGTATATAATCAAATTTGTAGGAAATTAAAAGATCTACAACTTTAATTTAAAGCATTTTTCTCTATAGAGCCTAGTTTAGCATGAAAGAGTGATTTTCCGTATTTTTAAGCCAAACTGAGGTTGATTTTCATTTTACATCTTTCACTCATGATTAAAATAAAGTTATGTTTTTGAGGTTAAATTTTTGTTTATTTCTAATGTTTTATTACTAATGTTAGGTTATGTTGGTCATTATTTGCATTGGCAAGAGAAAGTTGTGTGAGTGTTTCACACCAGATTTTTTTTTTTTAATTTATAAAATAATATTGTTTTCAACTACAATGTTTATTAATAAATATAATTATGTTCTAGTGAATAAAAGTATTATGTAATGAAAACAAAAATTACAAAAGTTCCTTTACAATAAAAAATATATATCTTGTCCAATGTATCTGATAAATTTAGTATTGTTTTTTTTTTTTTTTAATTAGATTTCGGATTAGAAATTGTTTGAACCTTTGTACTTTATTAAAAGGAGAATCTACTCTAATGACTTATTAGTAATGACCTTGATTTCAGTAATGTATGGACTGATTTACTTTTACTTTACAGAAAGTTGGACTGTTTCCTTATCATACGAGTTGTAGCAATTAATTTACGAGACTGACGTAACAAAATTTATTTTAATTTTATACATAATCACTTATTGTTACCTTCAATATACACTCCTTCTCTATCCCTACAACGCTCCATGTGAATTTTCCATTGTTGGAAACAGTGCTGGAAGTCATCTTCTGTCAGCTCCTTCAGGACCTGTGCCGCTTTCTCTTTTACAGCTTCCACAGACACAAATCTTGTCCCTTTTAATGCAGATTTCACCTTACAAAACAGGTAGAAGATAATAACATGTGATGAAATGTGGTTTTTTACTTATGATCCATAAACGGAACGCTAATCTATGCACTGGAAGAGCCGAACTTCACTGAGAGCCAAAAAAACTCGAATGAGCAAGTCAAAATTTAAAGCAATGATGATTGTTTTTTTTATATACATGGGATTGTATACCTTCACTGGGTTCCTGACGGTCAAACAATTAATCAATATTACTACCTTTAGGTATTTTCTAAACTACGTCAAAGAGTAAGGAAAAACGCCCCGAAATGTGGAAGGACAAATCATGGGTTCTCCACCAAGACAATGCGCCAGCTCATTCTGCGTTATCTGTCAAGAGGTTCCTAGCCAAGTACAGCATCTCAGTGTTAGAACATCCATTCTACTCATCAGATCTTGCACCATGTGACTTCTACCTGTTCCCTAAGGTAAAATCTGCATTAAAAGGGACAAGATTTGAGTCTGTGGAAGCTGTAAAAGAGAAATCGGCACGTTTCCTGAAGGAGCTGACAGAAGATGACTTCCAGCACTGTTTCCAACAGTGGAAAATTCGCATGGAGCGTTGTAGGGATAGAGAAGGAGTGTATAATGAAGGTGATAATTAGTGATTTAAGTATAAAATTAAAATAAATTTTTTTACAAGTCAGTCTCATTATTTAATAGCCACACCTTATATGTCACACGTAGAATTAAAATAAGTTATTTATTGTTTAATGGTGCGTACAGAGAAACGGGATGTAACATGTCTTTAAAAACTCACCTTCTGGATGATCATCTTAATTTCTTTCCAAAAAATTTGGGTGTCATTAGCGATGAACTTTGAGAACGATTCCACTAAGATGTTCCAGCCATGGAAAAGCAATACCGAGGCAAATGGAGTCCTAGTATGCTTGCTGATTACTGCTGGACATAAATCTGCGATATCACAGAGAGAAAATATCGCCATAAAACATTCACAACAACATTTTGAGGTAAGTGCAAAATTAAGAACATACTGATATTGATAAAATATCCCTGTAATGCACAACACTTCGCTGCTAAGAAAGTGCGGGTGATAGAGAAAATCTAAGGTCATTTTTGGCTTTGTGATGATATTTTACATAAGATACACCATGTTTTGTTCAAGTCACAAAAAAAAACTTGTTGATTTTAACAGGGTTAATCAAAGTTGTTGAATATTAAAAAAAACCTTCAACTTTTATTTCAAACATATTTTTCTATAACGCTTAGCATCAACTATTGATTTTCTTATTTTCTCTTGCCTATATGAATATACAAGAAGAAAACTATTGTTTTCATGTCAATTTTTCTAAATCAAGTTTTCACCAGATATACACGTTTTCACCCCGTGAACCCAAAAAAAACTTGCGTCTTTAGTGATTGGTCTGCGTGTGTGTGTGAACAAAATATCTCAAGAACGGAACATTGTAGGAAGTTGAAACTTGAAACTTAAGTTAGGTAAATTAGAGGACTCAACACAAACATTTTCATCAAAATTGGTCAACCGGAAGTAGTAGTTGATTTGTGTAATTTTTCAATTTTTTGTGATTTTTTTCAAAAACTGCTCCTACATTTTTTTAAAAATCACCTCATTTTCTACATTTTTGTGCTCTAGATGTGTGCTGAAATTTTGGGTGAGGCTGTGCTCTCATAGAAAAAATTGTAAGATTGCAATTTACAACTAAAGTGTACAAATAATCACAGTTGTTGGAAATTAAAAACCAACTACAACTTTTATCTCAAGCACTTCTTCAACAGAGCCTAATTAAGTATCAATTTGTGATTTTCCTTATTTTTAAGTCGTACAGAGGTTGATTTTCATTTCGCTTCATTCACTCACGATTAAACATTGGTTATATTTTTTCCATTATTTACATTGGCAAGAGAAAGTCGTGTGAATGTTTACACCATATTTTTTAACAATTAAATAGAATGGCATAAATATTTCTGTGAAAATTTATTGTTATGATTTTTAAAGTGGAGTAAATAATCTATGATAAAAGTGTATTTAAAAAAATCCTTTTTATGAGGCATGGTCTCATGACTGGTGTAAATTTTTAAAAGGCTTACCTTTGACTTATATCAAAAACCATTAGTGATTTGTGCGGTACTCTTAAAAAGGAATCGAATGACATTATTTTTGTTTACAAATTCTAAATTTGATTTCTTGACTTCAGGTTGAAACCAGAACTTCAAACCTAATAGCTGTGTCCACACTCTAATCATGGGACGGCACAGTAAAATAGGTGAGGTAGCACACCCCGCTCCGCACACTTGTGTGAACAGCACAGAACATACCATACAATTGAACGATGAAACGGGGTGAACTGTGGGAGTGAGCTAGTAGATTCTAATATGTACACCACTCAAGTAAGCTATGTGAACAAACAAACAGTGAGTCGAGCCTAGGGTGACTTTTGCTTGCTCCTTCGCACATAACACGTTGTGTTTGCGCGTGCGTCAAGCTGAATGTTCATCCATCTCTTTCCACAAACAAATTTTTGTCATGTGTCTATCTTTGTTTCGTACACATGTTGTAAAATTGTTACAGTATATTACAATGGTATTTTACTACCATTTGTCTCAGGGTTGTTGTAGTATAGTATGAAAGAATAATGACCACCTCACTGCACCCATCTCCTGCACCCACACTAACAAAGGCGGAGTTCGATACAATATGTATACTTTCCATTGAGCGTTTAGGTAGCCCTATGCGCTAGATGCTATGATGCGACTAGAGAAAAGTGGTTTAGTCGTGGAGGGGATGAACAAATCAGCTCTGTGCGGAGAGCGTGTAGCATGGGGAGAAACGCTCGGTGTGCGATGTGCTGTTCGTTCAAAATAAAAGAGGTGGTAGCTCGCCACTCAGTTAAAAGAGCTAGCTCTTTTGTGCGACTCGCTCATGAGCGTCACATCACACTCGTTCAATGTCGCATGCGATGTATGCTACATCGCACTCGTTTGAAGAGCTTTATCTCAAAAAATCATAACGTATATTTTTAAACATCATCATCATCATCATCATCTCCTTTACGGATTAGGCCAATCGCCTGTTCCAACATCACACCATCTCTTTCTTGGACGCCCCAAACATCTCCTTCCTCGAGGGCGATACTTCAGCGCCTGAAGACTAGCTTTATCAGGTGACATCCTAAGTACATGTTCCTGCCACCTATTTCTGTACCTCCACATTTTATCAATGATTGTTTCGCCTCTCTTCAGTTCTGCTCGAATCACGCTACTTCTAATGTGTTCTCTCCGGCTACACCCCTTCACAGATCTCAAAAATCTCATTTCAGCTGCCTCCAATCGACTTAAATCTCTCTTCTTTGGTGCCCAGGTCTCACTTCCATACAGTAAAATCGGCACCGCCATTACATCGTAAAGCCTCAACTGTGTATCTTTCCTGGCTCGATTCTTAAAAGTCCTATTGATATAACCACAGACATGCTGAAACTTGCTTATTCTAGTGCTTATCTCTCTATCAACGTCATACGTTATATCAACTCCTAAATAAGTGAAGTGTGCTACCTGCTCCAACACTCTATCATTTAATACAATTTTTTGTATATTAATTAATTTTTTGTAATATTTTTAAACACTACTCTAAATTATGGCCTGTTCTTTCCTGCATTGATTGGTTTGACTTAGATTATTTTATTTTGAAACTAGTCGGAAATGCAGCAATTTACACATAAAGAGTATTCAGATTTTAGCCGGTTTTCCATTAATGTAGTTTTTAAATGTCATTTTTAAACTCCGTTCAGGCTTTTCATAGAAGAACGGCGTTTAACTACGTTGAAGAACAGAGTTTTTTCTGTTTGAACATTTTAAAATAGAAGTCTGATGTTCCATTTTTAAATGCCGGCCGTTTTTTTTTTTTAATGTGTATTTTGTCTTCACGTAAAGATAGGGAAATGATTTTTGGACTGAACCATGCATTTTTACAGCAGTATTGTGCCATGTATCGTATTTTGCATTTGTAATTAGAAATAGATATGTGGTGTTAATTGAAAATTCTATTAGCCTCTAAACTTTTTGAGAGGAAACTGAGCTCTATAGCGGTTTCCACTCCGAGTATAGTCATTTAGAAAAACAATCAGTTGTGTTTTTCCTGCTGAAACTCATTCTGTAGCTCATTTTTAATTATTTAACGATGTTTTTATTAAAAATAATAAACGCTTTGCTTGACGTAATACTGTTGTAAAAATGCATGGTCCAGTCCAAAAATCATTTCCCTACCACCTTAATATAGAGCAAAATAACACTTTTTTAACAAATTGCCGGCATATTAAAACGGAACATGAGATTTATCTTTTAAAATATTCATATTATAGAAAAAACTCTGATCTTCAATGTAGTTAAGCACTGATTTTTATGAAAAGCCTGGACAGATTAACAGATGTTTAAAAACCTCATTAACTAAAATTTTTTTTTTTTAATTTCTAATTTGTGTACGTTGCAATCTGTTCAATTTAGAACAATAAGCAACCCCATGACCCAATGAGATGAGGATGATGTGTATGACGTGTAAATGAGGTGTAGTCTTGTACAGATCCAGGCCGACCATTCCTGAGAGAGTATGGTTAATTAAACCCCAACCATCAAAGTACATCGGTAACCACCGTTTAGTATTCAAATCTGTATAAAAGTAACTAGCTTTATTAGGATTTGAACCAGGAACCTTCGTCTCCAAAAATCAGCTGTTAAAACGCTGATTTTGGCGACGACTTTACCTCTAGACCAACCCGGTGGGTTAACTAAAAATTGAGAATTTTTTTGCGTAAATTGCTGGAGTTATTTCTGATTAATTTCTAAATAAAACAATCTAAATCAAACCAATCAATGCAGGAAAGAACAGGCTTTAATTTATTGTATTGTTCAAAAATATTGGTTGTGTTTTTTTATATAAAGCTCTTCAAACGAGTGCGGGAAGGTGGTATACCTTTAAGCGCATGCGATGTAGCATGCGACATCGCAAGTTGAATCGCTAGTTGAAAAAGAAAGCGCACGAGTGTGGACGTACCTAATGATTTCTGTATCTACTCTTTAAGAGATATTGAATAAAATTATTTTTGCTTCCAAATTCTGACTTTGATTTCTTGACTTCCCGATTGAAACCGGAACTTCAAACCCAATGATTTGTGTATCTACTCTTTAAGAGGAATTAAGTGACTTTTTTTTGTTTCCGAATTCTGACTTTGATTTCTTGACTTCCGGTTTTGGGCCACTTCCATTCGGAACTGGAACTTCAAACACAATCCAAGCCCACTAACTTTTTGTGTAGATTACGATTATGAAAACTGTTTATTGCCATCTCGTGTAGTTTCTAACATCTGGATGTAATGGATGAACAGAGGAAAATTATTATTCCAATAATAATTGGAATAAAAATTTTTTTTTTTGAATTTTTCTGAAAATGAAGTTTTTGATGATGTAAAACAATTATAAGTGCAATTAATATACTTATGAAAGATGTAACTTTATCAAGTCTAATAATAAAATTGTTTATGCTTTTCTTTTATCTTAAAAAATAAATATTATTATTATCAATGTATCATTAAAAATTTTATGTTTATTACAGAAATTAAATTGCGTTTTAATGTTAATTAAAACATTTTTGTCAATGTTTCTGTCATGTTTCTTTGTTTTTTATTTAGGTTATGTTAAGTATTATTGGTTGTGTATCTGAAAAAACGTTACGTTGAACAGATATGATGGATTAAAATTAATAAAAATTAAAAAAAAAAATTTGGCATCAGTATATATTGTAAATCAGTTCATGTATTTTTTTAGTCATTATTCAGACGTTGAGGCTGCAATCTACAATTGGGTGCATTCATTGTGAAACAGTCAACTGATTGGGAACGTCTTTTTAATTGTTTCAATTTGTCATTATTTTATAAGGTACAATAATTTTTAATTAATTTTTTTTAACTAATTTTATTTAATTAGTTTAATTATTTTTATTTAAGTGGGGTTTTATATTCAAAAAAATTTTGTATTGTAAATTAATGAAAAATTGTTTTTTCTGTAAAATTTTGTACGTATTTATTAAATCTTGAATTTAAATTATTTCAAAATTTTACCTCAAATTTGGCGATTAAAAAATAATTTTTAGTTTCAGAAATCATAACTTGAGTGTACTTTTCCCTATTTATGTAAAATTAGTATTAAATAAAGGTAAAATTAATTAATTATAGAATACTGTGAGTTGCTACCGAAAAATTCCAGGTATTTTCCCCGCTGTACTTGTAAAAAATGCCGGCCTATTTTATTTTTTGTTATTTGTAGCGTTTTATGTATTATCTATCCATAACTTGGCTATTTTTCAAGATAGCTTCATGATTTTTTACTTTTTCTTGCCTATATGAATATATTGTTTTCATGTCGATTTTTCAAAATTGAGTTTTCACTGGATCTACAAGTTTTCAGACCCCCTGAACCCAAAAAACATGTTTTTTTAGCGATTGGTCTGTGTGTGTGTGTATATGCGCGCGGGTGTGTGTGTGTGTGTGTGTGTGTGTGTGTGTGTGTGTGTGTGTGTGAACAGAATATCTCAAGAACGGAACATCGTATGAACTTGAAACTTAAGTTACATACCACTACCAGACCCAACATGAACATTTTCATCAAAATCGGTCAACCGGAAGTAGTAGTTTATTCATGTAACTTTTCACTTTTTTGCGATTTTCTCAAAACTGGTCCTACAATTTTTTTTAAAATCACCTTGTTTACTAAATTTTTTATGCTCTGCAAGATAAGGCAGGCACCATGTTTGCTGAAATTTTTGATGAGGCTGTTTTCACGTAAAAAATGGTTTTTTTAAGATTACAGCTTTAGTATGCATTTTAGCGCAAAAATTTATATAATAATAAATGTAGAGAATTAAAAATCCTACAACTTTTATTTCAAACATTTTTTTGTATAACGCTTAGTTTAGTGGCAATTAGTGATTTTTTGTTTTTTTCTCATGAAAATGGGTGAAAAATCAATTTTTTTAAGATTTCGGCCTTAGTATGCATTTTATGACAAAAGTGTATATAATCAAATTTATAGGAAATTGACAGATCTACAACTTTTATTTAGAGCGTTTTTCTCTACAGAGCCTAGTTTAGCGTGAAAGAGTGATTTTCCGTATTTTTAAGCCAAACTTAGGTTGATTTTCATTTTGCGTCTTTCACTCATGATTGAAATAAGGTTATGTTTTTGGAGGTTAGTTTTTTGTTTATTTCTAATGTTTTATTATTAATTTTAGGTCATATTGGTCATTATATGCATTGGCACGAGAAAGTTGTGTGAGTGTTTCACACCAGATTTATTTTTTGTTCATAATAAATTAATCTTGTATGACGGTTACCTTATAACACATTTCTTACAATTTAAAAAAAATACGAACTCTAAAAATTTCTACTTACACATTTTTTGTGTGGGAATTTCCTTTTAATTTAAAAAAAAACTAAAAAATTATGTTGCCCAACTTTATTTACATTACTTTAAAGACAATAATTACATACAAAATCACCAAAAATCATTTATGTATTTTAAAAAATAAAAATACTGTGATAAATTAGTTTTTAAAATATAATTTTCAGTTTTTTAACTTTGGAAAGTACATACTAATCTACTGTAGAAAATTTTAATTTCTAATAATTACATTAAAAGTTTGTAAGTTCAACAATTATTTTTTTTTACTTTCTCTTGCCTATATGATACTGTAGGAAGGAAAGTATTGTTTTCATGTCGATTTTTCGAAATGAAGTTTTTACCAGATCTACACATTTTCAGACCCCCTGAATCAAAAAAAAACATGTTTTTAGTGATTGGTTTGTGTGTGAACAGAACATCGTACGAAGTTGAAACTTGGAACTTAAATTAGATACTACTATTAGACCCAACACAAACATTTTCATCAAAATTGGTCTACCGGAAGTAGTTGTTTATTCCTGTAATTTTTCACTTTTTTGCAATTTTCTCAAGACTGGTCCTACGATTTTTAAAAATCGGCTGGTTTACTAAATTTTTTATGCTGTACAAGATAGGTGAGGTGCCATTTCTGCTGAAATTCTTGGGGAGGTTGTTTTCACGTAAAAAAATTGTTTTTTAATATTGTGACTTAATATACATTTTAGCGCAAAAATATAATAAAAGTTGTACAAAATTAAAAATCCTACAACTTTTATTTCAAACATTTTTTTGTGTAACGCTTAGTTAAGCGATAATATAGTGATTTTTTCTTTTTTCATGAAAATGAGTAAAAAAGTGGGATTTTTTAAAGATTTCGGCCTTAGTATGCATTTCACGACAAAAGTGTATATAATCAAATTTATAGGAAATTAAAAAATCTGCAACTTTTATTAAAAGCTTTTTTCTATCTACAGAGCCTAGTTTAGCATGAAAGAGTAATTTTCTGTATTTTTAAGCCAAACTGAGGTTGATTTTCATTTTGCGTCTTTTACTCATGATTAAAATAAGGTTATGTTTTTTAAGGTTAGTTTTTTGTTTATTTCTAATGTTAGGTTATATTGTTCATTAGTTGCATTGGAAAGAGAAAGTAGTGTGAGTGTTTCACACCAGATTTTTAGTCAAATTCTAGACATCGTAATATTTGGATGCTGATACTGAAATGGTTAAATTCAATTATAAGTTACAATGTAAATAAATCTTAATAATGGATCCCAAAGCCTATATTCAATCCTATTGTAAAAAAAATTGGTGTGAAACACTCTCACAACTTTCTCTTGCCAATGCAAATAATTAACAATAAACCTAACATTAGTAATAAATCATTAGAAATAAACAAAAAACTAACCTCAATAAACGTAACCTAATTTTAATCATGAGTGAAAGACACAAAATGAAAATCAACCTCAGTTTGGCTTAAATATACAGAAAATCACTCTTTCACGCAAAAATAGGCTCTGTAGTGAAAAAGTCTTTGAATAAAAGTTTTAGATCTTTTAATTTCCTATAAATTTTATTATATACTCTTTTGTCGTAAAATGCATACTAAGGCCGAAGTCTTAGAATAAACGATATTTTACACGTTTTCGTGAGAAAAACAGAAAATCGCTAATTACCGCTAAACTAAGCGTTATACAATACTTTATTTTTCACTGTCCTGTTACAGCTGCTAAATCACGTGTTACTTTGTCTTGCCTACAGTTCAGCCATTCTTAGTTTGCTCCTACTGTCAACAAACAAAAGCCACCTCCTACAGGGTGCACGCTAGAGTCTGCGACTTTACGGATGTCGTATTCCTATTAAGTTAACTATTTTTTAAATTATAAGTACTTAAAGTACTAAAAACATCAGTTATGATATGATATAGGCCTAACAATTTCATTTAGAAAATATTTTTAAAAGTATTTTGTATTTAAATACTTTTGAAAGTATTTTGTTGTTACTTTTTAATCAGCGTGTACACATTTTGATATACTGCGCATGCTCAGTGATGTCATTATTTGTTTACATTAGGAGCAAACTAAGAGAGGCTGGACTATATATGAATACAAAGTGGCCCGTATGTCGTTTCCTTAATATTTACAGCTTCTGCAGGGACTCTCACAGAATTCCAACCGCCAGTCACTATTGTCCTTATGAAGTGTTTGGAGTAAAGATGGACAAAATGGCTTCAATTTTAATTCCTTTATCATCCTTTGCACATTAGTTCGTGATAACCTTAGTTCAGAAGATGTGTTACGAGTTGATTTACCAGGACTGGATGTAAACGCTTCAGAAACCCTTTGTAGGTTATCGTCATTGCAAATCGATCGTGGATGATCACACTTCGGGGCATTTAATACACTTCCTGTGTTTTCAAATTTCTTAAATAATTTTTGTAAATGTTACCGATCGGTAACGACACACCTGGATACTTATCACTAAATTCTTCCAGTACTTAAGCAGTATTTTTATGATACTTCCACAACAACTGAAGCAATAAACTCATTGTTCAGTTGTAAACATTTTAAAAGTACCGTTACAAAGAAAAAAAAAATGGTAACTCCACGGAGACGTACCTCGCACTAGCCACTGTTGCAGATAACAACTAATGAATGTTGTACGTGATGCTGCCAACATTACATTATTACCAACTTATCAAAATGAAATGTCCCATCTCAAGGGGAAACCGACATATGGGCCACCCGATATATAGGAAGGAAAGTATTGTTTTCATGTTGACTTTCCAAATCAAATTTTCACTGGATGTACACGTTTTCAGCAAAATTTGGCTTCATTACCATAAAAAAATGAGATTTACTTTTAGCGTATTTTCGTTATGCCTAACATGTTTTTTCCGCCATGGTTTTGCATTTCATGGTATCCCAGGGAACACAATAACCTTGATCAGGAAAATTTTAGTTTACCTCATTTCTGACACCTCGGATACAATCAATGAAAATCTTACAAGTGATAACAGCTGATTAACTGTAAGGAATTTACAAAAATTAAAACCAAACATACAAAAACCTTTTTTTTTTACTTTCTCTTGCCTATATGAATGTATAGGAAGGAAAGTATTGTTTTCATGTCTATTGTTCAAAATCGAGTTATCACCAAATCTACACGTTTTCAGAACCCCTGAGCCCAAAAAACATGTTTTTAGCGATTGGTCTGTGTGTGTGTGTGTGAACAGAATATCTCAAGAACGGAACATCGTACAAACTTGAAACTTAAGATACATACCACTACCAAACCCGACAGGAACATTTTCATCAAAATCGGTCAACCGGAAGCAGTAGTTTATGTGTAATTTTTCACTTTTTACGATTTTCTCAAAAACTGGTCCTACGATTTTTTTTTAAAATCACCTGGTTTACTTAATTTTTTATGCTCTACAACATAGAGTAGGCGCCATGTTTGCTGAAATTCTTGGTGAGGCTGTTTCACGTAAAGAAATAGTTTTTTTAAGATTACGGCTTTAATACGCATTTTAGCGCAAAAATTTCTATAATAAAAAATGTAGAGGATTTAAAATGCTACAACTTTTATTCCAAACATTTTTTCGTATAACGCTTAGTTTAGCGGTTATTAGCGATTTTCTGTTTTTTTCTCATGATTACATGTAAAAAATTGATTTTTGTAAGATTTCGGCCTTATTATGCATTTTACAAGTGCGTATAATCAGATTTATAGGAAATTAAAAGATATACAACTTTATTTACAACATTTTTCTCTACAGAACCTAGTTTAGCATGAAAGTGTGATTTTCCATATTTTTAAGCCTAACTGAGGTCGATTTTCATTTTGCGTCTCACTCATGATTAAAATTAAGTTATGTTTATTGAGGTTAGTTTTTTGTTTATTTCTAATGTTTTATTACTAATAGGTGTATTGTTAATTATTTGCATTGGCAAGAGAAAGTTGTGTGGGTGTTTCACACCAGATTTTTTGTAAATACTAATTCTTGTTATCAATGCTTATATAATTTTCATTATATTAGTGTATTGCAATTTAATGATATCTATTAATCATTTGTTTTCTTTTCTATCATTCAATGAACTTTGTATTTCCCATAGTTACCGCGTGCATTTAAATACGCGTTATTAATCCATTTCCTTTGTCTTGTCGCTCTTTTATTTATGGCTTTAATATTATTTTGAAGGTTTTTGTCACAATTATTAATTTTTTTTTATAAAATCTGATTGTATTATCTTGTACTTCCTTATTTTGAGTTTTACGCAGTTCATTTAATGGAATTTTAATTAATTAAATATTATTTTGTATTTATATAAAATTAAGAAATATGTAATTTTTATTGGTTTTGAATTATCTTCTTTTCGTATTTCTACGACGCCTTCATTTTATTTTACGTAATTGTGATGATTAGTTTTATAAGATTTGCATTCTTTTAATACATGTTTTTAATTTTTTTATTTTTTGAGTAAATAATTTAATGATTTATCAGCTTTTATTATTATTATTATTATTATTATTATTATTATTACTACTACTATTACTACAACTGCAATTATTATTACAGATACGGAAATAGTTGTGTGATATAATCGCATGCCCTTGAATTTTGTCACGACTTGTTTTATCATTGTCCAGAATCCAAGTTATTTTTTACTTTCCCTTGCCTACATGTATATATAGGAAAGAACGTATTGTTTTCATGTTGATTTTTTCAAATCGAGTTTTCACCGGGGGTATACTTGTTTTCAAACCCCCTGAACCCAAAAAACATGTTTTTTACCAACTGGTCTATGTGTAAACAAAATATCTCAAGAACAGACCATTGTACATAGTTGAAACTTGAAATTTAAGTTAGGTACTATTAGAAAACTTGACAAAAAAATAATTTTAATATGAAAAAATAAATTTTTAATAAAATTTAAAAAACTTAAGTTAATAGGAAAAACTTATGCTTAAATTAATAAACTTTTTGTTAAAAATAAAAATTGCTCTGGTCGTCGCCTCCCTAGAGTAGTGGTAGCTCAAGAGCCTACCACGTGGAGGTCCTGGGTTCGATTCCGAGCCAGTATCTGGAAATGTTCACAAGTTAAACCCATCGCTAATGACTGAGCTCTTGATGCAACATTAAAAATGAAATTTAAAAAAAAATACTCTGGTAAGTCAAATTTTTAAGTCCAGCAGAGTTGATTTTCATTTAGCATCATTCACTCATGAATGCTTTTCACGGTTGATGAGCTGTTTCACATGTTTAGACCCAATCAGAACGTTTGCCAGCTTTGTCAGATCATACGAGTGTTTCACCGTGACAAACTTTATGTGGACAATCATATAAGAGCCGCAGTAGTTCAGTCGTGTCTTGCATCTCCTACTGGACACATCGATTATGGAGCACGTTAATATGCAATACTTTATAATACAGAGTGATTCAAAACTAAACGGTAATATCTTGGGATCTCATTCTATAGCTAAAAATAAGAAAAAAAGTTCATATAAACATATACTTGAAAACGCTTGGTTAGCGAGTTACAGCTAGCGAAAAAATTCACCTAGAACTCTGTATCCTCGGTGAAGTAAGGCGGTATAAAAATGTTAAAGGTAGTTACAAAGATACAAATACGATTGTTTCTTATGTTTTTTAATCTAAAAAATTGAATAAAATTGGTTCCAGAGCTTTAAATGCAATATTTTCAGAGATATCTTACATAAAACACTAGAATTGGTGCAAAGAAATAACACATTCTTGTGTTTAACGTAAGAATACTTCCATAAATGGTAATTAAAGGTGTTATTTCTTTGCACCAATTCTAGTGTTTTATGTAAGATATCTCTGAAAATATTGCATTTACAGCTCTGGAACCAATTTTATTCAATTTTTCAGATTAAAACACGTTAAAAACAATCGTATTTGTATCTTTGTAACTAACTTTAACATTTTTGTACGACCTTACTTCACCGAGGGTACAGAGTTCTTGGTGAAATTTTTCGATAGCTGTAACTCGCTAACCAAGTGTTTTCAGGCATAGGTTTATATGAACGTTTTTTCTTATTTTTAGCTATAGAATGAGATCCCAAGAGATTGCTGTATAGTTTTGAATCATCCTGTATAATCAGCTGATTGTTTGTTCATAGATTATAATTTTTGTTATTGAACGATCACCAAAATGGCTGACGAATATATAACAGAGCTATGTGAGCTAAGTTTTGGCAACGTTGCTGGCAAGTCATTGACTAGCTATCAAATGGGTAAGGGGTAATGCGTATGTTCACAGCTCATCAGCTTTGAAAAATAGTATAGGTTATATATATTTTTTCTTATTTATGTTGGCAAGAGAAAGTCATGTGAGTATTTCATACAAGATTTTTTTTTATTGTTTCAGTAAAATGGTTGGAAGAAATATAACAAGAGAAAACGGTATTTCAGCTACTTCACAATTACCATTGACTCAACCGGTTAAAAATGGAACTTCAACTCAATCGAAATGTTTAGAAACAAAAAAAATTACAGATTACAACTATTTTTTAAATCAAATTTCTAAAAGACGGAAACCGTGTATTCTCAGAGAGATTAGTAAGTAATTGTTGTTGTTTAGGTTAACAGCCGTAAGGCTGGTTTGAACGCCTATTAAGTAAAAATAATAATTACACCACGGTTGGCCCGTGGTGTAGTGGTCAGCGCAACTGGCTACTATGCCAGGGTCCCGGGTTCGATTCCCGGTCAGGTCTGGCATTTTTTTCATCTGTAAATCACCACATATCATTACCTACACACACGCCCAAGGCTTATGTAGGCATCGTCACTCAATCAAAAAAAAAAAAAAAAAAATGAGGAGTGAGGTGGATCACTCTTGCCTTCCTCACTGGGTTGAAAGAGTATGCTCATCAGCATGCCAGGCCCTGCTAAGTGCACCCCTGCAACTGCAATCTTCACTTCATTCACCACAGGGTATGGTTGTACAATGAAATTCATTACTCTCAGAGGGGATAACTCCTGATTAGTGTCTTTTACACCTCTACCTATCGTAGAAAAAAATTGTTTTAAGATTGCGACCTTAATATGCATTTTAAGGCAAAAGTGTATATAAACAAAGTTGTAGACAATTTAAAAACCTGTTGTTGTTTAGGTCAACAGCTGAAAGGCTGGTTTGAACCTCTAGAGGTTTTACTAAGTAAAAACGAGGAGTAAGGTGGTTTACCATGCCTTCCTCACCGAGTTGAAAGAGTATGCTTATCAGCATGCCAGGCCCTCCGAAAAGCACTCACTTTCCACCCTGCAAATGACACCTTCACTTCATTCACCACAGGGTCTGGCTGCATAGTGAAATTCATTACTCTCAAAGGAGATAACTCTGACTAGTGTCTTTTACACCTCTACCTCTTCTGTTCTTAAATAGTTCAGTCATATAAGTGGCTGACTATGTGATAAGAAACAGAACTATTTTTTTAGCCCTGGACCAAACAGATAAAGTGCAATTAAAATAACACTCCACCTGCCCGTTTTGGGCATTTAAAAACCTACAACTTTTATTTCAAATATTTCTTTGTATAACATTTAGTTTTGCGGTAATAAGTGATTTTCTGTTTTTTTTTTCTATGAAAATCTGTAAAAAATGAATTTTTTAATATTTCAGCCTTAGAATGCATTTTATGACAAAAGTGTATATAATCAAATTTATAGGAAATTAAAAGATCTACAACTTTCAAAAATAAATCTTTATAATGCATCCTGCAGTTTGAAATTAATTCTATTTTATATAATGAATTTATATAATAAATTTCACTAACCTTCCTTTTTAACTGCGTCAACTTTTATTTTTACTTACACATGTTTCGGTGGAACTAAACTAAAAACTTTATTTATTAAAAATCTATAGGAAGATGATACATCTTCAGTCATTTGTATAAAAATATTATACAAATGTATAAATGTATGTATAATTTTATACAAATGACTGAAGATGTATCATCTTCTATAGATTTTTAATAAATAAAGTTTTTAGTTTCAATTATATGTTATTTTCTCTGATGATGGTGGATCCACCGAAACACGTGTAAGTAAAAATAAAAGTTGACGCAGTTAAAAAGGAAGGTTAGTGAAATTTATTATATAAATTCATTATGTTGTTGTTGTTTAGGTCATCAGCCGAAAGGCTGGTTTGAACCTCTAGAGGTTTTACTAAGTAAAACAAGGAGTGAGGTGGTTTACCATTGCCTTCCTCACTGAGTGAAAAATTACGCTTATCAGCATGCCGGGCCCGCTGAAAAGCAAAGATTTTCCACTCTGCAAATGACACCTTCACTTCATTCACCACAGGGTCTGGCTGTATAATGAAATCCATTACTTTCAAAGGAATAACTCTGATTAGTGTCTTTTACACCTCTACCTCTTCTGTTCTTAAATGATTCAGTCATTTAATTGGCTGACCATGTGATAAGAAACAGAACTATTTATTTTAGCCCAGCAACGAACAGATTGAGAGTAAATATTGACTCTCCGCCTGTCTGTTATAGGCAGAAATTCATTATATAAAATAGAATCTACAACTTTAATTTAAAACATTTTTCTCAACAGAACCTAGTTTAGCAAGAAAGAGTGATTTTCCATTTTATTTAACCAAACTAACGTTGGTTTTAATTTTGCAACATTCACTCATGATTAAAATAAGGTTAGTTTTTTGTTTACTACGAAGGTCGTTTGAAAAGTCCGTGCAAAAATAAAAACTACTTAATTGTTTGGAGTAAATCTTTTTTATTTTTCGATATAGTCTCCTTTTAGGCTTATACACTTCGTCCAACGCTGCTCTGGTTTGTTGATCCCTTCCGAATAATAGGATTTGTCCAAGCCTGAAAAATAGCCATTCGTTCCTGCAATCACCTCCTTGTTTGAATAAAATCTTTTTCCTGCTAGACATTTCTTCAAATTGGGAAACAAATAGTAGTTCGAGGGAGCCAAGTCTGGAGAATAGGGGGGATGTGAAACGAGTTGGAACCCTATTTCCATTAATTTTGCGACCACAACTGCTGAGGCGTGAGCTGGTGCATTGTCATGATGGAAAAGGACTTTTTTGTGGGGCAATCGTGGGCGTTTTTTTTGCAGCTCGGTTTTCAAACGGTCGAATAACGATGAATAATATGCACCTGTAATAGTTTTACCCTTTTCCAGATAATCGATGAAGATTATTCCTTGTGAATCCCAAAAGACAGTTGCCATAATCTTTCCAGCCGAAGGAACTGTCTTCGCCTTTTTTGGCGCAGATTCCCCCTTCATAACCCATTGTTTAGATTGTTCTTTGGTCTCAGGAGTGTAGTGATGTATCCATGTTTCATCCACAGTGACGAAACGACGCTTAAAGTCCTGCGAATTCTTCTGGAACAGCTGCAAATAGTCCTTGCAACACATCTCACGAAATTCTTTTTCATCCATTTTTTGAAAATCACTCGACTTCCTCGATTAAAACGAATATCTAACACAAAGAAATAGACCGATCTGGCTGAAACTACACATGTGTTTTTCCAACAGATGCTACTAACTAAACATATGCTCGATATGCGCCAGTAGTGCCACATATCTGACTTTGCATGAACTTTTCAAACGACCCTCGTACTAGTGTTAGGTTATATTGCTCATTATTTGCATTGGTAAGAGAAAGTTGTGTAAGTGTTTCACACCAGATTTTTTGTTTTAAAAAAATTATTCTTTATTGTTACTTTTTACACTTGTGTCTCTTCTCCAATTGAAGAAACTGTTTTTATAATCCTTTACTTAATTATTTTATTAATGGTAATGATTTTGTTTGTACTGTGTATTAATTGTATTCACTGTATTTTTAGTGCATGCGATCAGTAAAATGCCAACAAATCCAATCTCATTCGCTGTTGGAATTCCAAATGGCAAGACATTCCCATTTGAAAGTATGGATATTAATTTAAAAGATGGCTCTAAATTTACTCTGGAAGGAAGAGAAATGGAGGCTGCTTTACAATATTTACCTTCAGTTGGGTGAGTTAATTAATTTTCTATATTTAAAAATGTACTTTGAATGTGGAATAAAATATGGTTGTACTTCGATAGTTTGACATTTTGTGGACTTAGAGGTTTTCAAAGTATCAAAATGTCGAACTATCCAGACAGAGCATATGGCATACTATATCTGTACCAAAGAGGTAAAGAGTGTTAACTACAATTTTGGCAAAATTGAGGTAAAACTGCCTTTAAAATCAGAAAGAAATGCTCAAATGGTTTAATTTTGTAGTTGATATTGGGGCCGACGCCACGTGGCCAAGCCTCGCCATGCAGGATGGTTGGCCCTAAAAAGGGCTGTTTCTTCCGCAAACAGTGTTGCTGTTGGTGGTGGGCGGACGCGTCGAGCCGGCGTGTGCGGCCTGGTGTCCGAAGGGTGACAGCTCGGCTACCGGGTTCAGGCCTAGCCTTCCCTCAGCGGCAGTTGGGTCCCCACTGCTGCGTGGTAGTGGTGGCCCAAAGTGATGGTTGGGTCGAGGTCCCAACCATCAAAGTACACCGGTAACCACCGTCTAGTATTCAAATCCATATAAAAGTAACTACCTTTACTAGGATTTGAACCAGAAACCTTCGTCTCCGAAAATCAGCTGTTTAACAGCTGATTTTGGCGACGACTTTACCTCTAGACCAACCCGGTGAGTGAAGTTAGTGGTTAATACCACCGGTAAACCCGGTGGTTTTGAGGTTAGTTTTTTGTTTATTTCTAATGCTTTATTACTAGTGTTAGGTTAAACTGTTCGTTATTTGCATTGGCAAGATAAATTCGTGTGAGTGTTTCACACCAGATTGGTACTAATCTTTTTACTGATGGAGGTTTTCAAAAGCTAAAAATCTGCTCCAGAAACTGAGTAATCTATAGATAAAATTTGATTGAAATCTGTTAAACAGTTTAGGAATGCATAAGGGACAAACAAATTTATTTTTATATATATAGATTAATAAATTGTTTTTTTTTAAATATTCTACAGATAGAATGAATAAGGTGGAGGTTAAATTATAAATTCATTAATAGTTCATTCTGATTAGAAAAACAATTATCTTTACAAGTTGAACATGTGTTATAAATACTTTATTGTAGATAATTAAAAATACAATAGTTACAATCTATTTTTATCAACCAGCCCTTCCATTTGTTTGATGTGTCATAAACTGATTAATTTTAAAACTAACAATGACGCATAAACTAAAAAAAAACAATTAAATTATTTTTCAAATCTATGCTTATAATACAAATTTAAATTTTATAATTTTTCATCAACCAAAAAATTTAAAAGTCGGTAATACATAAATTTTTTTTTTTAATTTATTTATTTAACGTCGCATCAACTGCAACGGTCATTAGCAACGATGTCAGGGTGTAACATTATGCGTTGTAGGATGAAATGATTTTTAGTAACGTATGAAAATATGCCGTGCCTGAGTGGGATTCGAACCCAGAACTGTATGATGAGAGGTGAGCACATCCATTTAACAACAAAAGTGTATACGAGGTGTGGCTATTAAATAACGAGACTGACGTAAAAAAATTTATTTTTATTTTATACAAAATCACTTATTGTCACCTTCAATATGCACTCCTTCTCTATCCCTACAACACTCCATGCAATTTTTCATTGTTGGAAACAGTGCTGGAAGTCATCTTGTGTCAGCTCCTTCAGGACACGTGCCGCTTTCTCTTTTACAGCTTCCACAGACTCAAATATTGTCCCTTTTAATGCAGATTTCACCTTAAGGAATAGGTAGTAGTCACATGGTGCAAGATCTGGTGAATATGGTGGATGTTCTAACACTGAGATGCTGTACTTGGCTAGGAACCTCTTGACAGATAATGCGTAATGAGCTGGCGCATTGTCTTGATAGAAAACCCATGATTTGTCCTTCCACCTTTTGGGGCGTTTTTCCTTACTCTTTGATGTAGTTTAGAAAGTACCTCAAGGTAGTAATATTGATTAATTGTTTGACCTTCAGGAACCCAGTGAAGGTACACAATCCCATGGATGTCAAAAAAAAAACAATCATCATTGCTTTAAATTTTGACTTGCTCATTCGAGTTTTTTTGGCTCTCGGTGAAGTTCGGCTCTTCCAGTGCATGGATTGGCGCTTCGTTTCTGGATCATATATAAAAAACCATGTTTCATCACATGTATTATAGTTTCCAAAAAATTTGGGTCATTTTCAATTGCGTACAAAGTATCAGTACAAACATTTTTGAGCAGCATGTGTCCTGAAGGAGCTGACAGAAGATGACCTCCAGCACTGTTTCCAACAATGAAAAATTCACATGGAGCGTTGTAGGGATAGAGAAGGAGTGTATATTGAAGGTGACAATAAGTGATTAAATATAAAATTAAAATTAAATGAATGGCTCCGCCGAACAACGTTGCAAGTGACAAAAAAGTAATTTTTCACAAATCGATAAAACCTTTTTATTTAATGTAGACGTGGTTTAAATTGGCGGTTTCATTTTAAAACTATGCATTGTTATCGAATAATATTAACTAGAAGTGGAAGTATTATGTTGATGCCATTTTAACCTGAGAAAATGAGATCATTAATGCATTTCGTTTACGTACAACGTTGCAAGCGCCGTCGCTTGCAACGTTTTTTTTTCGACAGGTGTATTTAACACTGATTGGAATCGGGGTAGAATATCAACGTACAACAGTTTTAAATACGAGTTTTATTGAAAAAAATAAATATAAATATAAATTATTAATATTTTTATTTATTTAGGATTAATATGAGTATAAGTATTAATAGTGCATGCAAATACACATCAGTTGCAACGTTGTTCCACTTACCTCTTCAGGTGGAAGTTTTCCAGGCACAGGCCGATTTCTTTTTGAAATATATGGATTTCCAGCATCTCTTGACCGTTTACGGTACTTTTCTTTCCACTCAGCCACATTCACGTTCCTCCTTTTACCGTTGTTTAGACGTTTTTGGTCACCAGGCGAGAGAACAACACAAGACGTAGACGCCATCCTGTCGGTTGCAACCTTGTTCTGAGCGAGTCGGCCTGTTTCCCGCTCATTCAACCAGCTGTTTAAGGCTGTTAAACTTAAAAATACTAGAAACGAAACATCCCACATAGTGGGGAAAGCAGCTTGCAACGTTGTTCTGTTAAAAACTTAGTTTCACAAAAAATGTCGCTTGCAACGTTGTTTGGCGGAGCCATTCAAATGTTTTACGTCCGTCTCGTTATTTAATAGCCAGACCTCGTATAATCAAATTTATTGCAAATTAAAAGATCTACAACTTCTGTTTAAAACATTTTTTTTCTGCAGAGCCTATTTTAGTGTGAGAAAGTGATTTTCCATATTATTAAGTCAAACTATGGTTGGTTTTCATTTTACAGAATATATCTTTAACTAAGAGCACTTGTATAAAAAAAAAATCTGGTGTGAAACACTCACACAATTTTCTCTTGCCTATGCAAATAATTAACAATAAACCTAACATTAGTAATAAAACATTAGAAATAAACAAAAAACTAACCTCAATAAACATAACCTAATTTTAATCATGAGGGGAAGATGCAAAATGAAAATCAATCTCAGTTTGGCTTAAAAATACGGAAAATCACTCTTTCATGCTGAACTAGGCTCTGAAGAGAAAAATGCTTTAAATAAAAGTTGTAGATCTTTTAATTCCCTATAAATTTGTTTTTATACACTTTTGTCGTAAAATGCATACATACTAAGGCTAAGGCTGAAATCTTAAAAAATCAATTTTTCACATGTTTTCGTGAGAAAAAACAGAAAATTGCTAATTACCACTAAACTAAGCATTATACAAAAAACAATTTGAAATAAAAGTTGTAGGATTTTTAATTCTCTACAACTTTTATTGTATAAATTTTTGCGCTAAAATGCATATTTAAGCCGCAATCTTAAAAAAACAATTTTTTTACGAGAATACAGCCTCATCAAGAATTTCAGCAAACATGGCGCCTACCCTATCTTGTAGAGCATTAAAAATTAGTAAACAAGGCAATTTTTAAAAAAATTGTATGACCTGGTTTTGAGAAAATCGCAAAAAAATTAAAAATTTCACGAATAAACTACTACTTCCGGTTGACCAATTTTGATGAAAATGTTTGTGTCGGGTCCAGTAGTGGTATGTAACTGAAGTTTCAAGTTCATACAATGTTCCGTTCTTGAGATATTCTGTTCACACACACACATACACACACACACACACACACACACTCAGACCAATCGCTAAAAACATGTTTTTTGGGTTCAGGGGGTCTAAAACCTGTACATCCGGTGAAAAATCGATTGCGAAAAAATGGTGTGAAAACAATACTTTCCTACCTATATATTCATATAGGCAAGAGAAAGTAAAAAATAAGCGTAGAATTATTATACCGAGTCTCTTTAAATTCAATTTTTGGTGGCGTAGTAGCGTGCACGGGGTACAGCAAGTTTATATTTTATAATAACTGATATTGTAATATATTTTTAAAATTTAATATTAACATTTAATACATGTAATAATTATTGTACGTATATATTCCTAATTATTTAGTTTATTAATTATGTTTGTAAACAAGAAACTTTTTTTAAAAATATTTTCCACTTTTATTAGTCTTTAATCATAAAGTTGCATTTTTATTGATTCAGTTTTTGAATGACTTGTTATTTAATCAATTTAACAGTATTTTTTTTTCAAAGAATTTTTTTAAGATAATATTTTCTGTTATCTTCGTTAAAGGTCATCGTAACTTTTATGCGTGATGATTAATTTTTATCTTTTTATTTTTTATACATTTTATCTAAAAAGTATGTACAAAAGATATATAATTATTTTATGGTTATTTCTGTATTAGGTTAATGTCATTTAATTGATATTAGTTTTTATTTGTAAAAAAATGTCTAATAAAATCTTTTGTAACCTGGGCTCCAAAAGAGTGTCAGGTTGTCAGGAAAATTTATGACCAACTAAAACAATATATCCCAGAATGGTGTCTTGAACATCAGAATCAAGAAGGGCCAAGCAGAAAAGCAATGAAAAGCAATGATTCTGCCGAGCAGAATCAAGAAGGGCCAAGCAAAAGAAATAACAATGTGTCCACTTCCAGCAGAAAACAATAGATTTTTAGCAATCAAACCACATACTTTTACTTCTTAATTTGTATAATACAGTTGAACCCGGTTTTAACGGCCTCGGACTTTACGTCAACTCGGACTTAACGTCATTTTTTAGGCGTTGCATCAAACTTCTATCTAAAAACCCCTGTTTTAACGTCATTAACTCGGTTGTTGCGTCAAAATTTTTCCGATGAAATCATTTTTAACTTCACGTACAACGATTGTGAACTTGCCGTTATTTATCAGTAAATTGTTTGAAAAAGAAAAATACAGTATACAGTAATATAGTACAATAGTCTACTTGTGAATAGTGTTTGCTTGTGCGAAGGGATTAAATGATTTTGTTAAGCAGTTCATATGTGTGTCTATAACCTACTGATTGATCTACGTCAAGGTCAGTTTTGGGACTGCACCCTCTACGTGACATGTGACACTTAATAGGTAGCACTGTACCTAAAGTTCACATCAGACTATCCACATTTAAGAAAATTTTCTAATACTGAGGAAGCGACTGAGCAAGAGGAAGATGAAGAGGAGGACACCGTCACGCCAACATTGCAGGAGGCAATGCTAGCAGCTGAAACTTTTTTAAGATTTCACCGACACCAAGAGACATTGCGGAGAGGATTTATTTCGCAGAACGAGGTGTTCAAAAGAAAATCACTGATTTCTTCCAATAAAGTAGATAACATACCGTTATGTAGTTTATGTACATACAAATATGTATTTTGGTTTCCGTATTTTAATAAAGTCTACCTACTTACACAGAGTGGTTAAGTGTCTATTTTATTAGGGTATTACGATTTAAATATCGGAAATAAAAAATGTTTAGCACATTACGTAAATTAGTAGTAATGTATACGAAATATTCTTAGTTTAGTTATTTACTTTGACACAAGAGCTAACTTTGTTATAATGTCACTCAGATATAACGGTAAAATTTAATCTGTCCGTTCAATGACGCTATAAGCGAGTTCGACTGTATTCGCCAGTTACGGTGGCGTGTATTTTTTTTTTTATTTTTTTTTTTTTTGGTTTAACGTCCGACTGTTCTGCAATTACTGCTAATGCAGACGGTGAAGGATGAAATGATTTTTGCAACGTATGAAAATATCCAATACGGCCGGCGGCGTGTAGGGAAGGTATCGAGACAGAGAGAGAATGCGTCCGCCGTTCCCCTCAACTCATTTCAATCAGTGTATGGTGTTCCAGCAGAATTATGACAATACACGATCGGTAGGACACTTAAGCTGGCCAGTTTCATTCACTACACTCTAAAAAGCTCATTTTTCATCAAAAAATTTTTTTCGCTTCCTAATGAATCTTATTTTATTATGCTAATAAATGTTATTGTTATACTCTGATATTTAGATAAGATACGCTGGTACAAAGTTAGACATTTAAATCTCATCACATTTTTTGCGTATCGCGTAATATAACTTTTTTTTACAGGACGACATAATATGCGTTTCATTATTTTGTTAGAAAATATAAAATTTTATATAGATATATGTTGAGTCATATATTGGGCGAAAACAGAAATAATAAATGAGCTTGAAATCTGCAAATGACACCTTCACTTTATTCACCACAGGGTCTGGCTGTATAATGAAATTAATTACTTTCAGAGGAGATAACTCTGATTTGTGTCTTTTACACCTCTACCTCTTCTGTTCTTAAATGATTCAGTCATTTAATTGGCTGACCATGTGATAAGAAACAGAACTATTTATTTTAGACCTGCAACGAACAGATTGAGTGTAATTAATTTGACATCCCACCTGTCTGTTATGGGCTTCCTTAGTATGTATTTTACGACTAAAGTATCTATAATCAAATTAATAGAAAATTAAGAGATCTACAACTTTTATTTAGAGCATTTTTCTCTACAGAGCCTAGTTTAGCGTGAAAGAGTGATTTTCCATATTTTCAAGCCAAACTGAGGTTAATTTTCATTTTGCGTCTTTTTCATTCATGATTAAAATTAGGTTATGTTTTTTGAGGTTAGTTTTTTTTTTTGTACCGGGTGATTCATTTAAAAGTAGCCCGCTGCATTTAACAGCGGCCTTCGGCACTCAATTGGATTCAAATAGTAAATAAATAAATACAATTACTTAATACATAATTTTACATATTTATTTAAAATTTATATACAAATTTCAACTACACCTTTCCATATCAAAAGCCAGTCCCTATCTCATATCAATCAGGCTTTTCCCATGCAAGTTGTTAGTATAGATTTGTGGCCTCCTCGTTCACCCGATTTAAGTATGTGCGATTTTTTTCTATGGGGTTATTTAAAAGGAACTGTTTACCAAACAAACCCCCGCAGTATACATGAGCTAAAGAATAACATCATGGCAACCATTCAAGCTATAGACGTTTCCGTATTGCTTCGTGTGAGCATTAATAACATTGAACGAGCGCAAAAATGTGTGAGTGTTCAAGGACACCACTTTCAGCATCTACTGTAAAGGTGAAGTTGAAATTTGTATATAAATTTTAAATAAATATTTAAAATTATGTATTAAGTAATTCTATTTATTCATTTACTATTTGAATCCAATTGAGTGCCGAAGGCCGCTGTTAAATGCAGCGGGCTACTTTTAAATGAATCACTCTGTATATTTCTAATGTTTTATTACTAATGTTAGGTTATATTGTTAATTATTTGCATTTGCAAGAGAAAGTTGTGTGAGTGTTTCACACCAGATATTTTTGTTGTTGTAGGTATCTCCCACTTATAAGAAAAATGGAAGCATTGCAAGACAGAATACATGGTGCACAAGATTGGAGTAAACAAAGCCTGATGATTACTGCTGGTTCTCAGGAAGCTCTTTATAATGCAGTCGAAATGTTAATATCTGACGGAGACAGTATGATTATTCCCAGCCCTATGTTCTCTGGAACTGTTGAACTGGTAAGTTGAATTTTAAAATTAAAATTAATTGTTGGTGTTTAAGTCATCAGCTGAAAGGCTGGTTAGAACCTGTAGAGGTTTTACTAAGTAAATCGAGGAGTGAGATGGTTTACCATTGCCACAACTCACCGAGTGAAAAAGTACGCATATCAGCATGCCGGGCCCTCTGAAATTTATTTATTTATTTTTATTTTTTTTTATTTATTTTTTTTAAATCCCTAATTTGTGTACGTTGCAATCTGTTCAATTTAGAACAATAAGCAACCCCATGACCCAATGAGATGAGGATGATGTGTATGACGTGTAAATGAGGTGTAGTTTTGTACAGACTCAGGTCGACCATTCCTGAGAGAGTATGGTTAATTGAACCCCAACCATCAAAGTACACCGGTAACCACTGTCTAGCACTCAAATCCGTATAAAAGTAACTACCTTTACTAGGATTTGAACCAGGAACCTTCGTCTCTGAAAATCAGCTGTTAAACAGCTGATTTTGGCGACGAATTTACCTCTAGACCAACCCGGTGGGTTGCCCTCTGAAAAGCACGTAATATTCACTCTGCAAATGACATCTTCACTTCATTCACCACAGGGTCTGGCTGTATAATGAAATTCATTACTTTCAGAGTAGATAACTCTGATTAGTGTCTTTTACATCTCTACCTCTTCTGTTCTTAACTCTTACAGTGCCAGTGTCCTAATATTAGGACGTCAGCAGTTCAACCGAAAATGCCGGCGTCCTTTATCAGTACGTTGACTAAAAAAATGATAGAATTCTTATTTTTCGCTTAATTTTTATAAATAACACAACCATAATATTCAGTAAGAAATGTAGATATTGTTACGAGTGTAATTGATTAATGTTGTTGTTTAGGTCATCAGCCAAAAGGCTGGTTTGAACCTCTAGAGGTTTTACTAAGTAAAACGAGGAGTGAGGTGGTTTACCATGCCTTCCTCACTGAGTGGAAATATATGCTTATCAGCATGCCGAGCCCTCTGAAAAGCACATATTTTCCACTCTGCAAATGACACCTTCACTTCATTCACCACAGGGTCTGGCTGTATAATGAAATTCATTACTTTCAGATAAGATAACTCTGATTAGTGTCTTTTACACCTCTACCTCTTCTGTTCTTAAATGATTCAGTCATTTAATTGGCTGATCATATGATAAGAAACAGAACTATTTATTTTAGCCCTGCAACTAACAGATCGAGTGTAAATAATTTGACACTCCACCTGTCTGTTATGGGCAGAAATTGATTAATATTGTTTGTATTACTTCATATTGATTGAAGAAACTAAAAATGAATTTTCAAAACTTTTATCGCAATATTTTTATATTTTACAATAGTCTTAATGATTTTTGGTGACATCCTACATAATTACATTGTCTTAATGATTTTTTTTTTAATTAAAAACTAAATTTACACAAAAATTTTTTTTTTTTTTTTTAATTCCTAATATGTCTACATTGCAATCTGTTCAATTTAGAACAATAAGCAACCCCATGACCCAATGAGATGAGGATGATGTGTATGACATGTAAATGAGGTGTAGTCTTGTACAGACCCAGGCCGACCATTTCTGAGAGAGTATGGTTAATTGAACCCCAACCATCAAAGTACATCAGTAACCACTGTCTAGCATTTAAATCCGTATAAAAGTAACTACCTTTACTAGGATTTGAACTAGGGACCTTCGTCTCCGAAAATCAGCTGTTAAACAGCTGATTTTGGCGACGACTTTACCTCTAGACCAACCTGGTGGGTACACAAAAAATGTATAATTAAGTAGAACTTTTTATTTTTTAAATTGTAAAAAATATGTTATAAGGAAAATGTCATACAAGATTAATTCATTATGAAGAAAACAAACAAAAAATCATTAAGATATAGTACAAAAAAATTGCCAAGTTATGGATAGACATATAACATACTACAAATTGCAAAAAATAGGCTGGTATTTTTCAGCATCGATTTACATCAAATGATGAGACGCTTGAAATAGTACACAAAGTTGCCTATCTAGGATGTAATTTAAACAAGGAATGGGACCACTCGCAGGAAATTAGGTGCCGCGTAGAGAAGGCAAGAGCAGTATTCAATCGTCTCCGGAAAATTTTGTGTAATATGCACCTTAACATTGGTATAAGATCACGATTTCTGAGATGCTATGTGTTTTCGACTCTTCTGTACGGAGTGGAAGCTTGGACCTTAACCGATGCAACATCTAGACGACTCGAGGCCTTCGAACTGTGGTGCTACCGCCGAATGCTCAGGATATTGTACACCTACCATGTCACAAACAACACCGTCTTGCAACGTATGCAAAAAGCCATGGAAATCCTGCCAAACATAAAAGTCAGGAAGATGGCTTATTTAGGGCATGTGTTGAGAAACAGAAAATATCAGCTAATTCAACTTATATTGCAAGGCAAGATTGAAGGTAGTCGATCTCAAGGCCGTCGGCGGACGTCGTGGCTGAAGAACATCAGGCAATGGACAGGAATGACGAGCGTACAATTATTCAGAGCAGCTGTAAATAAAGTCATGTGGACTAATATGATTGCCAACATCCACAGAGGATAGGCACCAACAGAAGAAGAAGATTTTTCAGTAGTAACTCACAATATTCCCCTGACACTATAAAGGTTAAGAACCTACAACTTTTATTTTAAACATTTATTTGTACAATGCTTAGTTTAGCAGTAATAGTAATTTTCTTTTTACTTTCTCTTGCCTATATGAATATTAGGAAGGAAAGTATTGTTTTCGTGTCGATTTTAAGAAATCAAGTTTTCACCGGTTCTACATGTTCAGACCCCCTGAACCCAAAAAACATGTTTTTATTTTATTTTAAAGCATTTTTCTCTACAGAGCCTAGTTTAGTGTCAAAGAGTGATTTTCCGTATTATTAAGCCAAACTAAGGTTGGTTTTCATTTTGCATCATTCACTCATGATTAAATGAGATTAGTTTTTTGTTTATTTCTAATGTTTTTACTAATATTAGGTTATATTGTTGATTATTTGCATTGGCAAGAAAGTTGTGTGAGTATTTTACTCCAGATTTTTTTTTTTTTTTAGCTGAGACCTCATAATCCAAGATTTATTTCAGTACCTCAGGATGGAGATGGTATGCGACCTGATGTACTTCGTGAAGAATTACAGAGATTTGAAAAAGAAGGAATTCCTCTACCTAAGGTAAAATAACGTATCTTGTGTTTTATTTTCTTCTTATTCTTCTTTACTAGTGCTACAATTTAGTCGTGGCCCTTTGCAGTTTACACCTTCGGTCATTCATTCATACCCAACATTATCTCCTCCAGTTGCTAATTTCCTCTGCTGCAGCTTCCTCCACAAATACATCAAACTGCATTATCTGAGTGCAATTATACGAGGGCAGTCCAGAAAGTCTGTCACGTTTTGCGTTGTAGCCGCTAGGGGCGGAGCTATCGCGGCCATTTTGGTGCCACGGCATTTCTCCGTTCAGTGGTTATCCAGCCGTGCTAGCGAGAGGTCTGTGTCGCTCTTCGTTGTTTTTCAACAACAATTGAAAATGTGTGCTGCAATTCAAAGTCCCGCCAGTTGTGAAGTATGGCGACTGTTTTTTTTTGGGACAGGAAAGGAGTTCTTCTTATCAATTTCTTGGAACGTGGCACAACAATAACCTCTGTGAGGTATTTTTAAACACTTGAAAAGTTAAGAAGAGCAATCCAAAACAAGCGCAGAGGAAAGTTGACTGGAAAAATTCTCTTTTTGCATGACAACGCCTGACTGCACACGGCAAATCGAACACGAGAAGTCCTGGATGCTTTCAAATGGGAGGTTTTCCCACATCCGTCATACAGTCCGGACCTTTCGCCCAGCGATTATCACTTGTTCCTGACAATGAAGACATGGCTTGTGACGCAGCGCTTTGACGACGACGCGGAGCTGCAGGAGGGTGTGACTAACTGGTTAAAATCACAGGCGGTAGACTTTTATGACGCCGGCATTTCAAAATTAGTTCACCGCTATGATAAGTGTCTTAATTTGTTTGGTGATTATGTAGAAAAATAGCATTTTAGTTGGACTTTCAAATGTATATAATAAAAATTTTTTCTTCTACTAAGTTTTTTTTTATATCAAAACGTGACAGACTTTCGGACTGCCCTTGTACCAACCCCTACTTTCAGTAAGAATCTCTAAAATTTTTGAACCATTTTACCATTTTTACTTTTTCTTGCCCCTCCTGTGTGTTAATATAGGGAAGGAAAGTATTGTGTTATGTTGATTTTTTGAATCTGATTTCACCACAAAATACATGTTTTATTTGTTTTACAAAAAAATACATTTTTCAACCACAAAATACACATAAAATTACAAAAATTATGTATTAAACCACAAAATACAATAATATTAATATTAAATTATTATTGAATAATAAAATAACATTCAATATAATTAAACAATAATACAATACTAAACTAAATACAATATTAAACCACAATACAATATTAAACCACAAAAAACACATTAAGATCATGAAAATTAAAAACACAAAAACACATTTTTTCACCCACAAAATGCACGTTTTCTTTTACATTTTATTCACTCGTGTTTTACAGGTTTTTGCTGATTGGTCTGTGGTGTGGAGTGTGTGTGTGTGTGTGTGCGCGCGCGCGGGTGCGTACGTAGGAGAGGGGGAGAGAGAGAAATAACTCAAGAATGGAATATCGTATTAGTTGAAACTTGGAACTTAAGTTAGGTATTATAAGAGAACGCAACTTGAACATTTTCATCAAAATTGTTTAATTAAAAGTAGTAGTTAATTTGTTTAATTTTTCACTTTTTTGCAATTATCTTAAAAACAGCTCGTACAACTTTTTTTTTAAATCGCTTTATTGACTACATTTTTTAGCTCTAAATGATGAGATAAGTATGAAGTCTGCTGAAATTCTTTAGGGCTGTTCTAAAAATAAAAAATCATGCCTGAAAAACAGCTTATAACTCTCTAAGATCCGTTTTGGGATCTGGGTAAATTAAATAATTAACACAATAAAGTTTATAATTACAAGTATTTTTTACACTAAAAAAAAATACAAAATAAAGTGACTTACAATTAAATTACTTATAATGAATAACAAACTAATTATAATAACCAATAACAATAAATAACTTAATCAATTTACTATATACTACTTACAAAATATACAGAAATACTGTTTAACAATACACAGTAATGCACAGTAACCTTCTCTAACGTACTGGTATGCACTATGGAATTCGCTCACTCGATCACAGACAAAACATAAACTGACTTAGACTGTAAACAAACTGGCGCTGATATAGGTGAGCTAATGGAGAGTTCGAGAAAAGACAGAGATTTTTGATATAATAATAAAATACAAAATCCTTCTGACAGCTTCTGGATAAATCTTAACAACTGTAAACAAATTAGGATTAAATAGAAGATGTTACAAAAAGGCCAATTATTTAAATGGGTACCTGGCTCTCGCAATACCCGTACAACAATAAACCTGTACTATAGATACTGTAGTCATGAGAAGATTGCCTTTTGCATATGAATGGGGTGTGAGGAAGGGAAGTGAAATTTTTGCAGTCCTGCTAACCTCAACAGTGCGACACTACTCGTACATTTCACTACCATGCAGTTTCTAAATACATTTTGTAAGCTGTGGTTTAATCTGAGAAAATTTTCTTCATAAACCTTATAAGAAATAAATCTGCCTGTAATACTGCCTATAGCTTAATTACACAACTAGAAATGTTTGATTTACTGTAATTATTACCAGCTACCTTATTCTATTGGAACAAATTTTCTACAAATGAATCGCCTTCTTTACGATCGCTGTCACCGGCGTCTTCACTATCAGTCTCACAAGTATAACTAACCGCTTCCTTTTTTTACCAAGTGTCAACAAAACTTGAAGAATAGCTTCTTCACGTCTGTAATTTCCTTCTTTATTTTTCGAATTGTGGAAAGAGAAACATCACAGTAGTTAGCCACTCGCTCTTGGCTTTTGTTAAGAGGCAGGGAAAGAATTTTTGTTTAGTTTCAACAGAATTTAATTTACTGCATATTAGATTTCGTTCAGCACTGTGAATAGTCTGCCCACATTTTTGAGAAAGTAATATTTCTGTTTACAGTAACAAACAGTTATATTCGTACCATTAACCTACAAAAGGTTCCGCGATATACTGTATAGGCTATGCTCTAGGTATAATGTAAGTTGTTATGTTTGTGTACTGAAATTAAAGCAGTCACACATGCGCACTGATCTTGTTCCCCCTTTCCCCCTCGTTGCAAACAAGGGCAAACTCGTGACTCAAGTGACTATACCTGTATTATAAAAGACCATTTTATTTATATTTTTATTTTTTTTTTATTTTACGGCCACAAAGGACCACTTAAGTTCAATCTTTCAACGTCTAGCTCTTTCAGATGTTCCACCAAAACGCCCCCGCAGTTGTCGCTCCCGTACTTCTCCTCTTCTTCGCCAATAATTCTTCAATGTTTCGGATCTTCTCAGTCTCTCAGCGTCCGAAATCACCATGGCTTTCCTGACCCTCATTTGTTCCCTAAATTTAACCGATCGCTGTTTGTATGTCCTGTAGCTCCCTGACTTAGTTTTGAGGTCAGCTATTGTGATGTTTAGTTCCTCCATATCCCTTTTGACTTCCTTTATCCAGTTTGGTGTCATCTTCTTTTGCCAGAAAAACTCAGTCATCCTTCTTAGTAATCTTGTATCCTCCATTCTCAATATATGTCCCAGGAAGGATATCCTTTTTTTCCTGATGATACTGGTTAAAGGCTCAATTGTTTCATATACTTCCTTGTTTGGTACAATATAGAAACTACCATCTTGAAGGGACCATTTTCCAATACACCTTCTTGCTATTTGCCTCTCCACTTTCTCGATTTTGTCATTTTCGCCTATTCTTGTTGGACCAAACAGGGTTTCACTCGCATACAGGACTTCAGGAAGTATCATGGTATTGTAGTGTCTTAATTTTGTGTTGATGGACATACATTTCTTATTGTAAATATTCCTAGTGGTTATGGCGGATTTGATTAATTTATTTGTTCTTTCCTTCCAGTTAATTTTCGATATTGTCACTATATTTTATTTTTCTTTATAGGTGATGTATACAAATCCCACAGGATGTAATCCTACTGGCGTAAATTTAAGTACCAGTCGTAAAAAGGAATTTTATCAGCTCGCTTGCGATTATAATTTTATCATATTGGAAGACGACCCATACTACTATTTACATTTCATGAAGGTAAGAAATAAATTCTGGTAATATGAAATAAGAATTTTACTCCTGTCTTTTTTTGAAATCAAGTTTTCACCGGATCTAAACTATTCAGACCTCCTGAACCCAAAAAACATGTTTTTAGCAATTGGTCTGTGTGTGAACAGAATATCTCAAGAACAGAACATCATACGTTGAAACTTGAAACTTAAGTTAAGTTTCAATTGGCTGCCCATAACTGACAGGTGGAGTGTCAAATTATTTACACTCAATCTTTTCAGTGCAGGACTAAAATAAATAGTTCTGTTTCTTATTATAAATGGTCAGCCAATTAAATGACTGAATCATTTAAGAACAGAAGAGGTAGAGGTGTAAAAGACACTAGTCAGAGTTATCTCCTCTGAAAGTAATGAATTTCATTATACAGCCAGACCCTGTGGTGAATGAAGTGAAGGTGTCATTTACAGAGTGGAAAATATATGCTTTTCAGAGGGCCCGGTATGCTGATAAGCGTACTTTTCCACTCAGTGAGGAAGGCAATGGTAAACCACCTTACTCCTCGTTTTACTTAGTAAAACCTCTACAGGTTCAAACCAGCCTACAGGCTGATGACCTAAACAACACTCCTGTATACTGTTTATCAACTTTTACTTTTTTATTTTCTCTTGCCCTGTATTAAATATATTGGGAAAGAAAGTATTGTTTTCATTTTGATTTTTCAAAATTCAGTTTTCATCAAATATACACGTTTTCAGGGCCCTTGAACCTAAAAAAAAACATGTTTTTAGTAATCAGTTTGTGTCTGTTGTGAACAAAATGTCTCAACTCAAGAACTAAATACAGAAAGTTGAATTTTGGGAATTAAGTTAAGTACCACTAGGGGATCCAACACGAACATTTTCATCAAAATCAATCAAACAGAAGAAGTAATTTATTCATGCGATTTTTCACATTTTTGCAATTTTCTCATAAATGGTTCCTTCGTTGTTTCTTTTAATCTCTTCATTTACTACATTTTTTAATGCTCTACTAGATAGTGCCAGCGCCATGGCTGCTGAAATTCTTGGGACAGCTCTGCTTTCGGAGGAAACTTTTTTTTTTTTAAATTACAGCCTTAATATGCATGTTAAAGCAAAACTTTCTAAGATTAAAACGTATAGAACATTTAAAAGTCTACTTTTTTTTTGTTTCAAGCATTTTTTTACAACGCTTAGTTTTTAACTGCAATAAAATTAGTGATTTTTTTCATCAAAATCAGTCAGAAGTGGTATTTTTAAGATTGCGAATTATTGTACACTTTAAATAAAAAATAAATGTGTAAATAATTATTAAAGTTATTAGAAATAAAAAAATTTACAATGTTTGTTTCAAGCATTTTCTTCTACAAAGCCTAGTTTAGCATCAATTTTACTGATTTTCCGTATTTTTACTTTCTCATGCCTTTATGAATGTATAAGAAAGAAAGTATTGTTTTCATGTTGATTTTTTGAAATCAAGTTTTCACCGGATCTAAACTATTTCAGACCTCCTGAACCCAAAAAACATGTTTTTAGCAATTGGTCTGTGTGTGAACAGAACATCATACGTTGAAACTTGAAACTTAAGTTAAGTACCACTAGAGGACCAAACTTGAACATTTTCATCACAATCTGTCAACCAGAAGTATTAGTTTATTCGTGTCTTTCACTTTTTTCGATTTTCTCAAAAATGGCTCCTACGATATTTTTAAAAATCGCCTCATTTTCTACATTTTTTATGCTCTACAGGATAGGGTAGGTGCCATGTCTACTGGAATTCTTGGGGAGGCTGTTCTCTCACAGAAAAAAATTGGTTTTTAAAAATTGCAGCCCTAATATACATTTAGAGCAAAAGAGTATATAATAAAAATTGTAGAGAATTTAAAATCCTACAACTTTTATTTCAAACATTGTTTTGTATAACGCTTAGTTTAGCGATAATTAGCGATTTTCTGTTTTTTTCTCAGAAATTGTTTAAAAATATTGATTTTATTAAGATTTCAGCCTTAGTATATTACGACAAAAGTGTATATAATCAAATTTATAGGGAATTAAAAGATCTACAACTTTTATTTAGAACATTTTTCTCTACAGAGCCTAGTATTGTGTGAAAGAATGATTTTCTGTATTTTTAAGCCAAACTGAGGTTGATTTTCATTTTGCACCTTTCACTCAAGATTAAAATAAGGTTATGTTTATTGAGGTTAGTTTTTTTTTTTATTTTTAATGTTTTATTACTAATTTTAGGTTATATTGTTAACTATTTACATTGGCAAGAGAAAGCCGTGTGGGTGTTCACACCAGATTTTTTTGTTTTTGTTTGATATTCAATTTGTTTATTACATTGATTCTAATGCAGATGGAAAGGGTTGATCTTTACTTTTACAGTTGTATGTGGTTTATTACAATTCCTAGAAGTATAAAAATTGCAACATTTCAATAGATTTAATTATGAAAATGATGTAGTTGCAATAGTCAATGTTTCATTTGTTTTGTCTTTGTGTTGTTTACAGGAAAATCCACAGTCATTTCTTTCTCTTGATACAGAAGGTCGAGTTTTACGATTTGATTCATTTTCAAAAATTATGAGTTCTGGTTTAAGGTTAGGCTATGTTACTGGGCCAAGTCCTTTAATTAGAAACATGGAATTACATGTACAAATATCGACACTACATACTTCTGCTTTATCACAGGTAAATAAGTCTTTTTAAGCTTCATTTAAACCCACCGCGTTTGTCTAGGGGTAACATCGTCGCTGCTAGACAGCTGTTTAACTGCTGATTTTCGGAGACGAAGGTTGCTGGTTCAAAACCTAGTAATCGTAATTACTTTTATATGGATTTGAATACTAGATAGTAGTTACCGGTGTACATTGATGGTTGGGTTTCAATTAACCATACTCTCTCAGGAATGGTCGGTCTGAGTCTGTACAAGAATACACCTCATTTAAAGGGTGATTCAAAAAGAGCGCCGGTTTTTAAACGGCTGGTAAATTTTTGTTTATCGGTTGGCAACATTGTTAGACCTCATTTCTATTTCGGAGAACATTCCGATTGACGATTCAGTTGTAGTTTCTCTTGTTCGCAGTGTAGTACTCTCGCAGTCTGTGTCTAACCATGGAGAAGTTTACTATTGCGCAACGAGTGTTAATCGTCAAAACATTTTACCAGAGTGGAGAGAGTTATGCGGCTACTGTCAGGCGACTTCGCGGTACTCTAGGACGTAATGAAGCACCGAATGAATAAACAGTTCGCAGGCTCATGAAAAAGTTTTTTGAGATGGGTTTAACAGTCGACCTTAAAAGTTCTGGACGTCGTCGTTCTGGCCAAACTGAGCAGAACGTTGCGTTGGTTCGTGACAGTGTGGCTGTTAGCCCAGCAAAATCAATACGTCGCCGTTCTCAACAATTGGGTTTAAGATGTTCTTCTGTACGGAGAATTCTTCGGTACGATCTCCAATATCACCCGTATAAAATTCAGTTGACGCAACATTTGAAAGTGGCAGACCACCAGAAGAGACGACAGTTTGTAGACTAGGTATTGAGAAAACGGCAGGATGATGACACCTTTGCAAACAAAATCATTTTCAGTGATGAGGCGCACTTCCACTTAAACGGTTTTGTTAATAAACAGAACTGCCGTATGTGGGGTTTAGAAAACCCTCGCGTGGTTAATGAAAGGGAAATGTATGCACAGCGAGTGACAGTTTGGTGTGGCTTTTGGTCGGGCGGTGTCATCGGCCCTTACTTTTTTGAAAATCAAGAAGGACAAGCCGTGACAGTAAATGGAGACCGATACCGTACGATGATTAGGGAGTTTTTGTGGCGTCATTTGGATGGAATGGACATTGACGAGTTGTGGTTTCAGCAGGATGGTGCCACCTGTCACGCTGCACGAGAAACAATGTTGTTGCTCCGTGAACGGTTCCAGGATCGCATCATTTCTCGTAATTCCGACCATCAATGGCTACCAAGGTCGTGTGACTTGACGCCTTGTGACTTTCCTCTTTGGGGTCATCTGAAGTCATTGGTGTATGCCAATAAACCCCGAAACATCAATGACGTGAAGGAGGATCTTCGACGGGTTATCGGGCAAATGGAAGTCGAAACTTGTCGTGCAGTAATATTCAATTTCATGGACAGAGTTGATGCGTGCCAGCGCAGTAGAGGAGGACACATGCATGACATCATTTTTCATACATAAAATCGGAAGGAAAGATGAACTTGTTGATGTATTTATTTTCAGTTTTTCAATAAAATAAATCTCTTAATTTGATAGATCAAAACCGGCGTCTTTTTGAATCACCCTATACATTTCGGCCTTAGTATGCATTTTATGACAAAAGTGTATGTAATCAAATTTATAGGAAATTAAAAGATGTACAACTTTAATTTAATTATTTTTCTCTAAAGAGGCTAGTTTAGTGTGAAAGAGTGATTTTCCGTAGTTTTAAGCCAAACTGAAGTTGATTTTCATTTTGCGTCTTTCACTCATGATTAAAATAGGTTATATTTATTGAGGTTAGTTTTTTGTTTATTTCTAATGTTTTATTACTAATGTTAGATTATATTGTTCATTATTTGCATTGGCAAGAGAAAGTTGTGTGAGTGTTTCACACCAGATTTTTTTACTTGAAAGATATTTTACAGTATCTGACCACAATAAAGTTTTATTTGTCTTTGACCTTACAATTATTTTTTTTTTTTTTAGGTTTTGGTTAATAGATTAATTGATGAGTGGGGCATTGACAGATTATTAGAAAGTTACACAGAAACCCGAGATTTTTATAGAGAAAAACGTGACCATATGATTGCTGCTTGCGAGAAACATTTAACAGGTAATGTAAAGTCAAAGTACTATGAAATTATTCCGCTGAATTTTTAAAGTAAGATATTTTCGAGTAGAAACAAAATTAGGGGATAAATCTAAACTAATTTTAAAAAGACAAAGCGTGTATTTTTGTGCAGGATAATTTCCAAAACTACTGAACGGATTTTCATAAAATTTTGACACCATATTCATATTTATATTCATAGCAACATTTTCTTTTTAAATTTTCCAAAATGATAATCCTAAAGGCCCTGATGAAGATTTTTACAAATTGTGTGTGTGTGTGTGTGTGTGTACATGTGAGTTCGTATGCTGTTGAAGTAGATGAAGGGGTTTGATGATGACAAGAAACGTATGCGAGGGAAATTATCAAAACGTTGTATGTATGGGTGTGTGCGTGTGCGTTGGAGTATACAGTCGATCTAGCAGCTACACAATTTCTGTTACATATTTTTACTTTCTCTTGCCTATATGAATATATAGGAAGGAAGTTTTGTTTTATGTCGATTTTAAGAAATCGACTTTTCACCGGATCTACACGTTTTCAGACCCCCAAACCCAAAAAACATGTTTTTAATGATTGGTGTTTGTGTGTGTGTGTGTGTGTGTGTGTGTGTGAGTGTGTGTGTGTGTGTGTGTGTGTGTGTGTGTGTGTGTGTGTGTGTGTGTGCGTGTGTGTGTGTGTTTGTGAACAGAATATTTCAAGAACGGAACATCGTACAAACTTGAAACTTGAAACTTAAGTTAGATGTCACTAGAGGACCTGACACGAACATTTTCATCAAAATCAGTGTACCAGAAGTAGTTTATTCGTGTCATTTTTCACTTTTTTGCGATTTCCTCAAAAACGACTCCAATTTTTTTTTAAATCACCTCATGTACTAAATTTTTTATGCTGTACAAAATAGAGGCCTACCCTATTTTGTACAGTGTATTCTCGTAAAAAAAATTGTTTTTTTTAATATTGTAGCCCTAAATATGCATTTTAGAGCAAAATTGTACATAATAAAAGTTGTATAGAATTTAAGAAACGACAACTTTTATTTCAAACATTTTTTTGTATAATGCTTAGTTTTACAGTAATTAGCAATTTTCTGTTTTTTTTTCTCATGAAAACAAGTAAAAAAATCAATTTTTTTAAGATTTCAGCCTTAGCATGCACTTTACGATAAAAAGTCTATAATCAAATTTATCGGAAATTGAAAGATCTACAACTTTTATTTAGAGCGTTTTTCTCTACAGAGCCTACTTTAGCGTGAAAGAGTGATTTTCCGTATTTTTAAGCCAAACTGAGGTTGAATTTCATTTTGCGTCTTTCACTCATGATTAAAATTAGTTTATGTTTATTGAGGTTAGTTTTCTGTTTATTTCTAAAGTTTTAGTACTAATGTTAGGTTATATTGTCCATTATTTGCATTGGCAAGAGAAAGGTGTGTGAGTGTTTCACACCAGATTTTTTGTAAGTTAGATTTGTTATGATTTACAGGTCTTGCTGAATGGAATGTACCTAACGGTGGTATGTTTCTTTGGATACGAATTAAAGGTGTCGATGACTCGTACAAATTATGTGTCGAAGAATGCGTTGAAAAGAATTTATTGATCGTTCCTGGCCACCCGTTCTATATGAATGTGGATAATTGTACCTATGTACGTTTGTCTTATTCGTTAACTAACATTGAAGAAATGGACAAGGTATGTTATTCTTTTTCTTCTTCTTCTTCTTAAAGTTCCATCTCCTATCGGAGGTTGGATATCATAATGGCTATGTCACTTTGCTGGCTGCCGCTCTGAATAGTTGCAATGAACTACAGTTGAACCATTCTCTAAGATTCCGCAGCCAGGAGATGCGTCTTCTTCCTACGCCTCTTCTTCCTCGGATCCTTCCCTGCATAATAATTCTCAGCAACTCATATTTTTCTCCTCTGGTTATGTGACCCAAATATTCTAGTTATTCTTTTCACTTACTCTAATTCTAATCTGTTCTTAATTATATTTAAAAATTAATGGTGTACCAATTTTATTTACTTACACATAGGCATGAATAAAGGGTGTTTCGGTTAGTGTTACCGGCGCTTTCTGAGCTCATTGTACTAGTAAAAATAATGAAAAAGTTTGTATAAACGTAGGTTCGGAAATGCATAGTTAACGTGTTACGGCTAGCGAAAGATTTCACTAAGAATTTGGAACCCTGGGTGAAATGAAGATTATTTTGGAATTATAGGAAGGTATCGTAAGGAACGAGTGAATTTTTTTCTTATAGTTTTTGAGCTTCTTTTTCTTCTGGCTTTCAAGGATTAGGCATCTCTGCCTGTTCCGAACCTCTCAAATCTGCCATCTCTTTCTCGGGTGTCCTCGTTCTCTCCTGCCCTCCAGCTTATAGCCCAGTGCCTGCTTAAGTATCCTATCCTCCCGCATTCTGTTTACATGCTCTAACCACAGCATTCTGTTCTGGGATACCTTGTTGTTTATAGAGAAGATGTTGAGTTCTTTCTTATCTCGGTATTCCGGTAACAATCTTCTCTATTACACCCATATGTATGTCAAAGAAATTTCATTTCAGATGCTTGCAATCTACTCTTCTCTTGTTTTGATAGCACCAAAGTTTCATTGCCATAGAGTAGAGTTGGCACTGCTAATGTTTTATAAAATCTCAGCCTCACGTGTTTGCTGGTGCTGTTTTTTAAACAGTGGTGGATAGTTTTTGAGCTGCTGAATCAAATAAGACACATCCCAAAACTGTATCTCTCTTAGTTTCTAAGATACTAACTCAAAAAATAAACCGAAAAACACAATTTTTTATGTTTGACATATAATAACTTTGTTAAATAGGTAATAAACACACAAAACTTGTAGAGAATTTAGTTATGAAAAAATTTGTGTAAATAAAGTTATTAAGAAACAAAATAATAGTTATTAAAATCAAATTTTATTACTAACACTTACCATAAGAAAACGAAGGAATTTCAAGAAACAATTCCAAAATTTTAAAATTTCAGTAAAATGGGTAATAAAAAAAATAGTCAAAAAATAGGTCCTATTGATCCGGGGAAGCGGGTTTCCACTGTACTCCAAACTAATATGGCATACCGAATATGAGATAAAATTAAACTTTGTTAAGCTGTTATTAGCAATTTTTTATCGTTTAATCTGGCAATCAAACCCAGGAATCTCCGCTTAATTTATTTATTTTTTATTTTTTTATTTTTTATGACCGCATAGGATCACTTTAGTCAGTCCATTAACCAAGTCTCTTCGATGGGATTGTTCGGGCCTTGCGGTCCTCCCAATACTTCTTCATACATTCCGATCTTTATGCCCTTTCTGGTGTTGAAAAAATTCGTGTTGTGAGTTTTCTTCTTGTAAGTGTGAAGCGGGTGTATTTGTTTTGGTTTTATTGTTTAATTTTTTCTTGTCTGTTGTATCGTTCGGAGTAAGGCCAATCTCCCTCAGATCCTCTTTTATTTCCCTGATGCATCTGCATCCTGTTGTGGTGTTTTTGGAGTTGAGGTTGTACTCAACCAACTGCTTTAGGAGCCTTGAGTCTTGCATCCTCATGATATGACCAAAGAATCCCAGTCTTCTCTTACGCATAGTGTCGGTAATGGGTTCAAGCTCCCTGTAAACAACTTCGTTGGGCACAATTCTCCACTGCCCATCTTTCTGATAATTTATTTATTTATTTTATTATGTTTTATTTATTTTTTATTCACTTTAATTTATTTATTTTATTATTTTGTGTTATTTTTTTCTCTTAATTTTTTTATTTTATTTTTTATTTATTGTTTCCTTTTCATTTTATTTTTCTAGGGATTTGCTTGCTTAGCGGATGTTTTAAGACAACGGATTTGCAACTCTTAGTTAAAGTTAAATAAAAATATTTCTTAATGTGAAACATGAAGAAGACATTACATTTTGTTTAAGTAACCTACTTGATGTTTACGTTTTCTAAATATGTACATAATTTATGTTAAGTAGGTGGATTTAAATGATAAATGACTGACTTTAGATAGTACTTAATACAGTTTATTACCTTGACATAACTTATGATAACATACCATTAGACCGACAACTTGTACATATCTACAGGAGAGACAACTTAACCTTATGCAATTACAAAGAGAAATACTAGACATTAATATTCCAGGTGTCCCACGGAACCATAGGGAAATAGTTTTGATTTTCATTAGTTTGTTAATATTTTCTTCCCACAAAAAAATAAACACTTGTTACAGTCAGAAATCATTAGAAAATGTTTAGACCTTTTAAAAAATATTAATTTTGATACATTTTAAGTTGTATTTTAGTTTAAAATACATAAATTTGTTACCATTTTATATTTAAATATTGTAAATTTTATGAGTACATCACGCTGTATGTTTGGAGTAATAGTAACATTGTTGTGTGGAGATGTAGAGATAGGTGGGTCAAATCCATCTGCGGAAAAAATTTTTTACTTGTAAAAAAAATATGGGAAATATTTAAAAAAAATTAATTATTTATTTTTTAATTTTGACAATTTGTTTTATCATATAAAAAAAGATTATTTACTTGAAAATTTGTTTATTTTTGTAAGCAAATTCAGTATTTATTTTAAATGCCTAATATATTTTCTTCAGTAACATTTAATTTTCAGAGACAGCTGATTGTTGCAATAATTTTAGATGATATAACAAATTGTCAAAAAATAAAAAATAAATAAATAATTAATTTTTTTGTATTTCCAATATTTTTTAGCCATAAAAAAAATTGCTGCCAATGGATTCGCCCACCTATCTCTACATCTCCACACAACATTACAATTACTCCAAACATACAATGCGTCATAAAATTTACAATATTTAAATAGAAATTGGTTACAAATTTATGTATCTCAATTTAAAATACCCTTAAAATGTATCAAAATTGATATTTTTTAAAAGGTCTAAACATTTTCTAATGATTCCTGATTATAACAAGTGTTCATTTTTAATCATACAAAGAAAATATTAACAAACTAATGAAAATCAATGCTATTTCCCTATGGTTCAAATTCCGTGGGGACACCTGGTACACAACAGTTCATTCAGCGCAACTTGTCAGTATGTAATAACTGTAATGTTTCTGTACTTTTTTATTATAAAATATTAAATAAATTTTTTTTTATAATTTTTGAATTTTTTGTATGAGTATAAAGTTTACCTTGACATGTACTAAACTATTTATAATAGTCCTCATGACACCTGTAGACACAATACGGAAAAATTGGGAAAGTTGATAGCTTCAGGTATCTTGGGGTGGTTACAACCGAAGACCAACAAAAAGGACGTAAACTACAACAGGCGAGGAAAGATGGCCGGTGCACTTTGAGGAACCCACTACTTGTATAAGAAGAAATCACTCTCAAGATAAACCAAGATTAGACATTATAATTCTGTGATAAAACCTGCATATCTGAATGGGTTAGAAGATATTAAACGGACAATATAGGTTACAAGGTTGAGAACTGTACAAAGAAAATTAACAATTAATGAAAATGATTAAAAAAAGAAAACTAAACAAGACACCTGTATAGAATGGATAATAATCGGTTGACAAAACAAATTTTTAAGACACTGAACAATAGACCTGAGGTATCAAATAAATGGTGTAAAGAAGTCAGAAAGGATATTGAGAAAACCAGAATTACTTGAGAATACTTAAACCAAACCAAATTCAGGTTACTATTTACGGACTTAACGCTTCCATGAAGAACAAAAACAGAACATTTGGTACACAGAAGGAAGGAGAAAAGTCAGAGAAAACAGTGAGCGAATGCTGACAATGTGGACTGCAAAAAGAGGTTCCAGAAACGTCTAAACTCACCTTACATGGTTTAAAATTTGGCCCTGTATGAAGAATAAAAATACTTAACTATTTAAGAACTAACAATACTTGTTATTCCTGTACAATTATACATACGAGGTGTGGCTATTAAATAACGAGACTGACGTAAAAAAATTTATTTCTATTTTATACATAATCACTTATTGTCACCTTCAATATACACTCCTTCTCTATCCCTACAACACTCCATGCGAATTTTCCATTGTTGGAAACAGTGCTGGAAGTCATCTTCTGTCAGCTCCTTCAGGACACGTGCCGCTTTCTCTTTTACAGCTTCCACAGACTCAAATCTTATCCCTTTTAATGCAGATTTCACCATAGGGAACAGGTAGAAGATAATAACATGTGATTAAACGTGGTTTTTACTTATAATCCAGAAACGAAGCACCAATCCATGCACTGGAAGAGCCGAACTTCACTGAGAGCAAAAAAAGCTCAAATAAGCAAGTCAAAATTTAAAGCAACGATGATTGTTTTTTTTTATATCCATGGGATTGTGTACCTTCACTGGGTTCCTGAAGGTCAAACAATTAATCAATATTACTACCTTGAGGTACTTTCTAAACTACATCAAAGAGTAAGGAAAATGTATGGGTTCTCCACCAAGACAATGCGCCAGCTCAATCCGCGTTATCTGTCAAGAGGTTCCTAGCCAAGTACAGCATCTCAGTGTTAGAACATCCACCTTATTCACCAGATCTTGCACCATGTGACTTCTACCTGTTCCCTAAGGTGAAATCTGCAATTAAAGGGACAAGATTCAAGTCTGTGGAAGCTAAAAATGAGAAAGCGACATGTGTCCTGAAGGAGCTGACAGAAGATGACTTCCAGCAGAGTTTCCAAGTATGGAAAATTCGCTGGAGTGTTGTAGGGATAGAGAAGGAGTGTATATTGAAGGTGACAATAAGTGATTATGTATAAAATTAAATTTTTTACGTCAGTCTCGTTATTTAATAGTCACACCTCGTATGTGGTAGGCATTCATTGTTGTATACAATGTGTACAATTAAATGTTTTTAACGCCGCTAATACATGATAATTTTCATCGTTCAGCGCCTGTGATTTAATAGGTAATTCGGTACTAAGATACGAAGTTTACCAACTGCCAACTGAATCCACGCAGCTACACCAACAAGCTTATATGGTGACTGCTCTAACCTTCTACAGTACATTGTTTACAATTAACAACCTTAAGATGCGGTTTCATTTGAGCGATTGTCATATACAATCACGGCACGCAGTAATCGCATGCGACTAACGCAAAGGTTGGGTAGTTTCGTTTGTGCAGTGGAACGTGCGAGCGATCCAACTGTGACAGTTGTACTTTATATGTTTTAAATCAGCAAGAAGTAGAGGAGTGTATTGTAAAAATTATGTTAGAAGGCCGCCAAAGGAACAGAACTGATGAGATGTAGAGTATATGAGGAGACATGAAGAGAAGGATACCAATCCAACTTAATTACTAAATACAGTTAACTCCCGGTTATCTGAATCCGGGTTAACCGAAACCCAGTTTATCTGAAACGTCAAATAATACTCAGTATTTAAACGTAATTTTTCTACAAATAGTTGTTGTTTAGGTCAACAACCATAAGGCTGGTTTGAGAACCTCTAGAGGTTTTACTAAGTAATAATAAGGAGTGAGGTGGTTTACCTGCGCCTTCCTCACCGAGTTGAAAAAGTATGCTTATCAGCATGCCAGGCCCTCCAAAAAGCACCCACTTTCCACCCTGCAAATGACACCTTCACTTCATTCACCACAGGGTCTGGCTGTATATTGAAATTCGTTACTCTCAGAGAAGATAACTCTGACAGGTGTCTTTTACACCTCTACGTCTTCTGTTTTTAAAAAGTTCAGTCATATAATTGGCTAACTATGTGATAAGAAACAGAACTATTTTTTGTAGCCCTGGAACCAACAGATTGAGTGCAATTAATTTAACATCCACCTCCCCGTTATGGGCATTTCTACAAATAATTAATTGTAATAAAAATAATAAATAAATACTAAATTGTATTTCTGTACCAAAAAACTGTTTAAGCTAACTGAACTGTAAATTCTAGCACATAAAGTATGCCTACATGACATTCAGCACTGCAGACAGGATTTTTACCGATAACATGAGTATTTTCATTGGAGCGGTAGCCTACTATATTTTGGCTACATCATCTTTGCTGCAAACAGTCAATTGGTACTGTATTGTGGTTGAATGGGTACGGTAGTGTCTTCGCCTTAATGTAGTTTTCATTTCGTTTTGTGGCTAATTAGTGTTATGTTCCGGTAGTGGAAGTGAAATGATATTTAACAATGTCGTGTAAACGTAAACGCGTGGTCATAATCATCGAAGCGACGCCCACTGATGTACTTGTAAGTAGTTAAACGTTGGCGGGACAATCGGTAAAAAAACGAATGGAAAAAAATCTGGTGTGAAACACTCACACAACTTTCTCTTGCCAATGCAAATAATTAACAATAAACCTAACATTAGTAATAAAACATTAGAAATAAACATAACCTTATTTTAATCATGAGTGAAAGACGCAAAATGAAAATCGTACTCAGTTTGGCTTAGAAATACGGAAAATCACTCTTTCTCTCTAAACTAGGCTCTGTAGAGAAAATGCACTAAATAAAAGTTGTAGATCTTTTAATTTTCTATAAATTTAATTATATACACTTTTGTCGTAAAATGCATACTAAGGCCGAAATGTTAAAAAAATTGTTTTTTCTCACGTTTTCGTGAGAAAAAACTGAAAATCGCAAATTACCGCTAAACTAAACGTTATACAAAAAAATGTTTGAAGTAAAAGTTGTAGGTTTTTAAATTCTCTACAACTTTTATTATATACATTTTTGCTCTAAATTGCATATTAAAGCCGTAATCTTAAAAAAACTATGGTTTTACGTAAAAACAGCCTCACCCAGAATTTCAGCAAACATGACATCTACCCTATCTTGTAGAGAATAAAAAATTGAGTAAACCAGGTGATTTTAAAAAAAATCGTGGGACCAGTTTTTGAGAAAATCGCAAAAAAGTGAAAAATTATACGAATAAACTACTACTTCCGGTTGACCGATTTTGATGAAAATGTTCGTGTCGGGTCCGGTAGTGGTATGTAACTTAAGTTTCAACTTTCAAGTTCGTACGATGTTCCGTTCTTGAGATATTCTGTTCACACACAGACACACACACACACACACACAGACCAATCGCTAAAAACATGTTTTTTGGGTTCAGGGGGTCTGAAAACGTATAGATCCGGTGAAAACTCGATTTCGAAAAATCGACATGAAAACAATACTTTCCTTCCTATATATTCATATTGGCAAGAGAAAGTAATAAAAACAAAAAAAATTCTGACTTCAAAAAATAGATAATTAAAATGTGCGGAAAATATTTGACAATTAAATCGTACGAATAAAAGTTTTTAGGGCACAGTAAAAAATTTTTTACAATAAAACACTTTTCCTTGTTATTTAAAAAATCCGGCTTATCCAAAATCGGCTCGCTCCAATTATTTCGGATAACCTGGAGTTGACTGTATCTATTAGACGATGAAAGTAAATTTGAAGGATCAAATAGTTAAGTTTTTCTGCAACTAACTCAATAAATTTTGCATCATCGTCTTTGGAAAAACTCATTTTCAACTTCCAGACGCATGCGACAACTGCATGCGACTGGTTTCCAAAGCAGCCGACCGCTTGCGTCGGACACCACGCAGAGGTCCCGGGTTCGATTCCCGGCTAGAGTCTCGAATAATAAGTCACAACCCAACGTTTCATAACCTACTGTGGTCGCTAATGACCAAGTTTTTGATGCGACTTAAAATAAATAAACTAAAAATAATTGGCAATTATTGCAATTCTCTGTATAAAGAACGTAAACTTTTTTTGGATGGATCGCGCTACATCTGAGACTAGCTGACAAAGTATAATTTGTTAATAAACTTCTATAAAAAAATAAGGATATTTTATTTTGATATTTAACTATTAAAATTTTAAACCCTCATTTACAGCTGTTTTTAATTATCTTTTGAATATCAGCTGTTTTCAAAATTAATAATATTTTTATTATTCTTAATGTTTTTATAGGTGTTTTACAACAGAATAAATTAAATATTTCAATTTATTATTTTTAATGGTTTTTATTAATAATTTTGAAAATTTATATTTTTTGAATGAATTTTTGAATTGTGAAGTTAAGAAAATATAAGAAATTTTTCTGGGTTATGGTTTATTTTGTAAACAGTTAAATGTGGAGTTAAAGAGGTTATGAAATATTTGTATTCAATGGTTAAAATAACTAAAATTCTTTTGAATTATGAGCACAAATAGAATTCAAAAGCTTTTGTTTTCTGAATATTGTGATTTTGAAGATATGGTTCTTTTAGAAAGTCCTTTTGCTGAAACAACTAGAGATGGTAAAGGAATACGGCAAGTGCAAATGGGTATGTAAATGTGTTTTTTTACTTTCTCTTGTCTATATGAATGTATAGGAAGGAAAGTATTGTTTTCATGTCGATTTTTCGAAATAGAGATTTTACCGGATCTACATGTCTTCAGACCCCCTGAACCCAAAAAACATGTTTTTAGCGATTAGTCTGTGTGTGTGTGTGTGTGTGTGTGTGTGTGTGTGTGTGTGTGTGTGTGAACGGAGCATAGTACGAACTTGAAACTTAAGTTACACACCACTACCGGGCCCGACACGAACATTGTCATCAAAATCGGTCAACCGGAAGTAGTAGTTTAGTCGTGTAATTATTCACTTTTTTGCGATTTTGGTACCGCGATTTTCTCAAAAACGGGTCTTACGACTTTTTGGTCTTATAGTCTTTGGACTTTTTGTTTACTTATAGGACACCAAACCAATTTGAACCATTTTGCTTATAATCGATACTTTTTTGTATGCTGAATCCGAATATGAAATTAGTTTTGCGCGCAAACAACTGTGGAAATAGTTATAAGCCCTCTTATTTCATTTACCAACATAACCTCACTTTCCCACAACGTTCTCAATTTATCTCGTGATATTTATATTTATGTATACATTTTTGGCATACAGAATATATATATTGCTAGTAATGTTAATATATATTGATCAATAAACATGAATAAATATAACGTAAATATATAAACAACGTAAATACTGTGAAAACATAAAATGATATACTAGCGTAATGACGTCATGCAGTAGAATGGTTTCATTATTATGACGTCATTACAAGCGGCCTCAAAAATTAACATTAACCGAGTAGGTTAGCGGTTGGTACGGGCTTTATCGGTTTTTACGGGCGTTTATATTTGCACATAACAAACGATAACCTATTCAACATTAGCTCATTTAGAGTAGGTTATCGGTTGTTACGGGCGTTTATATTTGCACATAACAAACGATAACCTATTCAACATTAGCTCATTTAGAGTAGGTTATCGGTTGTTACGGGCGTTTATATTTGCACAAAACAAACGATAACCTATTCAACATTAGCTCATTTAGCGTAGGTTATCGGTTGTTACGGGCGTTTATATTTGCACATAACAACCGATAACCTATTCAACATTAGCTCATTTAGAGTAGGTTATCGGTTGTTACGGACGTTTATATTTGAACATAACAACCGATAACCTATCCAACATTAGTTCATTTAGCGTAGATTATCGGTTGTTACGGGCGTTTATATTTGCACATAACAACCGATAACCTATTCAACATTAGCTCATTTAGCTTAGGTTATCGGCTGTTACGGGCGTTTATATTTGCACATAACAAACGATAACCTATTCAACATTAGCTCATTTAGCGTAGGTTATCGGCTGTTACGGGCGTTTATATTTGCACATAACAAACGATAACCTATTCAACATTAGCTCATTTAGCGTAGGTTATCGGTTGTTACGGGCGTTTATATTTGCACATAACAACCGATAACCTACTCTAAATGAGCTAATGTTGAATAGGTTATCGGTTATGTTCAAATATAAACGCCCGTAACAACCGATAACCTACGCTAAATGAGCTAATGTTGAATAGGTTATCGTTTGTTATGTGCAAATATAAACGCCCGTAACAACCGATAACCTACTCTAAATGAGCTATGTTGAATAGGTTATCGGTTGTTATGTGCAAATATAAACGCCCGTAACAACCGATAACCTACGCTAAATGAGCTAATGTTGAATAGGTTATCGGTTGTTATGTGCAAATATAAACGCCCGTAACAACCGATAACCTACTCTAAATGAGCTAATGTTGAATAGGTTATCGTTTGTTATGTGCAAACATAAACGCCCGTAACAACCGATAACCTACTCTAATTGAGCTAATGTTGGATAGGTTATCGGTTGTTATATGCAAATGAAAAAGCCCGTACCAACCGCTAACCTACTCGGTTAATAATAACTTTTGAGGCCGCTTGTAATGACGTCATAAAAATTTACCATTCTAGTGAATGACGTCATTATACTAGTATGTCATTTTACATTATTCACAGTATTTACGTTATTTATATTCATGTTTATTGATCAATATCAACATTACTATCAATATATATATATATATATATTCTTTATACCAAAAATGTATACATTCATAGAAATATCACTAGATAAATTGAGAACGTTGCGGGAAAGTGAGGTTATGTCGGTAGATCATATAAAAGGGCTTATAACTAATTCCACAGTTGTTTGCGCGCAAAACTAATTTCATATTCGGATTCAGCATACAAAAAAGTATCGATTATAAGCAAAATGGTTCAAATTGGTTTGGTGTCCTATAAGTAAACAATTACCGATTTTATTTACTAAATTTTTTATGCTTTACAAGATACGGTAGGCATCATGTCTGCTGAAATTCTTGGAGAGGCTGTTTTCACGTAAAAAAGTTGTTTGCTTTAAGATTGCGGCTTTAAAAAAATGTTGCGCAAAAATGTATTATAAAAACTGTAGAAAATTTAAAATTCTACAACTTTTATTTCAAACATTGTTATGTATAACGCTTAGTTCAGCGGTAATAGCGATTTTCTGTTATTTCTCACGAAAACGTGTAAAAAAAATCGATTTTTTTAAAGATTTTGATCTTAGTATGTCATTTAATATATTCTATAGTTAACTATAATTTAATTAAATTATTTAAGTTAATATATTCTATAGTTTAACTTCGTTAAAACCATGGTGTAAGTATAAAGGTGTGTAATTGCGCATGCCTCCCGAGAGTAGCGCTGACTCGTGACGTCACTCTGTGAGCAAGCAAGTTGTTCCATTCAAACGGTTAATTGCTTGCTATTTTAATGATGTGCTCATTTACCATGAATGTTGCGGTTAAAGCCCTTGAAATGTTGTTACACTTGTTAGAAAGCGTTTTATTGGAAAGAAAAAAATTTGTAATGAATTACGATTACTTAGGCACTAAATATTTTAAGGTTAACTGAATTTACATTGGACTTAAAATTAAAAAATGCGTAGATGATTTTGAAGACTGTATGTAGATCGGTGTATACAGCAAGAGTTTATGTAACAATTAAATTTTAAAATTGGTAAAGTTAGATATTTTTTCTTTAATCTTCGCGTACAGTTGTGGTAGCTTATTTGTACTTTCTCTTGCCTATATGAATATATAGGAAGGAAAGTATTGTTTTCATGTCGATTTTTCGAAATCGAGTTTTCACCGGATCTATACGTTTTCAGACCCCCTGAACCCAAAAAACATGGTTTTAGCGATTGTTGTTGTGTGTGTGTGTGTGTGTGTGTGTGTGTGTGTGTGTGTGTGCGTGCGTGCGTGCGTGCGTGCGTGTGTGTGTGAACAGAATATCTCAAGAACGGAACATCGTACGAACTTGAAACTTAAAACTTAAGTTACATACCACTACCGGACCCGACACGAACATTTTCATCAAAATCGGTCAACCGGAAGTAGTAGTTTATTCGTGTAATTTTTCACTTTTTTGCGATTTTCTCAAAAACTGGTCCTACGATTTTTTTTTAAATCGCTTGATTTACTCAATTTTTAATTCTCTACAAGATAAGGTAGATGTCATGTTTGCTGAAATTCTGGGTGAGGCTGTTTTCACGTAAAAACAAAGTTTTTTTAAGATTACGGCTTTAATATCCAATTTAGCAAAAAAATTTATATAATGAAAGTTGTAGAGAATTTAAAAACCTACAACTTTTATTTCAAACATTTTTTTGTATAAACGCTTAGTTTAGAAGTAATTAGCAATTTTCTGTTTTTTTCTCACGAAAACTTGAGAAAAATTGATTGTTTTAAGATTTCGGCCTTAGTATGGGTTTTATAATAAAAGTGTATATAATAAAATTCATAGAAAATTAAAAGATCTACATCTTTTATTTAAAACATTTTTCTCTGCAGAGCCTATTTTAGCGTGAAAGAGTGATTTTCTGTATTTTTAAGCCAAACTGAGGTTGATTTTCATTTTGCGTCTTTCACTCATGATTAAAATTAGGTTATGTTTATTGAGATTAGTTTTTTGTTTATTTCTAATGTTTTATTACTAATGTTAGGTTTATTGTTAATTATTTGCACTGGCAAGAGAAAGTTGTGTGAGTGTTTCACACCAGATTTTTCTGTTTAAATATCTCAACCTTATATACGTTTATGTCCTAACCAAACAAAGTAGCACTTCATAGGGAATATTACACATTAATTTTGATTGAATTTTTTCGCTAATTTATCAAATAATTACCATCAGAAAGACTCGTCACCGTGAACACACGTAAATTCTGTTTCCCATTAAAAACGTAATTTGAAAAAGTTCATCACTTTGATACATCAGTTTATCGTTTATCATGTGACACAAATTGTAACCAGTCCAGTTCTTGATTGGCTACAAACTTCAGATATTTTGTAGCTGTTTCGAGGTAACGATATTTATCTTGAAAACGGTGAGCAACACACACCCAACTATATATTGTAAACTTTCCATATTAAGATTCAACTACATAGCACGCTTGTTTTGATCGTTTTATGAATCATCAGTGTAGCAATAGTTGTGTGTTTTACATGTGCGTCCGTACGTTCTACACAGACCCGTTTCTCCTATAAAAAACCATTCTCCCCACTACTTCACAACTGGTTCCTGAATCTTTGCTACAACCATGCAGAGAGTGATCGAGGGGAGCCGAAAATACATAGGCTACTCGCCCACACTCCAAGCCTAAAATTAGCGTAATTCAGTATTCTGTTCTGTGTAGGTGTAACCTAACGATTGGTTTATAAACACAGCTTTATAATCGATAAATGATGTAACGAAATTTCTTACTCAGTTATACTTTTCGCTTGTGACAGATTAATTTTATTGTATTGTTTGGTAAAGGAGTACCTACCTACAATTTTATTAGGTACAGTAAAAGATTAATTTTATAGATAACCCAAAATCTAAACAATATAAGGCCTACAGGTAGTATTGTTTGAAGTGGCAAATATATTCAAATTTACAATATAAAGTCAATGATTACCTCACTGATATATTCCCAAAAAAATGAAATATAACAAAATACGATAAACATACTAATTTACAGATGTATAAATGTGCTAAATTAGTTATGTCATAAAATAAATTCATCCCCAATTAGGCTAAATTAGTTGGATAAAGAAAATTGCAAACAAATTAACATGTACGATACCTAAGGGTACAGAACGGAAAATATTGAAAATTTCCACATTTCCGGTTTTTTTGCAAATTATTGAAATGAATTGTTTTCACCATCCAATGGTACAATACAATTTGTTGGGGATTTAGCAGTTTTCTATCAAAAAAAAAATATATGTTGAATATATCTTCTTGAAACATTTCTTCTTCATAATATGTTTTCAGTAGATCCTTGCAGTCTGTACTGATGCTTGCATTCATTACATCTAATTCAGGATTACTATACTCAGGCTGAAGAAAATTGAATGTAAATTGTTTTTCTTCTTTATTTAGTTCTTGTATACTTTTTTTTAGATTTAATTAAATTTTTTTTAAATATCTTGGGATGTATAATTAACTAAAATTAACGTCAGTAACTAAATTTTTCTGTTCCAATGGCTTTAATAAACAATTCTCATTTTCTATTTTTTATAATGAATTTATATAATAATTTCACTAACCTTCTTTTTAAACTGCGTCATTTTTATTTTTACTTACACATATTTCAGTGGATCCCCATCATCAGAGTAAATAAAATAATTGAAACTAAAAAACTTTTATCTCTAACTTAAATAAAGTAATTGAAACTAAAAAAAATTATCTCACTTATTTAAAATCTATAGAAGATGATACATCTTCAGTCATTTGTATAAAAGTCATTTTTATACAAATGACTGAAGATGTATCATCTTCTATAGATTTTAAATAAGTGAGATAAAATTTTTTAGTTTCAATTATTTTATTTACTCTGATAATGGTGGATCCACCGAAACACGTGTAAGTAAAAATAAAAATAAAAGTGACGCAGTTTAAAAAGAAGGTTAGTAAAATTATTATATAAAATAGATATAATTTCTAACTGCAGGATGCATTATAAAGATTTATTTTTGAATGAATTCTCATTTTGTTCTTCTGTATTTTTACTTTCTCTTGCCTATATGAATATATAGGAAGGAAAGTATTGTTTTCATGTCGATTTTTCGAAATCGAGTTTTCACCGGATCTATACGTTTTCAGACCCCCTGAACCCAAAAAACTTGTTTTTAGCGATTGGTGTGTGTGTGTGTGTGTGTGTGTGTGTGTGTGTGTGCGTGTGTGTGTGTGTGTGTGTGTGTGTGTGTGTGTGTGTGTGTGTGTGTGTGTGTGTGTGTGTATGTGAACAGAATATCTCAAGAACGGAACATCGTACGAACTTGAAACTTAAGTTACATATCACTACCGGACCCGACACGAACATTTTCATCAAAATCGGTCAACCGGAAGTAGTAGTTTATTCGTATAATTTTTCACTTTTTTGCGATTTTCTCAAAAACTAGTCCTACGATTTTTTTTAAAATCAACTGGTTTACTACATTTTGTATGCTCTACAATATAGGGTAGGCGCCATGTTTGCTGAAATTCTGCTTGAGGCTGTTTTTACGTAAAAACATTTTCTTTTTAAGATTGCGGCTTTAGTATGCATTTTAGCGCAAAACGTTATATAATAAAAGTTGTAGAGAATGTAAAATTCTACAACTTTTATTGCAAACATTTTTTTGTATAACGCTTAGTTTAGCGGTAATTTGCGATTTTCTGTTTTTTCTTTCTCACGAAAACGTGAGAAAAATCGATTTTTTTAACATTTCGGTCTTAGTATGCATTTTACGACAAAAGTGTATATAATTAAATTTATAGAAAATTAAAAGATCTACAACTTTTGTTTAAAGCATTTGTCTCTACAGCGCCTAGTTTAGCGTGAAAGCGTGATTTTCCGTATTTTTAAGCCAAACTGAGTTCGATTGTCATTTTGCGTCATTCACTCATGATTAAAATAAGGTTATGTTTTTGAGGTTAGTTTTTGTTTATTTCTAATATTTTATTAATAATGTTAGGTTTATTATTAATTATTTGCATTGGCAAGAGAAAGTTGTGTGACTGTTTCACATCAGATTTTTAATTTGAGTGAATAGAGCAGTTGATTGTGTACCCAGTATGTACCATTTAAAATAATATTTTATATCTAGGGAATTCGTTTGGTCATTTGTGCCGTCCATTCCTCGAACATGTTAAAAGAAATTTTCCAACACATCTTGGTTCAACTGATTTGTCAAAATATACTTTACACCATACTTGGAATTCAAATAATAATATAATTCAATTAAAGGTTTGTTAGTTAAAATTATACCTTTTTGAAAAGGTAGTAGTTTTTTATGTCTACCAACAGTGAAAACACAAAGAAACAGGTATCTGGTTAGATTTCCTGCAGGCGCGTACCTGCGTTAACCAGGACTGGGTCATGGCCATAAAAACCGCTGATTAGATTTCCACTCGTCATGTCCAGCTAATCGGATGATGACTATTTCTTATCAAATTTTTGGCTTTAAAATTAAAAAAAGTAAAGTTACAAATAGGTAGTCGTGCTGTAACTCATAATCGACAACTGTTATTTTAAATATATTTATTTCATTTTTATTAGTATTATTTTTATGTAAGTGTTCCCATCTCGAGGTATAACCTGTGTGAGATGGTGATATCATTGTTTATTTGAATTTACGCTCAGAGCAAAAGAGACCTGCGGCCGACCAACTTATAAGCATCTCAATAAACTTGCAATGGGAGGTTGAACTAAAATAAATTAAGGCTTTGAAAGGAGAATATAATGATGTAAAGTAAACCTATGTCACCGGATGGCGACATTAAGTGGCTAACCTTATTATTTTGGTGGCTCTGAAAAGGGCCGTTTAAGCAGTGGTCTTCTTGGAGAGGCGTCAGTCATAGTCGTCGTCCAGCGGAGACATCATCTTCTTCCCTCGCAGTAGTGCGTCGATGGCTGCGGTAACCGCAAGGCTTGGTCGAGGGACTGCTGTGGGCATCGCTCGCGTCAGCGGGCGATGACGGTCCGGTCGACGGCTTACGGTGACGGGACGGCGAGCAGAAGCATCATCTTCTCTCTTGCGGGGTCGTCGATTAGTCTTCTCTGGAGTCCGGCAGCTGCGTGCCGTGGTAGACGTCTTGTCGATGCTGTCTGGTGGAAGTGAATCCCTCGGTGTCTTGATCAAAATTTAATTTCTGCTCAGTGCAGCACTCTTTATATAGCTGCCGAGAGCGCTGTGATAGAGAGCGGCGACTGGCTCGGCCTTGATGACAAAGGCCTTTGCGGTGCGCAGCCGAAAGCTTTGTCGCTATGCCGTCAAAGGCCGGAAGAACTATTGAAGCCGGCAACACAGTAAATGATTAATTAGAAGGGGTGGTGGTGGCACCTATTTAGTACTTTTTCAATAATTATTTTATCTAAGTAGGCCTACTTGAAAGAAGGTATCTAAGTTACATCTTCAGTGAATCGGTGAGTGGAAAAAGGGTAATATTCCAAAATCCTTATTTTGGAGAAATTAAAAAAAACTGTATTGTGACTTTGTTTTTGGTTTAATGGTAAAATGTTCAATTGGTCATTTGTAGTACTATATTAAAGCTTTTTCATGGTGACTTCAGAATTTTTTTTACAATAATCATGGGATTGATTTTTGATTATTAATATGTTGACTATTCACCTTTTTCTAGATTTGGTTTTTACATGTAAATGGGAAAAATTAAGTTGAAAAAACAATATAATGTGCCAATATGCTACAAAACTTTATTTTTATTTTAAAATAATTTACAGTTACATTTTGAAAATAATAAGACAGAAACCAGTGGTCCAACAGCTGTTCGCTATTGAATGGAAGAAGGGTAATATTCGTGGAATATTATCCTTTTTCCACTCTACTAAATTTTTAATGTAGCTTAGCTGCTTTTAGATACAAGGAATATTTCCCTTTTATCAACCAATAGATGCGCCGAAGTAAACTTAACGAAACTGCTATCTTCGCTCAATTTCCCATTTTTTGGAATATTACCCTTTTTTCACTCACCGATTCAGTTAAAACTTACACTGTGGTTAAAACTGAAGGCAAACTCATGACTCAAGTAACATTACATCATCATACACTATTTTAAAGTTTCCTTTAAACACTTTATCCTTTTTTCAGGATTAACGCCAACAAAATTAATATTAGCCACGGATATTTTAAAATCAGCCGATGATGAGATTAGTTATGCCGCATGCTTAGAAGCTGGTAAAATTGGAATTGATCCTGAAATTGAAAGCTTAGAACTTGTTTCGGTATTTCCTGTAGAAGCTGTTAATCTTTCTGTGTTTCGTAAAAAACGACGTAACACTTTAAAAGCTCATTTTTGTAACGATATTGTTTTATATTTTGAACTTGGAGGAATCGACAAAAGACGTGTAAGTTAGTATATTTTTTATTTAATTTTTTTTATAGATCAAATACATTGTAATACAATTGAAATCAGTCATTTCAGAAGGCCCATAAGTCAGTAAAAAGTAACTTTCGGAAAAATTAAAAAAAACTGGTGATTTACTACGTTTCAGTAAAAAAAAAAACAATATTTTAAAATATAATTTATTCAGAGGCTGTTCCCTTTAATTTAAAATACATACCCTTTTGTCTTCTTAACTTTTTAAAGATAAGGCACAGTCCATTCAAAATAGCTTGATAGATCATAAATGAAATAGACAGTTTCGATAGCTTATAGTAAATTTATTTTTGAAAAGTTAAGGTAATTACGTACATGATTATGTAGAAGAATTCATTAAGTTTTTATTGAAAATATTTACAGATGTTCAATGTGTGCACTATTTGTAACACGACAGATATCAACACGGTAGTCGAATTCTTCCCACACACGATTAAGCATATAATGGTCAACTGTGGCAAGAGCATTTGTAATACGTTGTTTTAGATTATCAATATCTACAGGAAGCGGTGGTACAGAAACTTTGTCTTGTACATAACTCCATAAGAAAAAGTCGCAGGGCGTTAAGTCTGGACTACGAGGTAGCCACGGCATAAACACAATGTTTTCCTCACTTGCACGACCGATCCATATTCTAGGAAGACGTTCATCAAGATAATTTCTGACCTGTAAGTGCCAGTGAGGCGGAGCTCCATCTTGTACAAAAATGAAGTTTCATGTCCAGTTCAATTACTCTGGTTACTGACACTTGGTGAAAGAATGGCCCGTAAACCTTTTCACGAGATAATGTGCAAAAGACGTTTACTTTAGGGGAATCGCGTGTATGCTGTATAGTTATTTTTGGTTTTTCTGTGCCCCATATTCTAACATTATGTCTATTAACTTTTCCACTAATGTGAAAAATACATTCATCACTGAAAATTAGGCAATTAAAGAATGCGTTGTCATTTTCAACACAATGTTGCATCTCCAGACAAAATTTTTTACGTCCGACTTTATCACTGGTATTTAAACTTTGTACTAACTGCAATTTATAAGGTGTCATTTTCAAACATTTCTGCAGAATTTTCCACAGTCGGTTGAGGAATTTGTAATTCTAAACTTGCTGATCTAGTTGATTTTCCTGGACTTGGTACATAAACATCACGAACACTATCAATTTGTTCTTCTGTAACAAAAGGTCTTCCTTTTACACAGACATCCACTGTTTTCAAAATGTTTTTATACCAGTCATAGATTGATTGCCTTGTTGGTGGTGGTTTACCGTACCTTATTATGAAATGATGTTGCACAACCGTAACCGAGTTTGTTTTGGGTAATTCAAGAACACAATAAGCTTTCTCTACTTGAGTAGTGGCCATTTTGCTAGACTGGTCGTTGTAACAGCAGCCAACAATAAAATGCTAGCAACAGTTGTACCAACATAAACTTTAAAAAATTCCCTATTAACCGATATCATTTACTATATTCAAATACACCAGTTTGATGTTTAAGAAGCTGTCAAAAGTGTGTATTTCATACATAATCACCCTGTATAATTTATTCAGAGAGCTGTTCCCTTTAATTTAAAATATATACACTTTTGTCTTATTAACTTTTTAAAGATAAGCTACAGTCCATTCAAAATAGCATGATAGTGTTACTTAAATGGAATAAAGAACAGAGGGAATTTTGTAATGTGCTCATGCCTCAGTGCTACCACGTAGAATAATGAAAAGGGAAATTTTACTGTTGGAAAGGGACTTTTTATTCTGAAAAGTTACCACCATTCAAAGACTTACTATCATGCTATTTCAAATGGATTGTACTTGTTTTTAAAAAAAATTGACAATTTTGACATACGGTGTTTCTGAAATCAGTTGGAGTAAAATGTTAACATATGTTGTTTTCTGTAAAATACGTATTAGACCAGAAGAAGATTGCATTATATATAGGGTGATTCAAAAAGAGCGCCGGTTTTGATATATCAAATTAAGAGATTTATTTTATTGAAAAACTGAAAATAAATACATCAACAAGTTCATCTTACCTTCCGATTTCATGTATGAAAAATGATGTCATGCATGTGTCCTCCTCTACTGCGCTGGCACGCATCAACTCTGTCCATGAAATTGGATATTACTGCACGACAAGTTTCGACTTCCATTTGCCCGATAACCCGTCGAATTTCCTTCTTCAAGTCATTGATGTTTCGGGGTTTATTGGCATACACCAATGACTTCAGATGACCCCAAAGATGAAAGTCACAAGGCGTCAAGTCACACGACCTTGGTAGCCATTGATGGTCGGAATTACGAGAAATGATGCGATCCTGGAACCGTTCACAGAGCAACAACATTGTTTCTCGTGCAGCGTGACAGGTGGCACCATCCTGCTGAAACCACAACTCGTCAGTGTCCATTCCATCCAAATGATGCCACAAAAACTCCCTAATCATCGTACGGTATCTGTAACAGCCACACTGTCACGAACCAACGCACCGTTCTGCTCAGTTCGGCCAGAACGACGACGTCCAGAACTTTTAAGGTCGACTGTTGAACCCGTCTCAAAAAACTTTTTCATGAGCCTGCGAATTGTTGATTCATTCGGTGCTTCATTACGTCCCAGAGTACCGCGAAGTCGCCTGACAGTAGCCGCATAACTCTCTTCACTCTGGTAAAATGTTTTGACGATTAACACTCGTTGTGCAATAGTAAACTTCTCCATGGTTAGACACAGACTGCGAGAGTACTACACTGCGAACAAGAGAAACTACAACTGAATCGTCAATCGGAATGTTCTCCGAAATAGAAATGAGGTCTAACAATGTTGCCAACCGATAAACAAAAATTTACCAGCCGTTTAAAAACCGGCGCTCTTTTTGAATCACCCGTTAGTAATATTTAATTCATTTATTTGACTAGTTTACATTAGTGACTTATAACAGCTTTTTGCAAAATTATGAAAATTGAAATTCTTAATTTTCAGAATGAAAAATGTTGGTTTTCAGGAGTTCTTCGTTGTCATCAAAAGCAGTAGTTATCTACCTTAAAATATTTTTGTATAGAAACTTTGTAACCTCTTCCACTAGAAAATGGAGCTTAGGCATCAAAAGATCATTTTTTAATTAGATTGGACTTTATGTCCTTAACCCTTTCTAACCCAGTGTGACAGAGAAGTCATATTGGAGTGAAATAACAGACCTCAACATTTTAGATGTTAGAGACAACTTTGGATTAAAGAATGCTGGGTCTGAAGTGTAATAATTTTCTGTACCCTAGCCAGGATTCGAACCTGAGACCTCCACTTTGCAGTGTAGTATGCTGACCATTGTGCCACGGAGGCAACCATTAATTTCTTTTTAAAGTTAATTTTGATTTTAGAAGTTTGTGTTCACTTACTAAAATATAGTAACATTTCTTCGAATATGTTGTATGTATGTATGTATGTATGTATGTACAAGTATATTTTTTAAACTGTTATTAAATAGTGATTTTATCCATTTTACCAATATTTTTTAATTGTAAAATTTTTGAAGTCTTAAACAATATTAAAATCATACTTAGTTTTTTTACTACAAATCTACGTAAGAGAATACATATTTTGTTTAGGAAGCCTGAACATGATTTGACTTATTCTTAATGTTGGGAACTTTCATACCATCAAGTCCTAATGTGGCTATGTGTAACACTTTTTTGTCAGGCCATTAAAAGGGTTAAAGTTCTAAGAGTAATTTTATTACACTTAAATATCAGTAAAATGTATGAAACAATGTACACGTATTCTTTTTTGTGTACAGTTTAAAAATTTGGGATTGAAAGGGTGAAGTATAAGCCTTTTCTTTTTTTTTGTAATCCCTAATGTGTGTACGTTGCAATCTGTTCAATTCAGAACAATAAGCAACCCCATGACCCAATGAGATGAGGATGATATGTATGACGTATAAATGAGGTGTAGTCTTGTACAGACTCAGGTCGACCATTCCTGAGAGAGTATAGTTAATTGAACCCCAACCATCAAAGTACACCGGTAACCACTGTCTATCATTCAAATCCGTATAAAAGTAACTACCTTTACTAGGATTTGAACCAGGAACCTTCATTTCCGAAAATCAGCTGTTGCACAGCTGATTTTGGCGACGACTTTACCTCTAGACCAACCCAGTGGGTTTTAATTAGATTGAAGGACTTTATATACTTAAGTATAAGCCTTCGTAGTGTTATGTTACAAGGAAAGCCAGACTTATGTGATTTTTTTGTTTACATTCAGCTATTTCTAAAAATATAAATTTTTGACTTTCTGAAACAACTGATTCAATTATACATGTAATAAAACACATTGTTTATGTTAACATAATGTCGTAGCTTCCATTTGGGTTATGAAAGTGAAAGAAAAAGAAGAGAAAGAGAAAATGTTTTTGACCAGAATCAGTCCAGTGGAATCTGAGACCATACCACGCAACAAAATGCCTTACCCTTTGAAATATATATAAAATATTATTATTAAATATACTGATTCATTCATATTTGTTTCAATTTGTAATCAGATGTTTTGGAATCTTTGGCGAGAACGAGTGAAATTTCTATCGCCAAATGAAGGTGCTTCTTCTTTATCGGAGACATCGGTTGGTTCAACAAGTAGTGTTAGTACTTTGTATATTGCCGATAGTTCTTTAGCGATACCAGAAAATGGAAAAACGCAATTGTTTTGTAATTATCACGCAATTATTCCTGATCCTACTGTAAGTAAAAATTATTATTATTATTGTATTTAGAATTGCCTATAACAGGTAGGTGGGGTGTTAAATTATTTGCACTCAATCTGCTAGTTCCAGTGCTACAAAAAATGGTTCTCTCTCGTATCACACGGTCAGCCAATTAAAAGACTGATGTATTTAAGAACAAAAAAGTTAGAGGGGAAAAGACGCTAGTCAGAGTTATCTTCTCCGAGAGTAATGAATTTCATTATACAGCCAGACCCTGTTGTGAATGAAGTGAAGGTGTTATTTGCGGGGTAGAAAGTAAATGCTTTTTATCAGAGGCATTCTGATATGCATACTTTTTCTACTCAGTGTGGAAAAAATTGGGTGAACCACATCACTTCTTGTTTTACTTAGTAAAGTCTCTAGAAATTCAAACCAGCCTTTCAGTCGATGACCTAAACAATAATTATTTGATTATTAAAACTATTAATTTGTCCTATGAACATATAAAAACAACCAAAAAATATTGTTTACCAAGTAGTAACCGGCTGCATTGGCGTAGTTGGTAACGTGCTCGCCTCTCATCATGCGGTTTTGGGTTCGAATCCCATTCAGGCACGGCATATTTTCATAAGTTACAAAATATCATTTCATCCTTCATCGTCTGCATCAGCAGTAATTGCAGAACAGTTGGACGTTAAACAAAAAAAAAAAATATAGTCGCCAACAATGTAAACAATTGTATTGTTTACTAATGTAGTGGTCAAACAGGTTTGAGTAATTCACTGGCAGAGCGACTGATTAAAAATTTTTTTACAATGAACAGTTGTTCTTATGGTTACTATTGCAACCTAATGTACTGTTGCCGATGACACATGGGGAAACCTTGCTTTTGAGTTTAGTGGGTCTGAAAAGGGCCGTTTAATTGTTTGGTGGTCCTGAGAAGTACCGTTTGAGTTTTTTTGGTTGGCCCTGAAAAGGGCCGATGTTGGTGGTCGAAAGCGGTGAGCCGGTGTGTTGATAGTGGAGCCTGAAGAGTGATGGCTCAGCTACTGGGTTCAGGCCTACATTTCCCTCAGCGGCAGTTGGGTCCTCTCTGCAGTGTGACAATGGTGGCCCCCAGAGCCCCGCAGTGTCAGGTCGGCGTAGGTCGTTGGCCGATAGCGCGGATGAGGTGGTTCTCTCCGGGTCGGCGAAGGCTTACTGGTGCAGGAATGTGCGTCTGCCACTGGTAGCGTAGACCAGGGATGGTGCATCTGGTCTCGGCTGGGCTTTTCTTCTTGCTTCTTGTTCTTCGTTTGGAAGCTGGATTGCAAGTGTCTTTCACGGTTCAGTGCAGCTTCTTAAATACCACTCCGGTGAGTCTACTTCATAGTGGAGGGGAGGCACTGCTGGCTGCGCTTCTCATGGCTCGCAGTTTCCGGGACCATTTGAAAGTGCTGATAATGGTGGGGTGTCGGCGACAGTACATAATGTTTTTGTAATAAAACTCATTTCACCCAAAATTGCACTTTAAACATTTTGGAAATAAACTAATCAAATATGAAATACAACATAAAAATTGGCCCAGTGGTTAGTGTGCTAAGCTGCAAAACGGAAATCTCGGGTTCGATTCCCGACCAGGGTCTGGTAAATTATTACAAGTTCAAACCCACTGTTCCTCACCCCAACGTTGTCGCTGATAACCAAGATGTTGATGCAACTTAAAATAAAACAATTTTTTTTTATGAATGCGTCCAGGAGATTTCCGGGGAATATTGGACATGTCAAGAAGTTATAACACCTGAAATACACGCTACAATCACATATTTTCTTCTATTACTATTCAGAAAGAAATTCTCGTACACTATAAAAAGTTTCACCCATCAATTTTTCAGATTTGTTTTAAAGGAATGCAAATTATCGTAATATCTAAAAAATTGGGGTAATTTACAGTAATCCCTTGGTATCCGCAGGTTTTGTTTATCCACAGACTTTGTCCGTGGGCCTAAATCCTTAAAATACGTACGTAATCTCACCTTTTATACACCGTATTGGTGGGAGGTGGGGAAGTCATACAATTCCGAAAACATGCGTCAGTAAACCATATGAAAAAATCTGGTGTGAAACACACAACTTTCTCTTGCCAATGCAAATAATTAAAAATAAACCTAACATTATTAATAAAATATTAGAAATAAACAAAAACTAACCTCAATAAACATAACCTTATTTTAATCATGAGTGAATGACGCAAAATGACAATCGAACTCAGTTTGGCTTAAAAATACGGAAAATCACGCTTTCACGCTAAACTAGGCTCTGTAGAGAAAAATGCTCTAAACAAAAGTTGTAGATCTTTTATATTTCTATAAATTTAATTACATACACTTTTGACGTAAAATGCATACTAAGACCGAAATGTTAAAAAAATCGATTTTTCTCACGTTTTCGTGAGAAAAAAACAGAAAATCGCAAATTACCGCTAAACTAAGCGTTATACAAAAAAATGTTTGAAATAAAAGTTGTAGAATTTTACATTTTCTACAACTTTTATTATATAACGTTTTGCGCTAAAATGCATATTAAAGCCGCAATCTTAAAAAGAAAATGTTTTTACGTAAAAACAGCCTCACGCAGAATTTCAGCAAACATGGCGCCTACCTTATATTGTAGAGCATAAAAAATGTAGTAAACCAGGCGATTTTTAAAAAAATCGTAGGACCAGTTTTTGAGAAAATCGCAAAAAAGTGAAAAATTATACGAATAAACTACTACTTCCGGTTGACCGATTTTGATGAAAATGTTCGTGTCGAGTCCCGGTAGTGGTACGTAACTTAAGTTTCAAGTTTCAAGTTCGTACGATGTTCCGTTCTTGAGATATTCTGTTCACACACACACACACACACACACACACACACACACACACACACGCGCGCGCGCGCGCACACACACGCACGCACACACGCACGCACACACACACACATAAACACGCGCGCGCGCACACACACGCACGCACGCACGCACACGCGCGCGCGCGCACACACACACACACACATACACACACATACACACACACACACACACACACACACACACACACACACAGACCAATCGCTAAAAACATGTTTTTTGGGTTCAGGGGGTTTGAAAACGTATAGATCCGGTGAAAACTCGATTTCGAAAAATCGACATAAAAACAATACTTTCCTTCCTATATATTCATATAGGCAAGAGAAAGTAATAAATGTTTTGGCGTTCATATCATGTTTAGTCACACACTAGTATGGCGACGGCCGCCATGAGCCAGGCTAGATTTCCACGTACTGTACGTAGTGAGGGCGTCACCAGGTACCGAGCCCCGCCAGTACAACTCCCACCCAACCACAACACATATGCCCAGGCGCCATACTGTCATTTCTCAATACGATTTCCTCCATGTATCAGTCTAAGTTCTTCGTACATACGTACAGTTCTTTGTTTGTTTGCCGATCCTGAAATGAAGCCAAGCATTTCTTCACAAACCATCAACGAGATCCTCAGCATTGCAAAACAGCTTGCTGATCACGTGTTGGAGATGGATCCCGTCATGGAAAGGGCCCGTAAATTCAAAAGAGGACTCCATGAGCTGATGATACCATACAAAGAAGTCCACAAGGAGTTTGAAAAGAAGAAGAAGCAAAACAGCTGTAACTATTTTAAAGCAACTTAAATTTTTTATGCATACATTACTGTTGTTCAGTACTACAGTAAATTCAAATACCGCGCGCCGTCGAAATTTTCAGAATAATCCTTCCCGCGCGAGTACATCCGTTTTATTGATCTTACATTGATTGTTTCATCGATTAGTTTCACGCATGTGCGATCCTTCGTGACGTGGCTCGCTCCCAGCCAATAGCAAAATTAGATTAATTTCCCGAGTTCGCTCCGCCATTGTTCCTTCTTCCTAAAATTACTTCTCAGTTCCCTTCAAACCGGCAAACGACACAGTTGTGTTCAACGGACGCTCGTAGCCCCTAGTGCTAGCGTCACCCGCATTAAACGCGTTGGTTATGCCAACTTCATGTCGCCGCTAAAACAGTATTTACGGCCCCAAGCAACGATGCTTTTATTGTGAACGCGCTTATAATTACTTACTAACAATTCATGTTATTCTTTCGTGTGGTTACCGGACTTTGTGTAATCTGTGCTATCCTGCGTCTCGAACTTGTAAACCGTTATATTAATTGCAGTTATCCGAGTGTTAACAGTGCTTTATGTCTATATTTAACGTGCATTTGTTTATTGTGTAAAATCTGTACAGATTTAGTCGAACATTCAGCGTTTTCTACAACGGCCATCACGAATCGAAGCATCTTGGGAAATCAGCGCACTCAAAACGGAGTAAGTACTGTTACACTGTCACCTAACTGCAATATTATTTACCCGTATGTGTACCTTTCTATCCGCCAAACCTTCCTAATCCTTAACGAGCTAAGCAATACGCCTAATGTGCGCGCCGAAGACACATCGCGTCCTTTGTATCCGGGTGGTAATAGATCCCACCATTTTAACGAACCGAAGCAGGTGTAGGAGTCATTAAACCATTTGACTACCGCATCGCACAACTGTATTTATTAAATATTCATAGTTTATAATAATGGTTAAATGTTCCTAAAACTATTAAATATTTTAAACGACTACAGGACTTTTCCTTCAGAACCTAATCCCCATCTTTTCGTTCATATAAGGTATTTTTATCCGCGGTTTTACGAACCGCAGTTATCCTCCGGAATGTAACCCCCGCGGAAACCAAGGGATTACTGTATTGATATAATTTCTCCCTACATATATAGGTTTTTGTTCAAACAATTTTGTGGTGTGGTTAGCCACGTAATAATTATTTCTGTTTCTTGTGTTATGATAGTGGACATTGCAATTTTTAGAATAAAAATTTTAAATATGAAATATAGGTAATGCATTTATTTCCATGTTGTTTTTATAATATGCCAGTAATGGTATAATTTCTTCTTACATTTTTTTAATAAATTAAAATTTCATCATCTGGAAGCGAATATTAATAAAGTAAAGAAAACTAAGGGCTTCCAAAAAGTGTGAAGTATCCAAAAAATATAATTACTTATATTGACCCAGCGATGTTTTCTAACATATTCTGTGCTGCATGAATTCACAATTATTAGTTTTTGATATACAGTAAAACCTCACTAATTCGGACTAATTGGGGGGAAGTGAAGTCCGAATTATCGCGAATGTTTGTTTACATCTAAAAATTGAATAATTTAGGCAATTAAAATTAAAAAATAAACGTTACTTGTCTGAAATATCGATGTTAAATGAATTTACAGTACAAAGTGAAAAACAGCAAAGTTAAAAGTATAGAAATAAAAATATTTACGGCAGTAAAAATATTGTTAAATAATAAATGTTCAGTGTAAAATGATATTTAATTAAAACACTGTACTTACGTACCGATTATTTGGCACTTGTTGAAGTAGAGGGTTGACAAAAATATCCTCAGGGATCATTTGAGGTTGCTTAGAAAAAAAACTTGTTATTTTTTCTGTGATTCTTTGCTACACTGTTTTCTTATAACTTGTTGGCGCATCTCTCTTAGGACAAGATAATAGTCATTGAATTCCGGATTGAAGTCTGCAAATTCAATAAGTTCGTCAATGTGGTTTCTCGCTTCACTAGCTTAAATTGTGGAATGTTTTCTTCACTGGGTAACCAATAATGTATTACAGGATGAAACAATTTTTATTAGACAGTCAAAAGCTATTATTTTTTGAAGTAGCACTTTATTAATTTTTAACTAAAAAACTACTAAAAAAAATTAAAAAAGCTGCTCTTCTTGGAGTAGTCCGAAATATCGCGAATTCCGAATTAGTGAAGTCCGAATTAGTGAGGTTTTACTGTACTTTTAATAAAATTTAAACAAAAATTTATTTTAAAATTATTTTTCTTGTAGAGATTGGAACCAAGTACAACAGGATGGAAAGATAAAGATTTATATTTAGGGCCAGATTACTCAGTCAATGATTTTTCTCCAGCCGATTCTCTGTTGGATTCAATGAAGTTATCTAATAAACAGAGTAACTCGCAATGTCCTTACAAGTCGGTAAACTTTCTTTTATCATAGTACCAATTTTTTTTTTTTAATTTACAACAATTGTACCAAAAATCATTTTTGTCTCGTGATTTGCCTTGAATTTTTAGTTATTTTTGAGTTATTACAATTATTTCTCGAGACATTCGCTTATTTGGACTGTAGTTTCTTAGTGTTTCAATTTCCTATGCGCCCAGCAGGAATCCATCACCTTCGACTGATGAGCTCTTTGAGTTTTGGTTAGTTAGTTGTGAAACGTGGGTGATAGGGGCTGTAGATAAGAAGAGGATAGAAGCTTTTGAAATGTGGTGTTATAGGAAAATGTTAAAGATTAGGTGGGTGGACAAAATAAGTAATTTAGAGGTTCTTAGGCGAGTGGATGAAAAAAGAAGTACATGGAAGCATCTAACCAAAAGAAGGGATAGGCTAGTGGGGCATATCCTAAGACATTCAGGTATTGGGCTATTAATAATGGAGGGTAATATTGAGGGAGTAAATTGTAGAGGGAGGCAAAGATTAGAATATATAAAGCAAATTATAAAAGATGTAGGGTGTTACAGATATGTAGATATGAAACAACTTGCGCAAGATAGAACAGGTTGGAGAACTGCATCAAACCAGTCGAGAGACTGATGACAAAAAAAAGTTGTCTTGAGCCAGTCTTTCTTCTAGGTTCCTCCAGATATAGTTACTTGAGTCACGAGTTTGCCCTTGTTTGCAACGAGGAGTAAAGGGGGGAAAGCATCAGTGCGCATGCGCGACTGCTTTAATTTCAGTACAACAAACATAAAAACTCATACCCAAAGCATGTACAGTACATCGCGGAACCTTTTGTCGGTTAATTGTATGAATATAACTGTTTGTTACCATTAACAGAACTGTTAATTTCTCGAAAACGTGGGCAGTGCTGAACGAAATCTAATATGCAGTGTAATAAAATTGTGTGAAGTTAAAGCTAAACAAAAAACCTTTCCTCTGCCTCTTAACAAAAGCCATTCTTCACAGCCCATACATACGCAAAAGGCAATCTCGTGACTTCAGTATCTATAAATATCAGAAGAATGCTACCATAATATTTATTATCGAATGAAAGATAGTTTTATGATCTATAAGTAAATAGCCAACAGTATTAATTTCAGTTAACATAGAATTAACTGCGGGATGTTTATCTTATCAGTGTTTCAGCTGTGAATAAAATTACTAACTTAATATATCATACCAATGAAAAAAAATTGTTTTGACTAACTATTAATTCTATTTTATATTTATAATGAATTTATATCATAAATTTCACTAACCTTCCTTTTTAACTGCATCAACTTTTTTTCACTTCACGTATTTCGGTGGATCCACCATCATCAGAGTAAATAACATATAATTGAAACTAAAAACTTTATTTATTAAAAATCTATAGAAGATGATACATCTTCAGTCATTTGTATAAAACAGTTTTATACAAATTTTTTTTTTAATCCCTAATGTGTGTATGTTGCAATCTGTTCAATTTAGAACAATAAGCAACCACATGACCCAATGAAATGAGGATGATATGTATGACGTGTAAATGAGGTGTAGTCTTGTGCAGACTCAGGTCGACCATTACTGAGAGAGTATGGTTAATTGAACCCCAACCATCAAAGTACATTGGTAACCACTCTCTAGCATTCAAATCCATATAAAAGTTCCTACCTTTACTAGGATTTGAACCAGGAACTTTTGTCTCCGAAAATCAGCTGTTAAACAGCTGATTTTGGTGACGACATTACCTCTAGACCAACCCAGTGGGTTTTTATACAAATGACTGAAGATGTATCATCTTCTATAGATTTTTAATAAATAAAGTTTTTAGTTTCAATTATATGTTATTTACTCTGATGATGGTGGATCCACCGAAACACGAGTACGTGAAAAAAAAGTTGATGCAGTTAAAAAGGAAGGTTAGTGAAATTTATTATATAAATTCGTTATATAAAATAGAATTAATTTCAAACTGCAGGATGCACTATAAAGATTTATTTTTGACTAATTATTAGACTGAAGTTGTGGCAGGATCAGTTCTCAGAATGACTGATGCATTTAATTGTGTCTCTGAAAGATAAATAATAATTTATAAACAAATTAAAGTCTGTGTGTATGTATCCAGCATTGCAGGCCAAGAGACCATTCGCAGAAAATGAATTTGGTCTGCTGAAAGATAAATAATAACTTATAAACAAATTAAAGTCTGTGTGTATGTATCCAGCATTGCAGGCCAAGAGACCATTCGCAGAAAATGAATTTGGTCTGCTGAAAGATAAATAATAACTTATAAACAAATTAAAGTCTGTGTGTATGTATCCAGCATTGCAGGCCAAGAGACCATTCGCAGACAATGAATTTGGTCTGCAGTGCAGGACAGGAGAGCTGTAAACAAAAGTTATGTTAAAATAAATCAGATCTGTAGGAGGAATGATTGTGGGCTGCATTGCAGGCCACAAGAGCTATGGGACAATTGAACAAAACACATTAGAGAGCACAAAGGGTTAAGTTTGGTACTCTTCCATTATGTGAACACTTCTCTCATTTCTGCTGATTTCTTCTACTTTTATTACGAGGGTTATCCAGAAAATAACTTCCATTTTGATAAAAAAAGTAAACGAGTGAAGATACAAAAACTTTATTATATACATATTAAAACTACAGTTTTTCTCTACTTTTCGACATAGTCGCCAAACAGATTCAAGCATTGTCGTACCTTGGAACAGTCTTTGAAATACCCTCTGCATAAAAATCTGCTGCCTGTGAATGTAGCCAACCATTCACGGCGTTTTGAAGCTCTTCGTCATTGGCGAACCGCTGAGATGCAAGCTACCGCTTCATGTTCGGGAACAGGTGAAAGTCACTAGGAGCCAAGTCCGGGCTGTATGGGGGGATGATCGAAAACGTCCCATTTAAACTTGGCCAAAAGTTCATTTGTCTTTCGAGTTGTATGAGGGCGAGCGTTGTCATGCACAAACACAACACCTTACTCATCTTACTCGTTGATTTTATGGAACGTGGAATGACCATCACTTCTGCTGTCTACTGTGAAACTTTAAACAGACTAAGAAGAGCGATCCAAAACAAGTGTCGTGGCCTTCTGACACGTTGTGTTGTGTTTATGCATGACAACGCTCGCCCTCATACAGCTCGAAGGACAAATTAACTTTTGGCCAAGTTTAAATGGGACGTTTTCGATCATCCCCCCCATACAGCCCGGACTTGGCTCCTAGTGACTTTCACCTGTTCCCGAACATGAAGCGGTAGCTTGCATCTCAGCGGTTCGCCAATGACGAAGAGCTTCAAAACACCGTGAATGGTTGGCTACATTCACAGGCGTCAGATTTTTATGCAGAGGGTATTTCAAAGACTGTTCTAAGGTACGACAAGTGCTTGAATCTGTTTGGCGACTATGTCAAAAAATAGAGAAAAACTGTAGTTTTAATATGTATATAATAAAGTTTTTGTATCTTCACTCGTTTACTTTTTATTTCAAAACGGAGGTTATTTTCTGGATAACCCTCGTACTTTTAGATCTTAGTGTCAATTTAGTTTCAATTCTAACCTAAGTAACTGAATTCACCAGCAAGGTTAAGATAAATCTTTGAAACTAATGCCATTGGCGGGATTTGGCGGGAGTCATTGGGGGGGCAAATACCGGGGGGTCTGGGGGGTATGGAATACCCCCCAGCAGAGGGGGGGTCCGGGGGACCTCCCCCGGAAAATTTTGAGATTTTTATTGCCTTCAACTCAATTTTAGGGCTGTTTTTAGGCTAAATTAAAAAGTAAATTTTGTTGGGATTTTAACGTTAAAACGTCATTTTAACTCCCAATTGATGTAAACCTAAAATTGATCTAAAATTGTCCAATAACAATGTTTTTAAATGTTAAAAAATAGTATTAACTTATTTAACCATTAACACATTTTTATTGGACCATTTGATTAATTAATTTTAAGTTTAAATACATCTCCACTAAGAACAGCTTATAAGAAGAACATCTGAATTGATGCTTAAAAAACCCCTGTACAGATAGAGTTTAAATTATTTTTTCGATACACTAACTTGGTTAAAAATGTATACCAGTAGAATATTGGGGGGGCAAGTGCCCCCCCTTGCCCCCCCTTGCCCCCCCCAGATCCCGCCAATTCCGGTCCATCAGGTATAAAGTCATTTCGTGAGCTTTCTCACAGACTTGATGTTGTTTTAGTTCCTAGAAAATTTCATTGCATTCTTCGACATTTATTCCATTGTAGTTTTAATTATCAAATCATTAACGCAATAACAATAAAATTAACACCGAGAGAGATAAAACGATAGGCAAGTTGCGCTTTTATAATGTGGCGTCCAAATAACGGAGAAATTGCAAGGGTTATTTGGCGGTTATATGGGCGCACGATTTTTCCATAATAAATCAATGCAATTTAAAATTTATAAATATATTAATGTTGTTTTCCGGGTATCCATATTCCGTTCACTTCCACATTAATATACAGTAAAACTTCATTAATTCGGAATTCGCGGTAATCAGAACCGTCAACTGAGCAGAACTTTCGTCCAAAAAATAAGACTTGGGAATAAATGAAGATGAATTTGGAGCAGAAAACTTGAATGAAGATGAAATCGTAATTCAGATACAAAGAGATCATGAAGAGACAGATATTGAAAATGAAGATGGTAGTGACAAAGAAATTAAAGTTCAAAAAAATTAAGTTTTCTGTAGTTTCACAACACCTGGACGAACTAATTCAATTTCTGGACATTGTTAGTAACTTTCAAAGTTATTTTTCGTCGATAGTGACTTTCAAAAGTTTTATTTAACGTTTAAAGCAAGCGTTTTTATTTAAGCGTTTGAAGCAAAAAGTTATAAAAAAACAATACAAATGTAATTAAACGAAACTTTCGTACTTTTTCATCCCTATTACCAAAAGTAAAGATAACAAATCTGACAATTTACCATCTGTTAGTGGAAGTACATAACTTGATGTAAAAATCAGCGAAAATTGTGAGTAATTACAGTAATGTAGGCTACTTTAAACTGTAGCCTACATATTTTCATATACAGTACTATAATTACATTATAACTGAATTATTTTTCCAATAATTGCAAAAATAATTATGAAAGTACTAGTAGCAGTGTTTTCTTTGTAGATTAATCAATTATAATTCACGTTTGGACACAATTAAATTAAAGTTTATTGTGTAATAAATACTGTAATTAAGTTTTAAATGGAATAAATGTATTTTAAAGTTATTTTTCGTCCTTTTCCAATAACCTATTAAGCGTGAAGTCTCAAATTTAACCACTACATCATAATAAGTTCCACTTCAAAAACTCTTTTAATTCGAACTAGTCTTCCCCCTATATATTCCCAATTAGTGAAGTTTTACTGTAGTTCCCTTTCCCTACTCCAATGCCCGAAGAACTTATTGTTTGCCATACCCAAAGAGCACCATCAATGTATATATTAAAAAGATGCGGGGGATAAATTACACCCTTGTCTTACTCCTAAATTCATTAAAATCTGCTCTCCTCGAGTGTAGTTCCTTATTACTTTAATTATTGTTAGGAGTAATTAAAGTTTACAGAAAGATAAAATAATCCATTTACTCACCCGTTATGTATTTTCTAGCATACCGGAAGATCCTCCTATTAGATTGCGATCCGTTTCATCTGCTAGTGTTTTGGAAAGAGGGCCAAGTTGTATGCATTTTGTCAATCGATTTGGTTATGGTGTACCCGAAAGTGCAGCTACCTTATATTTCATTCATCAAAATGAAGAAAACTGCCAACAGGATATTGAAGTTTGTATTTTCACTTAAATATTTTGTAATAGTACTGTTAACGCGTATAAGTTGACGATTGCGCCTATCATGCGGAGGACAGTGTACTATCTATCCTGCTTACATCGGCCAACCCGAAAGCATAAGACATGTATCAAGCGTGTAACTCAAAATGTAACCACCACAAACACTTACGTAATAAAATTCAGTTCTTGACCCGTCACACTTAATAAGTAAGGAGTAATGTAATTTTTTTTTTATCGAGTGATGATGCCTACATAAGCCTTGGGCTTGTGCGTAGGTAATGATATGTGGTGATTTACAGATGAAAAAAATGCCAGACCTGACTGGGAATCGAACCCGGGACCCCAGCAGTAGCCAGTTGTGCTGACCACTACACCACGGGCCGGCCAAAGAAAGTTATTTAAGAAATTAATTTAATTTAAGAAATTATTTAAAGAAAGTGAATTATTTAAAATTCAATTGCACTTTAACATAACTTTACTGAAAATAATGAAGTATGAAAACTGTAAAAATAAAATAACATTTTGAAATTACCGTAAAACCAGTATTACTCACGATAATAAGCTCGCATCGATGGAACTCACGGACTAAATAGTCTTATCCCTACAAATATCAGAGTGCAGTAATTCAGTTTACTGCTGATGACCAAAAAGAATACTAAATATAGCTTAGGCCTAGTATTATGGCTTATTTAGAATGAATGTTAATTATTTAGGATAATTATTAAGAATCAATATATAATACAATGGGATGTTTATTAAACGACATAGTTGTAAACATAATAAATCAATGTAAGAATAAAACTACAACATGACATCATGTCACTATTATGTATTTAGAAAAGCACATAAAATAGCACTTCCACCCCTTTGTATAGTCCAGACTTACTCTCGCTGACAATTGTCAACTTATATTGTGTTACCAGTACTATACGCGCGCCAGCTCATGATCTCTGTCGCCTGGGGAAGTGGGACGGGTGGCGTAATAGAATGTGAGTAATATATTTGTCTTATGGTGCAGTACAAAAACATTTAGTCATCATGTAAATATTATTATTATGTCTATGTATTTATTTATTATAGGCCTACATGTTATTGCTTTTCACAACGGATACATGTGTCACAATATACAGTTGTACATTTGTGCTAATGCGTCTCGGATGTGTTAATCATTATTCATGATTTTTGATCACTAAAGTGATTTTTATTTTGAAATTTAAAGCGTGTTAACGTGCCAAAAGTTATTAGTTTTGTGTGTTTTGTGTTAGGTAAATTTCAACGTGTATTTTTCATATCTTTTGTTTTATTTTAATATGTCTTCCCGGAAAAATAAAGCGGTAATTCATTCGGAAGTGCGACAATTATTGCATCAGTTATAAAAAACTGTGATGAAGAATCGCGTAAGGACTCGGAATTGGTTTAACCATTCGATTTTTTTTACCTCAGTAAAAAAATCATAATCCAAATGGATTATGATTAGGTACTGATTAGGACTGAGGTAAAAAAAATCATAATCATAATTTGCTACTAATTATTTAGGCCTATAAATAATTAATGTTATGAAATATATATTTTTTAATTTCCTTATTTTCTATGCTACGTACATATTTTAATTCCTGAGGACTGCCTGACTCAAACTGTAAATAATTACTAAATATTAATAAATACAATGAAAGAAAAGTAAAAGAGTTACTATATTATAGAATAAATTGAAATAATAAAACAAAAGGTTACTTTATAATGACAAGAACATTATGATAAATGTTTTTTTTATGAATACAGTAGTATAATCTTTCATTGCATGCCGTAACAGAAATTCCTCACACGGATCACGAGCTGACGCGGCTGCTATACAATATTCTTCCTGGCCGTAAAGAGTTTAAAATTCTTTGTAGTTTGTTGTATTTATTTTAAAATTTCCTGCTATTAGTGTTTAGAACTAACAAACTATTTTCTTTATTTAACCCTTTTTCAGTTCCGAAAACAATATTTAAAAGTTTGATGTAAAGTCATTTAATTTGAATAAGAGTGTACAAAAAGTGCCAGCCCTTATTTCGAAAACATGTAGGCGTAAGCCTGCCAATGCCAACCCAAATTTCGACGTTACAGAAAAATAAAATTTCCTGTTAAAAATTAATTTTTACTTTCTTTTGCCTATATAAATATATAGGAAGGACGGTATTGTTTTCATGTCGATTTTTCGAAATCGAGTTTTCACTGGATCTATACATTTTCAGACCCCCTGAACCAAAAAACCATGTTTTTAGCGATTGGTCTGTGTGTCTATGTGTGTGTGAACAGAATATCTCAAGAATGGAACATCGTACGTCCTTGAAACTTGAAACTTAAGTTACGTACCACTACCGGACCCGACACGAATATTTTCATCAAAATCGGTCAACCGGAAGTAGTAGGAAGTATTCGTGTAATTTTTCACTTTTTTACGATTTTCTCAAAAACTGGTCCTACGATTTTTTTAAAAATCGCCTGGTTTACTCAATTTTTTATTCTCTACAAGATAGGGTAGGCGCCACGTTTGCTGAAATTCTTGGTCAGGCTGTTTTCACGTAAAAAATTTGTTTTTTTAAGATTACGGCTTTAATATGTATTATAACGCAAAAATTTATATAATAAAAAATGTAGAGAATTTAAAATCCTACAACTTTTATTTCAAACATTTTTTTGTATAACGCTTAGTTTAGCGGTAATTAGCGATTTTCTGTTTTTTCTCATGAAAACATGTGAAAAATCGATTCTTTTAAGATTTCGGCCTTAATATGCATTTTACGACAAAATATTATTTAATCAAATTTATAGAAAATTAAAAGATGTACTACTTTTATTTAAAGCATTTTTCTCTACAGAGCCTAGTTTAGCGTGAAAGAGAGATTTTCCGTATTTTTAAGCTAAATAGGTTGATTTTCATTTTGCGTCTTTTACTCATGATTAAAATTAGGTTATGTTATTGAGGTTAGTTTTTTGTTCATTTGTAATGTTTTATTACTAATGTTAGGTTTATTGGTAATTATTAGCATTGGCAATAGAAAGTTGTGTGAGTGTTTCACATCAGATTTTTTTAGTTTATTTAAAGTCGCATAGACAGCTTGGTCATTGGCAGCTAGTGTGGGGTTTGTTACCTAAACCGTGGTTTTAATGTGTTAAAATTTTGAATCTCGTGAGGTTTTACCAAGTAAAAACAAGGAGTGAGATGGTTTACTATTGCCTTCATCACTGAGTTGAAAGAGTATGCTTATCAGCATGCCAGGCCCTCCGAACAGCACCCACTTTCCACCCTGCAAATTAAAACTTCACTTCATTCACCGCAGGGTCTGGGTATATAGTGAAATTCAATACTCTCAGAGGAGATAACTCTGACTTGTGTCTTTTACACCTCCACCTCTTCTGTTCTTAAATAGTTCAGTCACTGACTATGTAAGAAACAGAACTATTTTTTGTAGCCCTGGGATCAACAGATCGTGTCCAATTTGTTTATTAACAACTGCAATTGCTAGTTACATTTTGGCTAGCCCAACTTTGGGGCATTCTTAATTAAAACACTTCGCTAATTATACAGAACGAATGTCACAGTCAGTGGAGTCATCGATTGTTTTAAACATTGTAAACAACCACAGTAAACATAAAATACAAGACTAATCAACTGTAATGGCATCAGCGCGGTGCTAATGAACTAAGGAAGTGAAGTGCAAGCGTAGATTGCCGAATTTAGCGTTGCAGCTGCGATTTTAAACAGTATTGTGACACTTGTCGCTAAGGTCCGTTTCGGGATCTAGGTTATTAAATAATTAGTACACCAAAGTGTACAATTACGAATATTTATTACACTAAAAGATTACAAAATAAATAATCAACTAATTATAATAAAGTAATATAATAACTAACTTAATAATTTACTTAAAATAAATAATAAACAATAAATAACTTAATAATTTACTTAGCACTACTTACAATCAATTTTCTAGAATACACAAACAAAATAAAACTGAATTTAATACATATCGCATTAACTTTTCACAATACACACACGAACAAAGACAGTATAACAATCGTTGACCAACACAATGCTCGGAACGCACCCTGCACAGCGTCCGATGGCCACTCGTCAAAGATCAAACGATTACTGACTCTGACCGCGCTCGGGGGGTCTCTTTTATAGTGAATCAAAAGAACCTTCCTGAATAACACCAAACAAATAGTAAGGTACAAAAAAACGCTTCATAAATGAGTGCTAGAAAAATTTATTGTAAACAAGTCAACTATTGTAAATAGAAAACGTAAACAACTTCATAAATAGCTGTACACAATACCCGACCTCTTATCCCTACACAATAGCGCAGTCCTATTAATAATTTTTATGAATAGACATACCTTTATTGTCATTATTGTCCTATTGTTTCTTTTTCACTCTATTATCTACTCTGTACTATTTTCATGAATTAAATTCTAGAACCTTCACGAACCATGTTTTTTCGATATGGGCACAGTATTTTAATCCACCTTGTTTCATATGGAAATTGAATTAATTTCTAGGAAGAAACTTGTCAAGTTGTAGACATGTATGAAGTGGTTGAAAGCGGAGTCACCACGTGGGAAAATGGAAAACGTAAACATATTCGCCGATATGCCTTTGCTCCTCAGCCTCATTTTTTACATGGCCTTGGTCCTTGGAAGGTTACTCCTGGAGAAACGTATTCGGTACAGGTATTTAAATTATTAATATGTCTACATTTTTTTACTAAATGTATAATTATTTTTTTAATTTTTTTTTTTGTAATCTAGTTTATGTTTGTTGCAATCTGTTCAGTTCAGAACTATAAGCAACCCCATGACCCAATGAGATGAGGATGATGTGTATGACGTATAAATGAGGTGCAGTCTTGTACAGACTCAGGTCGACCATTCCTGAGAGAGTATGGTTAATTGAACCTCAACCATCAAAGTACACCGGTAACCACTGTCTAGTATTCAAATCCGTATAAAAGTAACTACCTTTACTAGGATTTGAACCACGAACCTTCGTCTCCAAAAATCAGCTGTTAAACAGCTGATTTTGGCGACGACTTTAACTCTAGACCAACCCGGTGGGTATCTATATTTATAAAATTGTGATTTCGTGAATTTTTCAAAATGCTCAAAATTTTGATTCTATGCCAGATCTATCAATTAAACACCGAAAATAAGTTCTGCTGAATTTTTGTCTGTTTGTATGTTACGGCATCACGCAAGAACCGCTGAACCAATGAATTCGGTATTTAGGTTCTGGACATAATCAAAATGAAAATAGGCTACACATTTTTTTAATATCACAAAGGGATGGGGGAGTTCAAAAGGGAGGAGCAAACAAAAAACTATGAATATCTCTGTTAAGAGTCGGTGTATCAAAAAATGTTATATAATTAAAATTACGAAACGTTTAAAGACAAATAAGTTTGATTATGTAAAGTTTTTCATTTTTCTCAATTTTCATTTTGGCTTCTGTGGCAGGGGCTGACCCCTGCCACAGAAGCCAGATAAGCTGACCACTTCACCGACGAGCCAGCCTACACAGATTTTGGGTTGTATAAATTTTAACTGTATTTCTATTACTGATCTTTCAACATTGGTAGCCTACCACATTTATGTAATCCACTGGGTTGGTGTAGTGGTTAACGCTACTGGCTTCTACACGGGAGTCCCGGGTTTGATTCCCGGTCAGGTCCGGCATTTTTTCATCACTCATCTTCATGTATCATCCTTCTCACTGCCTGCATTGGCAGCAATTGCAAAACAGTCGGATGTAAAACCAAAAAAAAAAACCCACTGGGTTGATATAGCGGTAGAGCTATTGCCATGAGTCAGCTGTTTAACAGCTGATTTTCGGGAACAAAGGTTCTGTGGTTCAAGTTCTAGTAAAGGTAGTTCCTTTATATAGATTTGAATACTAATAACATGATTACTTAGACTTAGTTTACCGGTGTACTTTGATAGTTGGGATTCAATTAACCATACTCTCTCAGCAATGACCGACCTGAGTCTGTAATAAGATCTCATTTACACCTCATACATATTGTTGTTGTTTAGGTGATCAGCCGAAAGGCTGGTTTGAACCTGTGGAGGTTTTACTATGAAAAACGAGGAGTGAGGTGGTTTACCAATGCCTTCCTCACTGAGTGGAAAAGCATGCTTATCAGCATGCCAGGCCCTCTAAAAAGCACATATTTTCCGCTCTGCAAATGACATTTTCACTTCATTCACCACAGAGTCTGGCTGTATAATGGAATTCATTACTTTCAGAGGAGACAACTCTGATTATAGACTTTTGCACCTCTACTGGTAACGCGCTATAAGTTGACGATTGCACCTATCACGCGGAGGACAGTATACTATCTATCCTCCTTACATCGGCCAACCCGGAAGCATAAGACATGTATCAAGCATGTAACTTAAAATGTAACCACCACAAACACTTAAGTAATAAAATTCTGTTCATGACCCGTCACACTAAATAAGTAAAGAGTAATTATTTAAAGAAAGTGAATTATTTAAAATTCAATTGCACTTTAACATAACTTTACTGAAAATAATGAAGTATGAAAACTGTAAAAATAAAATAACATTTTGAAATTACCGTAAAACTAGTATTACTTATGATAATAAGCTCGCATCGACGGAACTCACGGACTAAAACTAGTCTATCACTACAAATGTCTGAGTGCAGTAATTCAGTGTATTGCTGATGACCAAAAAGGATACTAAATATAGCTTAGGCCTAGTATTATGGCTTATTTAGAATGAATGTTTATTATTTAGGATAATTATTAAGAATCAATAAATAATACAATGGGATGTTTATAAAACGGCATAATTGTAAACATAAATCAATGTAAAACTACAACATGATGTCATGGTTAGAGCTGTCGCTTTGATGTATTTAGAAAAGCACATATTTTTTTTTTTTTTTTGTAATCCCTAACTTGTGTACTTTGCAATCTGTTCAATTCAGAACAATAAGCAACCCCATGACCCAATGAGATGAGGATGATGTGTATGACGTGTAAATGAGGTGTAGTCTTGTACAGACTCAGGTCGACCATTCCTGAGAGAGTATGGTTAATTTAAACCCCAACTATCAAAGTACACCGGTAACCACTGTCTAGCATTCAAATCCGTATAAAAGTAACTACCTTTACTAGGATTTGAACCAGGAAGAAAAGCACATAAAGTAGCACTTTCATCCCCCCGCATAGTCCAGTCTTACTCTCACTGACAATCGTCAATTTATATTGCGTTACCAGTACCTCCTTTATTTTTTAAATGATTCAGTCATTTAATTGGCTGACCATGTGATAAGAAACAGAACTATTTATTTTAGCCCTGCAACGAACAGATTGAGTGTAAATAATCTGACACTCAACCTTTCTGTCATGGGCAAACCTCATATCATCATCATCATCTTATTGGGCCATCGGGTTCATAATTTAACTGATTGCAATGTACAGTATTGAGATGAACTAATGTCTCCTAGCCATGGGAGTGAGAGAATGCATAACGCTCTCACTCGCACAAGCCATACGCGCCGTTCCAATAACATTGTTGTGAGCAAGTGTTTATGCATGCAGTAAACTAGCAAGCAATATAACGACTGAAGTATGTTTTCAGATTTGGATTATTATGGTATAGACCTTTGAGCGCATGCGTAGTTATGCCACATATCTCCCTCTCACTCGCTCGGCTATGGGACATTAGTTCGTCTGATACCTTTACGCACATTTTGGATTAAAAATTATGTTTATTTTATCAAACATCCTATGTAGGATTTTTAAACAGCCGTATTATTTAAAATTGAAATATATATTTCTAACCACCAGAATACGGTATCATAAAACACTTACCAATGTTTATAGCGCTTTCGTGTATCTTGTAGGCTACACATCTTCAGTAAATTAAAATTTATTTTACGTCAAAATTTAAAACTTCCTGCTCCTACCATGGTAGATAAGGAATAGTCGATTCTTATATTTAAAACAGTCTTGCCAACTTAATCAGTTGATTGTCATATTTAATGACAGTCATAAAATTACCAATATATACGATAAAAATAAATACAAAATAGCATATAAACCCCAGTTTCCTATAAAATTTATTTTACAAAAACATAATATTAATATGAATGTAAATGATAAAGAAAAAGAAAATAATCAATTTAATTCATGTGGAATTTATAAAATTAAATGTAATGAATGTAATGAAATATATATTGGTAAAACTACCAGATCTTTTAAAAAACGGTTTACAGAACACTATTCAAACTATAAAAAAGGAAATCGAAAATTCTCCAATGTAACTGAACACATGATCAAAAATAAACATAATATGTCAAGTATAAAAAATAATCTAGGAATATTAGAAATAAATAACAGACAAAATGAAATTGAAATTTTGGAAAAATATTATATTTATAAATACAATAACAGGGAAAAATTAATGAACACACAGATTGAGTATGACAATCAACTGATTAAGTTGGCAAGACTGTTTTAAATATAAGAATCGACTATTCCTTATCTACCATGGTAGGAGCAGGAAGTTTTAAATTTTGACGTAAAATAAATTTTAATTTACTGAAGATGTGTAGCCTACAAGATACACGAAAGCGCTATAAACATTGGTAAGTGTTTTATGTTACCGTATTCTGGTGGTTAGAAATATATGAGGGCGAATCAAATATATCGGTAATTTTGCTGTTGACTGTACCAAACACGTTCGGACCAGATGTGGCGGTGAGCAGTTGTTGTTTTGTTTAATAGGAGTGGGGGGAACAGCTTACTTCGCAGCATTGTTGCGTTCTGCCGTCAGTACAGCCATGACCGAGAGAGAGGTACATCCATCTGTTGCGCGACGAATCGTCATAAAATTTTTAGCAAATGAACGTGTTAAGCCTTCGGAAATGTTTACTCGTTTGCGGGCACAGTTTGGGGACACTACTCTGTCTAAGAATCGAGTGTATACGTGGGCCAGAGAATTTAGGGGTGGGCGAGAACGTGTTGAAAACGAAAGTCACCGTCGACGCCCAAGGTCAAGTCTCACAGATGACAACATTAGTGCCGTTCGAGAGCTTATTGAAGGTGATCGCCGGTTAACTGTTCAAGAAATCTCGTCAGAAATTGGTATCAGCTACGGGAGTGTTCAGTCTGCAATCACAGACCACCTTGGCTTCAGAAAGATTAGTGCTCAATGGGTTCCGAGGTTGTTGTCCGGAAATCAAAAACAGGTCAGGTCGGAGATCGCCGGGAGACTTCTGCATCGATTTCAAGAAGGTGAAGATTTTTTGAGGCACATCGTCACATGTGATGAGACGTGGGTCCACCATTACACTCCCGAATCGAAAATGGCAAGTAAGGAGTGGCGAAGGAAGGATGAAGGCTGCCCAGTGAAAGCCAAAACTCGTCTCTCAGCCGGAAAAGTTCTTGCAACAATTTTTTTTGACTCAAGGGGAGTTCTACTCATTGATTTTCTTCACGATCAACGAACAGTGAATGCGGCTTACTACTGCCAGGTGCTACAGTCGGCAAAAACCAGTTACCGAAACAAAAGACGAGGTGTGCCCATTAGAGATGTCATCCTTCTCCATGACAATGCAAGGCCTCACACCGCATTGTTGACAAGGGATAAATTGGAAGAAATGGGCTGGGAAACTCTCGAACACCCTCCTTACAGTCCAGACTTGTCCCCTTGTGACTACTTTTTGTTTGCGCCTCTGAAAGAATCACTTGGAGGAAAACAATTTGAAAGCAATGAAGATGTCGAGAAGCACGTGCGCGATTGGTTGACAACTCTCCCTCAATCTTTTTATAAACAGGCAATATTCAAGCTTCCAAATCGGTGGCAGAAGTGTGTAGATAATGCAGGAGACTATCTTGAAAAATGTTGAAGGCATAGTTTTTGTATAATATTATTCAATAAATATAATTTTAAAAATTACCGTTTATATTTGATTCGCCCTCTGTATTTTAATTTCAATTAAAAATTATGTATATTTATTTATTTTGATTGTAGATAAAACGAGCTGTATCAATGGTCAGTATTAGACGACAACCGGCTGATCGGTCTTTCAGATTACCGATATCAAGACGCCAGCTGACGACTACCGTATCATGTGAAGCTCTTCATATTATGCCTGAATATAACCCTGCTAGAATATCAAATATTAAATTCATTTCACCAACTAGGTAAATTTTGAATGTTCATTTCTATTTCATGTAACTACTTAAGGGGAGACAGTACTTTGTATCCTGCTGGTGTTAAATTTAATATTTTTAGATACATTTTTTATAGAATTGGTAAAAGATAGAGAATATAACTTTACACACTTATAGTTGTCGGATTTCTCTAGTTATTCACATTTTTTTAAATTTTTAATCTGTAGGACTAGAAAATTAAAAACAAAATAAAAAATAATGTAAAATTTTTAGAATGTTTTTCTATGTTTTTGGCATATTAGCCTACTAATTTTTGGAGCATCTGAGGAAGTCATAAAACCTATATTGTTGCACGATATTATTGTTGCAATGAGGTTATTTTTTAAACGCTTTTATTTAACTTACTCTTGGATCCATAAAATCTTGCAACTTAAAATTTTAATACTTCTACCGTATCAATATGAATCAAACTTTGCACACTTGTTTATCTTCGATGACAATACGCTGTCATAAAAAAAAATTTACAAAAAAAATTTTTTTTTTTTTTTTTTAACTTACTCTTGGATCCATCAAATCTTGCAACTTAAAATTTTAATACTTCTACTGTATCAATATGAATGAAACTTTGCACACTTGTTTATCTTCGATGACAATACGCTGTCATAAAAAAAAATTTACAAAAAAATTTTTTTTAAACGCTTTTATTATTACAAAATAACTTACTCTTGGATCCATCAAATCTTGCAACTTAAAATTTTAATACTTCTACCGTATCAATATGAATCAAACTTTGCACACTTGTTTATCTTCGATGACAATAGGTGTTTGTAAAAAAAAATTACAAAAAAATTTCAAAAAAATTACAAAAATATTTTTTAAAAAATTTAAAAAACGCTTTTATTTAACAATTACTTAAAAAAAGTAACTAAAAAGAAAAAAAGAAAAAAAATTTACAAAAAAAAATTACAAAAAAAATCACAGAAAAAAAATTATAAAAAAAATAAAAAAAAATAAAAAAAAAATTTTAAGAAACGCTATTATTTAACAATGATTCAAATAAAAAATGAACTAAAAAGAAAAAATAAAAAAAATTACAAAAAAAATTACAGACATTACTGTTACAAATAAAAGCGTGGCGCATTTTTATACAACGAATATTTTACAATAAAAATGCGCCACGCTTTTATTTGTAACAGTAATGTCTGTAATTTTTTTTGTAATTTTTTTTATTTTTTATTTTTAGTTCATTTGTAGTACAATCCATTTTTGAGAGTCGTTTTTTCACTATTGCCCAAAGATTTTCAATCTGGCTAATATCTGGGGAATTACCTGGCCATGTCAACACTTTAAAGTTTTCTTTTTCGAAAAATGTTTTCACTTTTTTGGCAGAATGGCATGGCGCTAAATCTTGTTGAAACACTCCATTGCCATGTGGAAATTTTGTTTGCAGTTGTGGCACAACCTTTGACTTAACAATTTGGATGTATTCATCGCTTTTTAACATACCATTTACTGGGACTAATGAACAAGGACCTTCAATTGTGAAACAACCCCAAAACATTTTTTTCTGGGGATGTTTAACTGATTGCTAGATATGAGCTGGTGATGTTCTTTCATCTGCTGATTTCCGAACGTAAGAAACTTTTGCCCCTGAACGTAAAAATAGGACTCATCGGAGAACATTACATTTTTCCAGTCTGTAACAGTCCACTTAGCATGTGCTTTGGTCCACAATAACCGTTTTCTGCACATTGCTTTGGTAAAAAGTTGTTTTTTAGCCGGTTGACGAGCTTTCCATCCAGTATCAAGAAGTCGGCATCTAACAGGTGTCACATGTAAATTCGTTCCACTGGCTGCAAGCTGCCGATTTAAGTCCACAGCACTTTATTTTGGATTCACTTTACTTGTTCTTACTAATAACCGATCCTGAGTCGCAGTGGTTTTTCTTTTATGGCTGTGGTTTGTTCCGAGAAAATGCTTTCTCCATAAACCTTATAAGAAATAAATGTGACCTGTAATATTGCATAAAGCTTAATTACATGACTAGAAATGTTTGATTTACTGTAATTAGGGTACCAGCTACCTTATTCCATTGGATCAAAGTTTTCTACAAAATTGAATCGCCTTCTTTACTATCGCTGTCACTGTCAACTTCACTATCAGTCTCATTAGTATCTACCGAACCGCTTCCTTTTTTTACCAGGTGTCAACAAAACTGTTAAAGAATAGCTTCTTCACGTCTTTAATTTCCTTCTTTATTTTTCAAATTGTTTAAAGAGAAACATCACAGTAGTTAGCCACTCTCTTATAGCTTTTGTTAAGAGGCAGGGGAAAGGTTTTTTGTTTAGCTTTAACTTCACAGCATTTTGTTTTTAATTTATGACCACAAAGGATCACTTTAGTCTCTTTGGTTAGTTCTTTTTCTTTGGCAGTTTATTTCCTTTTCATTTCTTTCTTTCCAATACTTTTTCATTCTGTCGGATCTTGCTTTTCTCAATTCGTCTGAACAAACCCGTTCTTTTTGTTTAATTGTTCTTACTGATAAAATTTTGTTTTTGTCTTTAATTGTTTCTCTGTAAACCGGTGTGCGATCCTTGACGTCAGCAATTGTTAGATTTAGTTCTGTTCTGTCTCTTCTGATTTTTTCAAATCAAGGAATTGTGGCTCCTTCTGTTTTTGCACACATGAATTTTTCTACATTTTTTCTTAATAATCGGTTTTCTGGAGTTCTGAGGATATGCGAAAAGAAAGAAAGTCTCTATTTGCGCATTGCATCAGTGATTGGTTCTATTTCTTTATAAATTTGTTCTCTTGGTAAAAGTCTGTGCTGGTTGTCAACTATGTGATTTTGTTTATGCAGGTTTAAGAATCCTTCTTTCTATTTTTCTGATAGTTTCCTTTATTCCGCTTCCATCAATACTGAAGAGGGTTTCACTGCCGTACAGTGCTTGTGATCTTAGATGCTTTGTAGTGTTTAAGTTTTGTGTGAATGGAAAGACATTTTTTGTTGTAAGTGTTTTTAGTAATTTGCTGTCCTTTGGAAAGTTTAGAAATTCTCTCATTCCATGCTGCCTTTTCATTAAGATTATATGTGATTGTTTCTCCAAGATATTTAAAACTTTCTACACTGTCGATAGGATTCCCATTAATATTTATTTTGTTTATACATAACCGGTTGATCATCATAAATTTTGTTTTTTTTGTAAGAAATTTTCAATCCAATCCTTCACAGCATTTTATTACACTGCATATTAGATGTCGTTCAGCACTGTGAATAGTCAGCCCACATTTTCAAGAAACTAACATTTCTATTTACGGTAACAAACAGTTATATTCGTACAATTAACCTACAAAAGGTTATGCGATATAATGTATGCTCTAGGTATAGTATAAGTTGTTATGTTTGTCGTACTGAAATTAAAGTAGTCGCGCATGATTACTGATGCTTTCCCCCCTTTACCCCTCGTTGCAAACAAGGGCAAACTCGTGACTTAAGTAACTGTACTAGTTTTTTAACTCTTTAAAATTTATTCAGTATTATCGTTTTATTCAAAGTTTTTTCTTAATTTCAGTCCAGTTGTGTTTTTCTGGACTCCTGATTATTGGTATCGTCCAAGGTCAGCATCAGGTGCTTATAACGAACTGCAAAATCATCTTTTAAGCATTCATAATATGCATGACAGCAACAGCAGTAAGTACTTTGTAACGGGTGTTTTATTAAGGACACAACCCTGATTATAAGAAGATAGAAGTAATACATCGGTAAATTTTCTCTCCCCCAATCGGTATGTTGGCAACAGTGTACTCAAGGCCAACTACCTAAGACAGTTGATGTTCCAGTCAAGCATTAGTGTGGTGACAGCAGTCGTTTCGTTATATTGTGTCACCAATGGTTTTTTCCAACAAAGATTGCGTGTTTATTGTAGAGACTTGCATAGCGAGTAAATCTTACAAATATGTGCAACCGGTATAGGTACGGCAGCGTGAGTTTATTCTCCTTGAGCTGTGTAAAATTTTGTTCCTCATCACTAAAATAAAAATGCTCCAACAATTGAATACCATTTTCTTCAACCAAAGATTGAAACCACTGACAATATTGTAATCGTTTCTGATGATCTGTAGCTTTCAGTTCATGAGTTACACCAACGCGATAAGGATGCAAATGTAACTTTTTCGTAGCTCTGAAAGCAGTAGTTAATGTTAGCCCAGCTTGCGATGATAATCTTCTAAGCAATTTTATAGGTGATTGAATCAAACGATTTTTCAAATCTTCGAGAACTTCCACGGCTAACTTTGTTGTTGACTGGCAAGGTGGTTTCTCATCGAGTACACTCCCAGTTCTACGGAATTTATTTATCAAACGCAATATTGACGATTTACTCGGAACGGCAGAACGGAGAAATTTCAACGGAAACTTATCTTGCACACATTTGTAAGATTTACTCGCTATGAAAGTCTGTACAATAAACACCCGGTTCTTCGTTGGAAAAAACCATTGCTGTCACCACACGAATGCTTGACTGGAACATTTTAACTGTCTTAGGTAGTTGGTCTTGAGTACACCGTTGTCAACATACCGATTGGGGGACAGAAAATTTACCGATGTTACTTCTATCTTCTTATAATCAGGTTTGCGTATTTAATAAAACACCCGTTATTTTAATCAGTATTGATATTCACACAATTGATACAAGAAGATGACGCATCAGTATATTCTATCATAAAAATGGTTTACCCATCCAGGTGGAGTGTTAAATTGTTTACTCTCCATCTGTTAGTGCCAGGGGTACAAAAACAGAACAAAAATTATTATTATGTGGCTAATCACTCCACACCAAACGAAAACATACAAGAAGTTGGGGAATTCTGCTATCTAGGGAGTAAAATAACAAAGGATGGTAGAAGCATAAGTGATATCAAGAGTAGAATTGTTCAAGCTAGAAAAGCCTTTGAAATGAAAAAAATCTGGTGTGAAACACTCACACAACTTTCTCTTGCCAGTGCAAATAATTAACAATAAACCTAACATTAGTAATAAAACATTAGAAATAAACAAAACACTAACCTCAAAAACATAACCTTATTTTAATCATGAGTGAATGACGCAAACGGAAATCGTACTCAGTTTGGCTTAAAAAAACGGAAATCACACTTTCACGCTAAACTAGGCTCTAGAGAAACATTCTCTAAATAAAAAATGGTAGATCTTTTAATTTCCTATAAATTTTATTAAATACACTTTTGTCATAAAATGCGTACTAAAGCCGAAATCTTAAAAAATCGATTTTTCACGTTTTCGTGAGAAAAAATCAGAAAATCGCTAATTACTGCTTAACTAAGCGTTATACAAAAAATGTTTGAAATAAAAGTTATAGAATTTTTAATTCTCTACAACTTTTGTTATATAAATTTTTGCGCTAAAATGCATATTAAAGCCGTAATCTTAAAAAAAACAACGTTTTTACATGAAAACAGCCTCACCAAGAATTTCAGCAAACATGGCGCCTACCCTATCTTGTAGAGAATAAAAAATTGAATAAACCAGGCGATTTTTAAAAAAATCGTATGACCAGTTTTTGAGAAAATTACAAAAAAGTGAAAAATTACACGAATAAACTACTACTTCCGGTTGACCGATTTTGATGAAAATGTTCTTGTCGGGTCCGGTAGTGGTATGTAACTTAAGTTTCAAGTTCGTACGATGTTCCGTTCTTGAGATATTCTGTTCACACACACACACACACACACACACACACACCAATCGCTAAAAACATGTTTTTTGGGTTCAGGGGGTCTGAAAACGTATAGATCCGGTGAAAACTCGATTTCAAAAAATCGATATGAAAACAATACTTTCCTTCCTATATATTCATATTGGCAAGAGAAAGTAAAAAAGCTTACTGACTACAAACATTGATTTACAGATTAGGAAAAATTTCTTAAAACACTAAATATGTTTGAGTGTAGCATTATACGGAAGTGAAACGTGGGTGATAGGGGCTGTAGAAAAGAAGAGGATAGAAGCTTTTGAAATGTGGTGTTATAGGAAAATGTTAAAGATTAGGTGGGTGGACAAAATAAGTAATGTAGAGGTTCTTAGGCCAGTGGATGAAAAAAGAAGTATCTGGAATCATCTTACCAAAAGAAGGGATAGGCTAGTGGGGCATATCCTAAGACATCCAGGTATTGGGCTATCAATAATGGAGGGTAATATTGAGGGAGTAAATTGTAGAGGGAGGCAAAGATTAGAATGTATAAAGCAAATTACAAAAGATGTAGGGTGTTACAGGTATTTAGATATGAAACGACTTGCGCAAGATAGGTTGGAGAACTGCATCAAACCAGTTGAGAGACTGATGACAAAAAAAATCAGTCCACAAAATTGTTTGAACAAAAACCTACTTATGCAGGGAGAAAATTCATGAATTAATTACCCCAATTTTTAAATGTGATAATTTGCATTCCATTAAAAAAAAATCTGAAAAATTACTTGATCGGTAAAACATTTTATAGCGTACAAGAATTTCTTTCTTGATAGTAGTGATACATGGTGTGATTCTTATATGTAACTGGTGAGCCAATGACTCGAGCGATTTGGCAACACTCCATACAGTCTCCTGTACTGTGGCTAGGAGAATGAGACTACCACCATCGTGAAGCGTCTGTTTTACCATTTAGTTCCAATGGAGTCGTGGAGCGGTACACAACGAGCATATGCTGTTAAAGCGTATTATAAAAATCTGGTGATACACTCACACAACTTTCTCTTGCCAATGCAAATAATTAATAATAAACCTAACATTATTAATAAAATATTAGAAATAAACAAAACACTAACCTCAAAAACATAACCTTATTTTAATCATGAGGGAATGACGCAAAATGACAATCGAACTCAGTTTGGCTTAAAAATACGGAAAATCACGCTTTCACGCTAAACTAGGCTCTGTAGAGAAAAATGCTCTAAACAAAAGTTGTAGATCTTTTAATTTTCTATAACTTTTATTATATACACTTTTGTCGTAAAATGCATACTAAGACCGAAATGTTAAAAAAATCGATTTTTCTCACGTTTTCGTGAGAAAAAAAACAGAAAATCGCAAATTACCGCTAAACTAAGCGTTATACAAAAAAATGTTTGAAACAGAAGTTGTAGGTTTTTAAATTCTCTACAACTTTTATTATATAAGTTTTTGCGCTAAAATTTATATTAAAGCCGTAATCTTAAAAAAACAACGTTTTTACGTGAAAACAGCCTCACCGAGAATTTCAGCAAACATGGCGCCTACCCTATCTTGTAGAGAATAAAAAATTGAGTAAAATAGGCGATTTTAAAAAAAATCGTAGGACCAGTTTTTGAGAAAATCGCAAAAAACTAAAAAATTATACGAATAAACTACTACTTCCGGTTGACCGATTTTGATGAAAATGTTCGTGTCGCGTCCGGTAGTGGTATGTAACTTAAGTTTCAAGTTTCAAGTTCGTACGATGTTCCGTTCTTGAGATATTCTGTTCACACACATACACACAGACCAATCGCTAAAAACATGTTTTTTGGGTTCAGGGGGTCTGAAAACGTATAGATCCGGTGAAAACTCGATTTCGAAAAATCGACATGAAAACAATACTTTCCTTCCTATATATTCATATAGGCAAGAGAAAGTAAAAAATAGTGATAGTTACGTGTTCGCGCAGCACACATTTCGTAATTATTTCAATATTCCGTATATTGATCCTATACCTTCAGCCCGTGCAGTAAAAATATGGGTTAGAAACTTCGAAGAAACAGGCTCAACACTGAAGACACGAACTGGAAGGTGCAGGCGGCTGTGTTAACAAGTCCTACGCGTTCAGCTCGACGGCATGCAATATCACTCGGCATTTCTAATTTTGCAGTGTGAGGAGGATAAGACGCTTCAACATGGCGGTAGTCTCATTCTCCTAGCCACACTACAGGAGACTGTATGCAGTGTTGCCAAATCGCCTGATTCACTGCCTCACCCGTTATAATCAGCTGGTTGTATGTTTATAGGTTATAATTGTTATTGAAAGACTAAAAAAATGGCTGACAAAATATATAACAGAGCTACGAGAGCAAGTATTGGCAACGTTGCTGGCAAGTCATTGGCTAGCTATGAAGTGGGGTAGGGGGCAATTTGTACGTTCAGAGCTCATCAACTTTCAAAAATAGTATAGTCACAGTTATCTCCTCTGACAGTAATAAATTTCATCATTATACAGCCAAACCCTGTGAAGGGTTTGAAGAATTCCAACGACAATACTGTATACGTTTCCCATGGTCAACTTCTTTCAGTTCATTAACGACACCGATGCGGTAAGGATGCAGATTTAATTTTTTTGTAGTCCTTAAAGCGGAAGTTAGTGATAATCCAGCCTGTGAAGATAACTTTCTAAGTGATTTGCCAGGTGAGGTAGTCAAACGTTGTTTCACATCGTCCAAAACTTGTTCTGTTAACACTGATGGTCGACCTGTGCTTATACGATCCTGTACACTGCCAGTCTCACGAAATTTATGAATCAGATGCGATATTGTGGTGTTATTAGGTACTTCAGAATTGGGAAATTTTAATTGGAACTTGTCTTTCACTCGTTCGTAAGATTTATATGCGCAATAATAAAAACACGTTCATCTTTTGAAAAAACCATGTTTGAACTTATACAGACACTACAGACACAGATGAATACTGGGATAGTAGCATTAGTACATGTCAGTAATACACAATGGGTCAACAATGAGTACGGTAGTGCCAACTGTTATTTGAGGGAAAAAATATTCCCTATGCAGAAAATATTAACCCTTAAACTTCGAAGTGCGTCCTTTTTGAAACACCCGTTAGATGTTTTTCAGATGGCTTGGCATGCTGAGAAGCATACATTTTCACCTAGTGAATAAGGCAATTGTAAACCACCTCACTCCTTGTTTTACTTAGTAAAGCCTCTAGACGTTCAAACCATCCTTTCACCTGATAACCGAAACAACAAAAAACTTATTATCTGTATAAAGAACCAGTCTGTAACAAACGAAAATTTTAAATGTAAATTTTTTTGTAATCTTGTTCTAGGTATGTTGGAGCGTTCATCAACAAATGTGGTAAATGAAGAAAAAATTTCTAGGTAAGAATATCTCATGTTTTTTATTTTTTTTTATGAAGGCTGTGCTCTCATGGAGAGCTGAATTTTTTAGTAGACATGACCCTTACCCTATCATGTAGAGCACAAAAAAATTAGTGAATGAGGTAACTTTAAAGAAAATTATAGGAGAGCTCTTTTTGAGAAATTGCATGAATAAACTTCTACTTCCAGTTGACTGATTTTAATGAAAATGTTTGTGTTAAGTTCCTTTATGGTACCTAACTTAAATCACAAGTTTCAACTTTGTATAATTTTCTATTCCTGAGGTACGTATGTTGTTCACTCATAGAGACACAGACTAATCCGTAAACACAATTTTTGGGTTCAGGAGACATGGAAACTTGTATTTTTGGTGATTTTGAAAACTCAAGATGAAAACAATACTTTTCTTCCCTACATTTCCTATAGGGTAAGAGAAAGTAAAAAAATCTGGTATGAAACACTCACATGACTTTCTCTAGCCAATGTAGATAATGAATAATTTGTTGTTTAGGCCATCAGCTGAAAGGCTGGTTTGAACCTCTATAGGATTTTCTAAGGAAAATAAGGAGTGAGGTGGTTAACATATGCCTTCCTCACTGAATGGCAAAGTGTGCTTATCAGCATGCCAAGCCCTCTGAAAAGCATCTTCTTTCCACCCTGCAAATGACACCTTCACTTTATTCACCACACAGTCTGGCTGTTTAGTGAAATTCATTACTTTCAAAAGAGATAACTCTGACTAGTGTCTTTTGCACCTCTACCTCTTCTGTTCTTAAATGCTTCAGTCATATGATTTGCTGATCATGTAATAAGAAACGAAACTATTTTTTGTAGCCCTGGAACTAGCAGATCGAGTGCAAATAATTGAACACTCCACCTGCCTGTCATGGACAAAATGAACCATATAACCAGCCATATAATCAGCCAATTAAATGACTGAATCATATAAGAACAGAAGAGGTAGAGGTGTTAAAGACACTAATCAGAGTTATCTCCTCTGAAAGTAATGAATTTCACTATACAGCCAGACCCTGTGGTGAATGAAGTGAAGGTGTCATTTGCAGAGTGGAAAATATGTGCTTTTCAGAGGGCCCGGCATGCTGATAAGCATACTTTTCCACTCAGTGAGGAAGGCTATGGTAAACCACCTCACTCCTCGTTTTACTTGGTAAAACCTCTACAGGTTCAAACCAGCCTTTTGGCTGTTGACCTAAACAAACAAACAATGTAAAATGAAAATTTTAATCATGAATGAATAATGCAAAATAAAAGTGCTGTGAACTTAAAATAAAGAAAATCTGTAATTGCCTGTGAACTAGGTACTGTAGAGAAAAATACTGGAAATAAAAGTATAGGTTTTTTTTCTGCCCATAACAGGCAGGTGGAGTGTCAAATTATTTACACTCAATCTGTTCGTTGCAGGGCTAAAATAAATAGTTCTGTTTCTTATCACATGGTCAGCTAATTAAATGACTGAATCATTTAAGAACAGAAGAGGTAGAGGTGAAAAGACACTAATCAGAGTTGTCTCCTCTGAAAGTAATGACGTTCATTATACAGCCAGACCCTGTGGTGAATGAAGTGAAGGTGTCATTTGCAGGGTGGTAAAATAATACTTTTCAGAGGGCCCGGCATGCTGATAAGCGTACTTCTCCACTCAGTGAGGAAGGCAGTAGTAAACCACCTCACTCCTCGTTTTACTTAGTTAAACCTCTACAGGTTCAAACCAGCCTTTCGGCTGATGACCTAAACAACAACACAGGTTTTTTTAAATTTTCTATAACTTTGATTATAGTTAACACTTTTCTCATAAAATGCATACTAAGCCCGCAATCTTAAAAAGGCAATTTTTACAAATTTTGATGAAAAAAAACAGAAATTCACTAATTGCCGCTAAACTAACTGTTGTACGAATAAATGTTTAAAATAAAAGTTGCAGGTTCTTAAATGTCTTACAAATTTTATTATATACACTTTTGCTCTAAATTGAGTCTTAAAAACACCATTTTGTTCTATGAGAGAATAGCTTCCCTAAGAATTTCAGCAGACATGACACTTACCGTATCTTGTAGATCATAACAAATTTAGCAAATGAGGTGATTTAAAATAAAAACTTAGGAGTCGTTTTTGAGAAAATTGCAAAAGAGTGAAAATTGCACAAATAAACTAGTACTTCCAGTTGACCGATTTTGATGAAAATAACAAATAGTAGGAGGATCTGAATCAAAAGTATCAAATTTCAGGTTTGTACGATATTCTGTTTTTGAGATATTTTGTTCACATACACGCAGACAAATCATTAAAAATGTGTTTTTTGAGTTCAGGGGGTTTGAAAATGTGTGGAACTCGTTTACGAAAAATTGACATAAAAACAATACTTTCCTTCTCTACATTTCATGATAGGGTAAAAGAAAATAAAAATTTAATAAAAATAAATGTTTTTTGTCACGTGAAATAAGTCAATACACATTATAATTTGACATAACAAATTTTGGGAAGTGTTACTTACTCAGTTCCCATTTATTACCACTTTAGTAATATAATTATTATTTGTGTCGACTGATTTTGAAAAACATTAATTCAATGGCTAAATTTTGTTTTTACAGTGACAGTGGTATTGGGAAACACAATAGTAAAAGTACAAATGCTTCAACTTTGTCTAAAAAACGATCAAAAAATAAACGCAAAGGTAATTAATTTTTATTTTGTGACTTAACCCGATGAGAACTGCGATTTTAACGATCACGCGGACTGTCATTTTACACCTAATAAAACCTTTTTTACTTCATTCAGTTTCATTCCTGAAAATTTCAAAAAATTACCTTATATTCTATTTATATATATAATAATTTTATTTATAAAGAATTTGTTATTAGAACCACGTTTGAACTAAATTTTTCCGTTGTCATTTACAACCGGAATAAATAAAAAATTTAAAAAAATATTTTCTTTTAGAAATATCAATTTACGTGCAAAAAGTGTCACTAAATCACTAAAAAATACAAAAAAAAATGTTTAGCTATGTACATAAATAAAGCAATTCATTTTTTTCGCAAATGTTTATTGACAAAAGGATACACATACCCCTAGAGTCACGGAGAATTTATTAAATTTTAGGTCGGGGTCCTATGGTGAATGCTCTACCCCAACAAATATTTTAAAATTTTCAGAGTACAAATAATCTTTTAACGGCATGTTATTTAGCGAAGAAAATTACATAAAAATTTGGTAACCCGAAAATTTTCAGGTTGCATGAGAAAATGAAAAAACTCAAAAGTATCATACATTCAAACCTCAACATTCAAAGTTTTGAATGTTGACTTGAGAAAGTTTCAAATTTTGAAACTTTAAACATTAACCTAAAATTTCCAAATATTGTGATCCACCCAACCCCTTTGGCAGCCGAACTTCACCTTGTGGCAAATGGTTCTGATCCACTTATGAATTCTGATCCACCTACCCCTCTGAGGCCGAGACACGTAAGTGGCGCGAGGCGCCACTTACGTGTCTCGGAACCAAAGAACTTGTTATTACAACCACGTTTGAACCAAATTTTTTTTCTTTTTTCATTTACGACCAGAATAAAAATTGAAAATTAACAAATATATTTTCTTTTAGAAATATCAATTTACGTTCAAAAAAGTGTCACCAAATCACTAAAAAATACAAAAAAAATGTTTAGCTATGTACATAAATAAAGCAATTCATTGTAAAAATAATAACGTTTAGATATTGCAAATTGAGAGACCCGTTCAAAAGATATCACACTTTTTGTTCAACAAAGTAACGTGCTGGATGAAAAATATCTCCTCAAAATAATGTTGTTTCTCTTCAATTTTTATTTACTCCTCTTCTATGAAAGTTTCTATCTCTTTTTTGTACGTTTTTTGTGTATTATCCTTTTCTAAACATGTTAGCATAAATCAAAATATGTTATCGTTTCTTTTGACGCTATTTGTAAGGTTTAACTGAAGGATAGGCGAGACAGGTAGTGTTAACCTTCTTTGCCTGGTTTTAGAGTCATAAAATTTGTTGCCGGCACTTCTAATTTCTTGATTTTGACCGAAATATTTAAAGCTAACAGATGATGTCATTTTCAAACAAATACCATTTTTTGTTGAAAGTTATAGACGAAAACGCTCAAATTTTAGTACTGGCTTCTCAGAAAAAAATCTTTCTTTCGTGTAACATCACGTCATTAATTTTCATCGTACAAATATGCAAGATACATGAAATGAAAGTGAAGAAAATTCTCTATCCAATGATACTAAACCTGTTAGAAAATAATGAATAGTTGTGGAGAAAATTGAGTTTAAAGAAAGGTGATGACGCATGCACGATTTCTGACTTCCAGGTTAGCTAACCTAGGGTTAATTTATCATTTATGTTATTTAAAAATGTTAGGTTTGCCATGGTTGTACTTGGTTACAGGAAATAGTGATTCATTTATACAACTTAATAATTAACATAATGACTATTGCACATTACATGTGCAATCGTCCGGGCCCGTTGGCGTAGTGGTTAGCAACTAGTTTCTACACTGGGGTCCCAGGTACGATTCTCAATCAGGTCTGGCATTTTTTCATCACTCATCTTTGTGTATCATCCTTCTCACCATCTGCATTATCAGCAATTGCAAAACAGTCTGATGTAAAACCAAAAAAAAAAAATGCAATCATGATTTAGTTTGTACGATTGTTTTTATCATTGCACCACTTTGACCTGTTGTAAACAATGTATGGTTAATAAATAAAGAGAATTTCTTTGTATTTTTTGTTATACCTATTTTAGGTAAACATCGTATCGAAGGCACTTCAAAATTAAGACGTTTATTAAAAATGGATGAAACGTACACGGCTTGGGATTTTGATTCTTCAACGATTGCTTATCAGTTGACTATGATTGACAGGGATTTATTCCTCAAAGTAAGTTTTAAAGTAACTTTTATTATTCTATTACTTATGACTTACAGTAAAGTATAGAGAAGGATTTTTGTAACATACCATATGTTCAGTATTACAATAGATTCAAATACCGCGCGCCGTCGAATCTTCCAGAATAAATCTTTCCCGCTCGATTGCATCCGTAATATTGATTCTGCATCGATTACTTCATCAATTAGTTCTACGCATGTGTGATCCTTCATCACGTGGCTCGTCCTCCGCCAATAGCAAAATTAGACTAATTTCCCGTGCTCACTCCACCATTGTTCCTTTCTTCCCGAATCTCCTTCACTTCCAGTCAAACCAGCTAACGGTTCGGTCGTGTTTCAACGGACGCTCGCAGCCCCTAGAGCTGGCGTCACCTGCATTTAACGCGTTGGATATTCCAACTTCATGTTGCCGATAATGTATTAATTACGGCCCCAAGCAACGAAGCTTTTCATTGTGAACGCGCTTGCATTTATGTAACGAACTATTCATGGTCTTTATTCAATTAATTACCGAACTTTGTGCAATCTGTGTTACCTCGTGTCTCGAACTTGTAAACCGTCAACCCAACTGCAATTATCCAAGTGTTAGCAGTGCTTTATGTGTACTCTTAACGTGCTTTTGTTTATTGTGTGAAATCTGTACAGATCTAATCGAACATTTAGTGTTTTTCTACAACGGCGTCAACGAATTTAAGCATCCTGGGAAATCTACGCACTCAAAATCGAGTAAGTACTGCTAAACTTATTATTAATTGCAGTGTTATTCCCTGTATGTGTTCCTGTCTATCCTCCAAACTTCCCTATTCCTTAACGAGCAAAGCGTTACGCCTAATGTGCGCGTCGAAGTCTCATCGCGCCTTTTGTTTCCCGGTTGTAATCGATCCAACCACCTTAACGAATCAAGCAGATGTAGGAATCATAATACCATTTGATTACCGCATCGTACACCATATTTGTCTGATAATGAACGGTTGTTGTTTGTTGCTTAAGCGAAGATCCTACAGCTGTTGCTGCGTAGCCTCTCTCACCTCTTCTTTTAAAGTTCTGTAGGGTCTACTTCTTGTCCTCGAATGGCTGGGTGGTAGTTAAAGATCCTTTTTGGCCACCTTTCCTCTTCCATTCAACATACATGACTGTACCAAACCTATTGTCTTTTCTCTATCCTTTCTACAACTGTTTCCCATAGATCTGCTCAAGCCCTTACTTCTTCATTTCTCAAATATTCCAGCCAAGAGATTCTGCAAGTTCTTCTCAAATAATCCATCTCCAATGCATTCAACTTATTCTTGTTCCTCCTGATTTGTCAACATCCTGCCCCTTAAGTCATTATTGCATCCACTACTGCTTGGCCAATTATCTTCTTCATTTTTACAAGGTATATTCGGAAAGTAAGTTCTGTTTACTAATAATAAAAAAAACAAGTACAGATATAGCAAAGCAATTTATTTAAAAAAATCTACAAACCTTACACTATTTTTTGATATAGCTACCATAATTTTGTAGGCGGTTGTCAAAGTGTGATACAAGTTTTTGTATGCCTTCTTCATAGTATGTTGCCACTTGTGTTGTCAACCATGTGGTAACATGTTCTTTCAGCTCTTCATCGTTGTGGAAGCATTGACCACCAAGGCAAGACTTCAGATGCAGAATGAGATAAAATTCGCTATGAGCTAGGTCAGGGCTATACGAAGGATATCCAAAAACGTCCAAGTCAAAACCCTGTCAAAGGTTCTTTGTCTGGTTCTTTTGTAAACGGCAGTTTGTTTTCCGACATTGTCGTGAATAAAAACCACACCTTTTGAGAGCATTCCTCGGCGCTTGTTCTGTATTCCACAACGCAGTTTCTTAAGCATCTTGCAATAAACATTACTATTGATTGTTTCATTTTACGGAAAAAAAATCAATCAGTAAAATCCCTTTTCTGTCCAAAAACACTATGGCCATGACTTTACGACTTGTCAAGGTTTGCTTGGGTTCAACCTTCGCTCAGGATGAAGTGTGCCTCTATTCCATTGACTGCCGTTTTCTTTCAGGGGTGTCATAAGCAACCCAAGTTTAAACCCCATGATTATCTGAGATAAAAATATCTTACCATCCTTGTGATAATGTGTCAGAAAATTGAATGTGTATCCCACAAGCGGCGGGATTTTCATTACGTGAAAATCTATGTTCATAATTGTAACCTAGCACTATTATTCACATAGCTCAGCTCAGTGCTGTACGAATTAGAATCTACTAGCTCACTCCCACAGTTTCATTTCGTTCTATTATTAATAATAGCACTATTATTCACATAGCTCAGCTCAGTGCTATACGAATTAGAATCTACTAGCTCACTCCCACAGTTTCATTTCGTTCTATTATTAATAATAGCACTATTATTCACATAGCTCAGCTCAGTGCTATACGAATTAGAATCTACTAGCTCACTCCCACAGTTTCATTTCGTTCTATTATTAATAATAGCACTATTATTCACATAGCTCAGCTCAGTGCTATACGAATTAGAATCTACTAGCTCACTCCCACAGTTTCATTTCGTTCTATTATTAATAATAGCACTATTATTCACATAGCTCAGCTCAGTGCTGTACGAATTAGAATGTAGTAGCTCACTCCCACAGTTTCAGTTCGTTCTATTATTAATAATAGCACTATTATTCACATAGCTCAGCTCATTGCTGTACGAATTAGAATGTAGTAGCTCACTCCCACAGTTTCATTTTGTTATATTATTAATAATAGCACTATTATTCACATAGCTCAGCTCAGTGCTGTACGAATTAGAATCTAGTAGCTCACTCCCACAGTTTCATTTCGTTCTTTTTTTTTGTCATCAGTCTCTCGACTGGTTTGATGCAGTTCTCCAACCTGTTCTATCTTGCGCAAGTCGTTTCATATCTACATACCTGTAACACCCTAAATCTTTTGTAATTTGCTTTATATATTCTAATCTTTGCCTCCCTCTACAATTTACTCCCTCAATGTTACCCTCCATTATTGATAGCCCAATACCTGGATGTCTTAGGATATGCCCCACTAGCCTATCCCTTCTTTTGGTAAGATGCTTCCATATACTTCTTTTTTCATCCACTCGCCTAAGAACCTCTAAATTACTTATTTTGTCCACCCACCTAATCTTTAACATTTTCCTACAACACCACATTTCAAAAGCTTCTATCCTCTTCCGTTCTACAGCCCCTATCACCCACGTTTCACTTCCGTATAATGCTACACTCCAAACATAATGTTTTAAGAAATTTTTCCTAATCTGTAAATCAATGCTTGTAGTCAGTAAGCTGTTTTTCATTTCAAAGGCTTTTCTAGCTTGAGCAATTCTACTCTTGATATCACTCGTGCTTCTACCATCCTTTGTTATTTTACTCCCTAGATAGCAGAATTCCCCAACTTCCTGTATGTTTTCGTTGCCTACTTTTAAATTTCCCATCTCTTCTAAATCACTCTTGCTGCTGCACAACACTTTCGTTTTGTTCTTATTAATAATTTCGTTCTATTATTAATAATAGCACTATTATTCACATAGCTCAGCTCAGTGCTGTACGAATTAGAATCTACTAGCTCACTCCCACAGTTTCATTTCGTCCTCCTTGAACCATGGTGACTACTGCGCATGAATGGAACTGCGGTTGAAGCTCTGCTACGGAGAAAAATTGAAACGGAACTTAGTGTCTGATTATGCCTCGTATTTTAATTTTTGATGACTGCAGTACTGAATTTAGTTTATTCGTAGCAGCTTTTGACCGGATTTCTCTTTCACACGTTCCTTTCCCTGTTATGAGGCTTCTGAGGTAAATTGTCACACACCTTGATCACTCCACAATCCTATTGGATGTCCCTCGCTCTTTCTCCTACTGCAAGGTATTCTATTTTCTTTTTATTCATCTTTAATCCTCATTTGGTGTACTCCTCTAATGATCAATTTGGTTGTAAAGATGCGTTACAAGAATTCGTTCGTAAAGTTAAAAGGTATCTTTATAAAAGTAAACTCTATACTATTTTGGTAAGTCTCAAAACCATTAATTATATTTGTTTTTATTTTCAGTAGCTGTAGGTTTTCATTTGCCCACAGAGTCAGCGCAGAGAAGGTAGTAATAAATATTTATTTTCTGTTTTACAATTACTTATTTTGTCCATAGCAGACAGGTGGAGTGTTAAATTATTTACAATAATTGATCTGCTAGTTCCAGGGCTACAAAAGTTAGTTCTGTTTCTTTACACATAGTCAGCCAATTATACAGAAGAGGTATAGGTGTAAAAGACACTAATCAGAGTTATCTCCTCTGAGAGTAATGAATTTCATTATACAGCCAGAACTTGTGGTGACTGAAGTTAAGGTGACATTTGTAAGGTGCAAAGTAGATGCTTTTCAGAGGGCCTGGCATGTTGATAAACATACTTTTCCAATCTGTGAGGAAGGCAAATGTAAACCATCTCACTCCTCGTTTTACTTTGTTAAGCCTCTAGATGTTCAAATCAGCCTTTCGGTTGATGACCTAAACAACAGGTTTTCATACTGAATTTTAAAATGAAAATTTGTATTTAAAATTGAATGGAAGGAAATTTTCATTTCACTTTCCAATTGAGTTTTTTTAAATCTCTGTTGAATGACAGATCTATAGTCCATCTACTGTAAGAGTACTCCGCGCGAGGCAAGCACCTATAGGTTATAAACGAAAGTTTTACACAAGTTGGCGCATGTCTATCCCTCCGCCTGACAATAGGCATGATGACTGTAAGCAAGAATCCCTAAAATAATGTATTTATTTACTAAAATAGAAGAAATATATTCTGAAAAATATATTTATTTTAACTTCTAACACGAGATTATTTAATTATTTCATAAAATGTAACTACAAAATACAGCATTCCGCCATGCCGAATTGAACACCAATCACATTCGATTACGTCACGATCATATAAACATTACATTGTTATTACGCTGTCACTTAAAAATCTTGTGAATTTTTGGAAATTTCGTCGACCACTGCGCTTTTAAACTGTTTTTACCTGATTATTTATGTTGATTATTGTTGATAATTGATTAGTTTGTGTTGTGTGAACAAATAAAATTATGGAACAAGGATTCACCAAGGCAAACAGCTCTAATTTACCTAGAGTTGATTTATTAATGTTGAGAGAGTTCTTAGCATCCAACAAAGATTTCTGTTCGGCAGAATTCCGAATTGTTAAAACTGCAATGTAAATATAATACTAATTAACATTCGATAAAACAACAATTGAAAAATTCAATGTTTTTTCAATAGAAGCACTTGATGTTTAGAGGTTATGTTATCAAACTATTGTTTGTAATTATGTACTAGCGGTTCCCTCGCGCCACGGAACCCATAATATGATACTCCATAAAGTTGTCCATATCATTTGGTAACTAGAAAATGAATAATAAATGATTAAATTTTGTATTAAGTTTTATTTTGCATGTATTTTCTGGTTTTAATCGATGTTATGACCGTTAAACTATTGTATGCCAATAAATGACAGGTCACAGTGAATCAAGACTGTTTTATAACTACCTGTGTTCCACAATAGACATTTGATTTGATTAAAGTTTTTATTTCAGACACAAATATAACCTCAACTTCAAAAATGGTTTGTAGATATTAAAAGTTAAATAAAGCCACACACCATAAATATATACGAAATACTTCTTCACAGAAGTAAATATGAGAGTGTAGATCAACATCTTTTGGATTTCGCCGGGCAAGATTAAACCACTTATATCTCATCTTTTTGTTGTTTGGCACGTGAACAAACAATTTATTCGGGTTCTTAAGTGATGAAATATCGCACTGAGGGACCCCACAGCACTTATAAACTTTAGAATTCATATTTAAATTCGATGTAGTACCTAGACTCCTACTAGCAAGCAAAAAGAACTTCTTTTGTTTATGTGAACGTGACGTCACGCAGACGCCATGACACTAGCCAACCGTTTTGGCGCAAAAATTTAACTTAGAAATTAAAATCGCACTTTTTCTAAATAAACCGCTGGTTATTACAGAAATATTACATTTTATGGTTAAACTAGATATAAAGGAATATTATAGTTTTGAAAATTAGTCATCATGCCTATTATCTTGCACTATGTTCCATCATTAAAGTAATAACTACGTCCAGCTAAAATAAACATTATCCTTTAAGCGTTTTCAATTATACCGTTCAGATTACTTGTAATTATTGTAGTTTCATTAAGAGACTCCGTAAATAATTATTTTAACCATTACATATAACAAAACAATTATTGTCTACTTTTTTATGTTTACCGCTTTTATGTTTCAAAAACTCAACACGCATGTTAACAAAACACAGCTTACAAAACTTTTCAACTTCAGTCTACGAACAAAATCGAAACGAACCGATACCATACCAAAAGATAATTGATGAAACTAAGCAAGTGCAAACAGTTGTATTAAACTAGTCACAAACATTAATTTTAATGATACAAAATAAACAATCTGAAATGATAAACAACGAATCACTGGAATTGTTTACTCTCCTGTTATAATTCAAGCGCATTAGTCTTGTATTACTTGTGTCCTAAAATAAAACTGAGTCTAGAATAAAAACCTACTAATCATAAATAATAAAATAATAATAGTAAATAATGTAACGAAAAATAACAATGTAAGAGAAACAATAGGTAGTAAAAGTTTTAGTTATTATAGGTAAACTAATGTTCAATTTATAAATCATTTTCTAACAAATGAATTGAACGTGTTTTAATATTAAGCTTAGAGCGAATAATTAGTGCTTTATGGAATTTTGTTTTGATCATGCTGTGGGTATTTTTAAATAATACGCGTGCGCACTTGCATTGTTGGTTGCCTACGTCGGAGTACTCTTAGCGTAGACAGACTCTAAGTAATTGTTTAATTTTTTTACAACTTTTTTTTGTTATATCTTGATTTTTTAGATTCCTGTTATAGAACTTGCAACATTGATATGGCAGCAAAGCAGCAAGTTTGCACCAAACGTCGGGGCATTAATTGCATTCTCACATAGAATATCTTGTCTCATTGCTACTGAAATTCTAAGGGAATCTGAGTTACAGGTAAATTTTACCATGGAACACTTTTTCTGTTAGTAAACTTGAAGAAATACAAGGGTCGTTTGAAAAGTCCGTGCAAAAATAAAAACTACTTAATTGTTTAGGGTAAACCTTTTTTTATTTTTTGACATAAGTCTCCTTTTAGGCTTATAGACTTCGTCCAACGCTGCTCTAGTTTGTTGATCCCTTCCGAATAATAGGATTTGTCCAAGTCTGAAAAATAGCCATTCGTTCCTGCAATCACCTCCTCGTTTGAATAAAATCTTTTTCCCGCTAGCCATTTCTTCAGATTGGGAAACAAATAGTAGTCCAATGGAGCCAAGTCTGGAGAATAGGGGGGATGTGAAACGAGTTGGAACCCTATTTCCATTAATTTTGCGACCACAACTGCTGAGGCGTGAGCTGGTGCGTTGTTGTGATGGAAAAGGACTTTTTTGTGGGGCAATCGTGGGCGTTTTTTTTTGCAGCTCTGTTTTCAAACGGTCCAATAACGATGAATAATATGCACCTGTAATAGTTTTACCCTTTTCCAGATAATCGATGAAGATTATTCCTTGTGAATCCCAAAAGACAGTCGCCATAATCTTTCCGGCCAAAGGAACTGTCTTTGCCTTTTTTGGCGCAGATTCCCCCTTCATAACCCATTGTTTAGATTGTTCTTTGGTCTCAGGAGTGTAGTGATGTATCCATGTTTCATCCACAGTGACGAAACAACGCTTAAAGTCCTGCGAATTCTTCTGGAACAGCTGCAAACCATCCTTGCAACACTTCATACGAAATTCTTTTTCATCCATTTTTTGAAAATCACTCGACTTCCTCGATTAAAATGAATGTCAAACACAAAGAAATAGACCGATCTGGCTGAAACTACACATGTGTTTTTCGAACAGATGCTACTAACTAAACATATGCTCGATATGCGCCAGTAGTGCCATCTATCTGACTTTGCACGAACTTTTCAAACGACCCTTGTACTATACAATCCCGGTTATCCAATCGCCACCCATCCAAGATTCAGATTATCGGACGTGACTGACTGACAGTGGTGAATGTGAATTGATAAGCGAGGGTGTAATATTTAGTCTACATTGAAAAACAGTAAGAAACAATCTTATCTGCCATAATGGTGACGTGGCTAAGAAAGGAGCACGTGTCATTAAGGGAAACGTTACTTAAGCAATCATCTATGACAAGAGTTTTTCCAAAATAAGAATAGGAGGTGATATCGGGACTATAGGGTGGGTGTCGCAATGTTGGAATGCCTTTTTTCGCCAAAAACTCTCGCTCAATGAGTGACAAAGAGGCTGGAACGTTGTTGTGGTGCAAGATCCAGCTGTTCTCAGCTAGTTCGGGCCATACACGTACTAAAATGCATGCTCACAGCCGCTCCAAGACTACAACATAGAACTGTCCAGTCACTGTCTGTCCTACAGGAACATATTCCCGATGAATGATGCTTTAAAAAAAAATCAACATTGCCTTTAATCGTAACTTGGACATCCTCGCTTTCGTTAGCCGCTTCCCACCTTTTCCACCCACTGCTGACTTTATTTATGGGTCTCAGGTCATATTTAAATATCCAGGTCTCACCTCCAACGACTACCCGACTCATCCAATCTCAACTGTTTCAATCTCAACTGACTATAAATCCTCACTAACTTTGCTAGTAATGGGAGTCACTCATTTTCACGACACCTTTAAAAAAATTACTTTCAAAAAGCACAAACCTAACATGTGACTTCAAACTTCGACTGCAACAAAAGGAAGGTCCCCTAATTCCGTTCATATGTTTATGAACAACAGTGTTGCCAATTCCCGAGTTATAACTGAATTCCGAGAACTTAATTGCCTTACCTCCTATATATGATTTAACTTTTACCGTATGTTAGTTTTTCACTTCAATTGTACATAAGTGTAACGGTGTTCTCTTTCTTTGTTTTTAGAAACGTGCTAGATTAATAGCACGATACATCAATGTGGCTGATAAATGTCACAAGTTACGAAATTACCAATCAACTAGAAGTATTCTTTGCGGTCTGCAAAGTCCTCCGGTATATAGATTAAGAGAGACTTGGTCATACGTACGGCATCATCATGCAACCAAATATCAGTAAGTTTCACAAAAAAAAAAAATTGTTTTGATTTTATTCATTTAAATTGAAGAATAAGAAAATTAGAAAGAAAGAAATACAATGTAGAAATTGAAGCTAGCGAGAATATCAATAAGACACCTAAGGAATAAGCACATTATAAAAAAATCTGGTGTGAAACACTCAAACGACTTTCTCTTTCCAATGTAAATACTGTAGAAGGTTGATAATTTGTATTAATTGGGACCAGAACCCGTCCAGTTTATCAAAATGAACCAATAAAAGACCTGGTAGGTGTATTCAACGTAAAATATTAACTGCAATCAACCGTAATAATTCATACACATAATTTTTTTTTTTGTAATCCCTAATTTGTGTACGTTGCAATCTGTTCAATTGAGAACAATAAGCAACCCCATGACCCAATGAGATGAGGATGATGTGTATGACGTGTAAATGAGGTGTAGTCTTGTACAGACTCAGATCGACCATTCCTGAGAGAGTATGGTTAATTGAACCCCAACCATCAAAGTACACTGGCAACCACTGTCTATCATTCAAATCCGTATAAAAGTAACTACCTTTACTAGGATTTGAACCAGGAACCTTCGTCTCCAAAAATCAGCTGTTAAACAGCTGATTTTGGCGACGACTTTACCTCTGGACCAACCCGGTGGGTCATACACATAATAAAAGTTTAACGTATTTTACTTAAAGAAAAAAATACTGCATTTTATATACAGTAAATTTAGGCCTATAAGAAACTAAAGCAGCCATGTATCCAGAAATTTTTTCAAGGGGGCAAAAGAAAATATTGTATACAAAAGCACTTGCACCCACACACACATACACACACTGATTTATATTTTTTCTCATTTAGGGCCAATTTCACCTGTTCCAAGATCACCTGTTCCTAAATGCAGTCATTTAGGAACAGAAGAGGTAGAGGTGTAAAATACGCTATGGTCTATCTACGCTAAGAGTACTCTGACGTAGGCAACCAGCAACACAAGTGAGCATGCGTATTAATTAAAAATACGCACAGCATGATTAAAAACAAAATTCCATACAACACTAATTCGCTGTAAGCTTAATATTACAATGAAAATACATTCAATTCATTTGTTAGAAAATATTTTATAAATCGAACATTAGTTTACCATTAATAACTAAAACTTGTACTATTGTTACTCTTCATTCAAAAATAAATCTTTATAATGCATCCTGCAGTTTTAAATATTTCTATTTCATATAATGAATTAATACAATAATTTCACTAACCTTCTTTTTAAACTGCGTCACCTTTATTTTAATTTTCACTTACACGTGTTTCGGTGGATCCACCATCATCAGAGTAAATAACATATAATTGAAACTAAAAACATTATTTATTAAAAATCTATAGAAGATGATACATCTTCAGTCACTTGTATAAAACTGATTTAAAATTAATTTATTTTAATTGATCCCTTCTCATATTTACTGTAGATAGCAGCAGCAGTCAATATCACTTCATCATTCCTAAATTTCACCTGTTCATTCAAAATGTCCTGCTTTTGCTCTTTTAAATATTTATAAATGTGGAACATCTCATATTTTTCAATTTTATTTTTATTTTCTATATTACATTGTTCTATTATATTGAAATGTTCATCTATTTTACCAAATACAGTAAATATGAGAAGGGATAAATTAAAATAAATTAATTTTAAATCAGTTTTATACAAGTGACTGAAGATGTATCATCTTCTATAGATTTTTAATAAATAATGTTTTTAGTTTCAATTATATGTTATTTACTCTGATGATGGTGGATCCACCGAAACACATGTAAGTGAAAATTAAAATAAAGGTGACGCAGTTTAAAAAGAAGGTTAGTGAAATTATTGTATTAATTCATTATATGAAATAGAAATATTGTTACTCTTAACATTGTTATTTTTCGTTTCATTATTTTTTAAGATTAGTAGGTTTTTAATAAAGACTCAGTTTTATTTTTGGTCACAAGTAATATAAGAATATTTGCTTGAATTGTAACAGGAGAGTAAACAATTTCAGTGATTCATTGTGTATCATTTCAGATTGTTTACTTCATATCATTAAAATTAATGTCTGTGACTAGTTTGATACAACTGTTTACACTTGCCTGTGTTGAACTCATTTTTAGTTTCATCAGTTATCTTTTGGTATTGTATCGGTTCATTTCGATTTTCTTCGTAGACTGAAGTTGAAAAATTTAGTAAGCTGTGTTTTGTTAATGTGCGTGATAGTGAATGTGTTGAGTTTTTAAAACATAAAAGCGATAACCATTAAAAAGTAAAATAAAACTTTTGTTAATTGTAATGGTTAAAATAATTAAATTAGGGAGTCTCTTTATGAAACTTAAATAATTATATAATCTAATAATTCAATAATAATAGTAGTCTGAACAGTATAATAGAAAATGCTTAAAGGATTATGTTTATTTTAGCTGGATGTAGATATTTTTAAAATTATGATGGAACATAGTCCAAGATAATTGTCAAGCGGAGAGGTAGATACGCGACAACTAGAGTAAAACTTTTGTTTACGACCTATAGGCGCTTGCCTCACGCGGAGTACTCTTACAGTAAATGGACTATAGAGTTATCAACTCTGAGAGTAATGTATTTCATTTCACACCCAGATCCTGCGGTGAATGAAGTGAAGGTGTCAGTTGCTGGGTGGAAAGTAGATGCTTTTCAGAGGGTCTGGCATTCGAATAAATATAGTGGGGTTACTGCAAAAAGTTGGTAACTAATGTTTTTCACTTTTAGAGATAAACGAGTTTTAAAGTTTTGTTAATTTTCAACAGTAAATTATGGTTGTTGTTGTTGTTTAGGTCAACAGCCGAAAGGCTGGTTTGAACCTGTAGAGGTTTTACTAAGTAAAACGAGGAGTGAGGTGGTTTACCATTGCCTTCCTCACTGAGTGGAAAAGTACACTTAACAGCATGCCGGGCCCTCTGAAAAGCACATATTTTCCACTCTGCAAATGACACCTTCACTTCATTCACCACAGGGTCTGGCTGTATAGTGAAATTTATTACTTTCAGAGAAGATAACTCTGACTAGTGTCTTTTACACCTCTACCTCTTCTGTTCTTAAATGATTTAGTCATTTAATTGGCTGACCATGTGATAAGAAACAGAACTATTTATTTTAGCCCTGCAACAAACAGATTGAGTGTAAATAATTTGACACTCCACCTGTCTGTTATGGGCAGAATGAATAATTTGACACTCCACCTGTCTGTTATGGGCAGAAATTATGGTTATCTTATTTAAAAGAAATTTCCAATTTTAATTTATGTGGTTATTATTCTACAGATGTTAAAATTCCGCCCATAACAGACCGGTAGAGTGTCAATTTATGTACTCAATTTGTTTGTTGCTGGGCTAAAATAAATAGTTCTGTTCTTATCACATGGTCAGCCAATTAAATGACTGAATCATTTAAGAACAGAAGAGGTAGAGGTGTAAAAGACACTAGTCAGAATTATCTCCTCTGAAAGTAATGAATTTCACTATACAGCCAGACCCTGTGGTGAATGAAGTGAAGGTGTAATTTGCAGAGTGGAAAATATGTGCTTTTCAGAGGGCCCGGCATGCTGATAAGCATACTTTTCCACTCAGTGAGGAAGGCAATGGTAAACCACCTCACTCCTTGTTTTACTTAGTAAAACCTCTACAGGTTCAAACCAGCCTTTCGGCTGATGACCTAAACAACAACATGTTAAAATTGTCACAAACTATCAAAATACTTAAATTATCTAATATTTTTTAAATAAATAACTCAATTTTCAATTTGTAATTACCAACTTTTTCCAGTAATCCCACTTTTCCACTTAGTGAGGAAGGAAATGGTAAACCACTTGACACGTCGTTTTTACTTAGTAAAGCCTTTAGAGGTTCAAACTAGCCTTTCGGCTGATCACCTTAACAACATTTACATATGAAAGAGAAAGTCATGGGAATGTTTAACATGAGATGTTTTTCATTCGTAACTAATTTTGAATATATTTCCAGGAGGTTAGAAACAATGTGTCGCAGGTATAGAGATCCAAGATTACCAATTTACCAACAAATGTTCAAACAAGGCACATTAACTCCACCATTTTTACCTTCAGTCGCCCATATCGTTTGTACATTACTTGATAGACTTGAAGAATTTCCTGAAGCGGTTTTATTAAAATATTCACCTTCGTCAAGTGAGTCATGGTATTTTAATAATAATAATAATAATAATAATAATCATAGATATTTTATTTTATACACATACCGTGCTTCCTAACATTCTGTTGTATAGGGAAATAAAAATTGGACAATGTGCTGTCAACATTAATCTTATTACAAAGGTGTAATCTTACTTTTATTACTCCAGTCGTTAGAAAACAGAATAAAAATGAGTCTACAAAAGATTTTAACAGCTAATGAATTAATTATTAATAAATAAACTCAAAAATGTTATTCAATTTCGACATAGCACGGTACTTACATGAGAAAAAATTTTGCTTCCATTGTTGTCTGAACATTAGCCGGGCGTTAAAGTGGTCAGTTTATTTTCATTTTTGATATTACGGTATGAGAAGCTGTTAGTTCAAATCACACAATTTAAATATTTTTTTTATTTTACTAAAATGTTTTTTTTAAATTATTAATAAGTAATTTGTAAATAATTTATTATTTAAATTAAATTTTGAAAAACTTGACTAGTTAGTTATATTCTGTTGAATTAAAAATTACAATTATAATTTCAAATGTTTTCATTATTTAATTAATAATAATCAATTATCAGTTAACAAAAAAAAAAAAAAACAGTTTTAAATGCAGGACTCAAACTCACGTCCTCTCGTATGGTAATATCAAAAATAAAAATAAACTGTTGCCTTTACGCGCTCTGCTAACGTTCTGACAGCATGGGCAAAAATATTTTTCTCCTGTAATTACCGCGCTTTATTGAAATTTAATAACATTTTTGCTTTTATTTATTAATACGTCACCATCATCCCCTTTGATTAAGTCCTGTGCTGCAGGCTACAAAGCTTCTGATGTAGTGACAGAGGGAGCCACCAATAGTTCCGAGAGGGGCGGTATGCCTATGGCGGCGTACCGACAGAGGCCTTTGTCATCAAGGCCGAGCCAGTAACCTCCCTCTACCACAGCACTCTCAGCAACTATATAAAGAGCGCAACACTCAACAGGGAGATTAAATTCCGATCCAGACAGCAGATAAGACCTCCACCATCGGCAACTCGGCTACCGGACTCCAGCGAAGACTAATCGACAACCCCGTAAGAGAGAAGATGATGCTTCCGCTTGCCGGAAATGAGGTCAAAAGGTCAACTGTTTTTTTTTTTTGGCTGCATGAGTTCAAACATTATCATGCAGATGGCAAACACCTTTTGTTAGCCCCTCATTTGTTTTGAATGGTTTGACGAAGTCTCAAAGTATCGATCTGCATTAATTGATTCTTCTCTTGGCAAAAATTCAATGAGCAATATTTCTTTGCCGGTCCCAAAACACCGGCACCAAACTCTTCTGTGACTTGTTGAAGTATCCTGCTCCTTTCTTTGTCGTGAACGTTCGTTCGGCCTTCTGTAAAATTTTTTCACCACTTTGCCACTTTTTCATGCGACATCGCGTTACTGTAAGCAGCAACAAGTTCACGATGAATATCCACAGGTTTCTGTTTTTTAACAATTAAAGAGATAGTGGATGAGGCCTCTCAGTTCGTTGCATTAGGAATGAGCGGGTCCATTTAGAAACTTGATTGTGATGCTGCCAGACAGCTACTAGCCTGTTTAACCACTCGTTCTCTTCCTTGCAATCCTGCCTAGCATGCTGGAGTGCCAACTTCATAAAAACTAATATCCCTAGCGCTCCAAGCGTCTTGTGACCTTACTTTCCGAACATACCTCTATGAATGCCAGAAAACCGTTTGCGTAATGTAGCGATAAGATAAAAACCTGTGAAAGTAGAGATATCGGCAAGCTGAAGAAAAGATGTGTCCCAGAACAGGTAGAAATACCTAACCCATGAAGACAAGAAGAAGAAGTAAAATTATTTCTAACACTAGTTTCGATTCATGAGAATTCCTATTCAAAACGGTTCATTTATCACATTCCGAAATCCTTGTTCAATAAATTCCGCCTTATTCAATACACAATTACTTAACAATAAACAATTTATTTCCTGAACTATTTCTAGAATATCTCTGTTATAATGTTACAATATATTAATAACATAAAATCAGATTATGAAAATAATATTACAGTATTGTACTGGAGTATACACAAATGCCAGAAAAGTCATTAGTCAACTTAACCCACTGCTTTGGTCAGAAACTCTCAGTCTAAGGACTAAAAGAATGATGAATGATGCCATCCTTAGAAGTGTTCTGATGTATGGCGCAGAAGCATGGGAGTTAACAAAAAGAAATAAAGATAGACTGAATGCAGTGGAAATGGACTTCCTGAGACGCAGCTGCAGGGTGTCTAGGATAGGGCACATAAGAAATGAAGAAATAAGAAGAAGAATGAATCAACAAGAGTCAGTTGTTAAAGCAATAGAAAGTCGCCAACTGTTATGGTATGGACATGTAAAAAGAATGTCAGAAGCTAGATGGCCCAAGTTCATAATGGAATGGACACCTCAAGAAAGGAGAAAAAGGGGGCGCCCTCCTAGAAAATGGGAGCAAGACATTCAAAACGCCATGAATTTGAGGCAACTGGCTCCTGAAGATACACTGGATAGGGGCAAATGGAGGTTGAGATGCGAGAAACGGCCTGATGATGCTGTAAGAGACCTCGCTTAAGTAAGTAAGTATTGTACTGGGGAAAGAACAGGGTTATAAATACTGACCTCATTTCTAAAACACCTAATTTTAGTCTTCAGCACCACCTTTCTATTGCAGGTAATGATGGAATTTCTGAAGGACCTTCGTACTGCAATGTTGAAAACAACGTTCTTGTATTGCGTTCTGAGGATGAATTAGAACCAGGTCATTTTCTATCAATAGCGTATATTTTACTACTCTTTTGTATTGATTAATCTTTTGATATAACTTTAAATCTTTTAGTAGATTATGTTTTTTTTTTTTTTACTTTCTCTTGCCTATATGAATATATAGGAAGGAAAGTAACTTATTGTTATCATGTCGATTTTTTGAAATCGAGTTTTTACCGGATCTATACGTTTTAAGATCCCCTGAACCCAAAACAACATGTTTTTAGCGATTGGTCTTGCTGTGTGTGTGTGTGTGTGGTGTGTGTGTGTGTGTGTGTGTGTGTGTGTGTGTGTGTGTGTGTGTGTGTGTGTGTGTGTGTGTGTGTGTGAACAGAATATCTCAAGAACGGAACATCGTATGAACTTGAAACTTAAAACTTCAGTTAGATATCACTAGAGGACCCGACAGGAACATTTTCATCAAAATCGGTCTACTGGAAGAAGTAGTTTATTCGTGTAATTTATCACTTTCTTGCGATTTTTTCAAAAACTGGTCCTACGATTTTTTTTAAAATCACCTTATTTACTAAATTTGTTATGCTCTACAAGATAGGGTAGGCGCCATGTTTGCTGAAATTCTTGGTGGGGCTGTTTTCGCGTAACCAAATTGTTTTTTAAGATTGCGGCTTTAATATGCATTTCAGCGCAAAAATGTATATAATAAAAGTTGTAGAGAATTAAAAATCCTACAACTTTTATTTTAAACATTTTTTTTGTATAACGCTTAGTTTAGCAGTAATTAGGGATTTACTGTTTTTTTCTCACGAAATCGTGTAAAAGAATTGATTTTTAAAGATTTCTGGCTTATTTATGCATTTTTACTAATGTTAGGTTATATTATTAATTTTTTGCATTGGCAAGAGAAAGTTGTGTGAGTGTTTCACACCAGATTTTTTTCGTTAATTTAAAGTCGTATAGACTGCTTGGTCATTAGTGACTACCATAAGTTTTAATACTGTAATTATATGTTTTAACTTGTTAAAATATCCAGACCCTAGCCAGGGAATCAAACCCAGGACTTTTTGGTTTGTAAGGCTAATACGCCAGTCACTACGTCACTAGGAAGGTCATGTTATTACTTTCTCTTGTCTATATGAATATATAGGAAGGAAAGTATTGTTTTCATGTCGATTTTAAGAAATTGAGTTTTCACTGGATCTACACGTTTTCAGACCTCCTGAACCCAAAAAACATGTTTTTAGCGATCGGTCTGTGTGTGTGTGTGTGTGTGTGTGCGTGTGTGTGTGTGTGTGTGTGCGCGCGTGCGTGCGTGTGCGTGTGTATGTGTGTGTGTGTGTGCGCGCGCGCGCGTGCACGTGTGAACAGAATATCTCAAGAACGGAACATCGTACGAACTTGAAACTTAAGTTACATACCACTACTGGATCCGATACGAACATTTTCATCAAAATCGGTGTTTTAGAAGTAGTAGTTTATTCGTGTAATTTTTCACTTTTTAGCGATTTTCTCAAAAACTGGTCCTACGATTTTTTTTTAAATCACCTGGTTTACTAAATTTGTTATGCTTTACAAGATAGGGTACGCCATATTTGCTGAAATTCTTGGTGAGGCTGTTTTTACGTAAAATAATTGTTTTTAAGATTACAGCTTAAATATGCATTTTAGCGCAAAAATTTTTATAATAAAAAATGTAGAGAGTTTAAAATCGTACAACGTTTATTTCAAAAATTTTCTTGTATAACGCTTAGTTTAGCAATAATTAGCGATTTTCTGTTTTTTTCTCACGAAAACGTGTGAAAAATCGATTTTTTTAAGATTTTTGCCTTAGTATGCATTTTACGACAAAAATGTATAATTAAAATTATAGAAAATTAAAAGATCTACAACTTTTATTAAAATCATTTTTCTCTACAGAGCCCAGTTTAGCATGAGAGTGATTTTCTGCATTTTGAAGCCAAACTGAGGTTGATTTTCATTTTGCGTCTTTCACTCATTATAAAAATTAGGTTATGTTTATTGAGGTTAGTTTTTTGTTTATTTCTAATTTTTTATTACTAATGTTAGGTTTATTGTTCATTGTTTGCATTGGCAAGAGAAAGTTATATGAGTGTTTCACACCAGATTTTTTACTATTAATTTTCGATTAAATCACTGTGGACCACTCTAAGTATCTTCTGAGTTATCTAGAAGTTCTTCTATATTACAGAGTGTCATTACTGCCCTTCTCACGTCCATAAAGCGATGACAGTGTGATATGATGGAGGAAGGTCAGCTGTCTAAAAGAATGCTGTATTTGAAAATGAAGGGAGAAAGACTAAGGGACTAAGAGAGAAATGAATGGTTCAGTTATTAATTAAAGATTAGTTTTTAGATAAATGTATTTGATATTTGAATCCAGGTTTACAAAATAAAAAGAAACTTAAAAATAACCATATAAAGGTTCATTCAAACAGAGCGCCGATTTTGAATTACGTGGGAAATTTCTGTTTGTCGGTTGGCCACATTGGTGTATACTGTAGCTATTTTCATAAAAATCCGATTGCTGCCTCAGTTTGTGACTCACGACGAGTGGCAATTTGGTGCGGCTTTTGGGCAGGAGGCATCATTGGCTCATATAGTTTTGGAGATGAGGCAACACAACCTGTGACAGTTTATTGGAAACCGATATCGTACAATAATAAGAGGGTTTTTGTTGCCTCATTTTAATAGAATGGGCAGTCAACGATCATTTCAGAAAGCCCATGAGTCAAAAACGTAACAGTTGGAAAAATTAGAAAAACTGGTAATTTACTACATTTCAATAAAAACAATATTAAAAAATATAATTTGTTCAGAGGGCTGTCCCCTTAAATAAACAAATGTATACTTTTGTCTTTTTAAAGATAAGCCACTTGTTTAAAACAAAGTTGAAAATTTTGACTTCAGTTGTTTCTAAAATAAATTGGAGTAAAATGTTACCTTATATACGAGGGTTGCCTTTTATATTTCGGGAATAGAAAACAAAAAAACAAATTAATCAACGTAAATGGCTTTATTGTTTTTCAAAATATTCTCCATGATGATCAACACATTTTTTCATGCACTTGAACCAATTTTCGAAGCACTTGTTCCACTCCGATTGAGGTACCTCTAAAATGTGCTTTTTGAATGCATCAACTGCTTCTTCAGGTGTCCAAAAACGTTGACCTCTTAATTTATTTTTGATGAGCGGGAATAAGATGAAGTCGTTGGGTGCCAAATCAGTGCTGTATGGTGGATGGCCCATCAATTCGATTTTTTTATTTCTCAAAAAGTTCATTGTTTCAATCAACGTGTGAGAGCTCGCATGTTCCTGGTGGAGAATGATTCGTCTTCGGGGGTTGGTTTTCCATATTTTTCCAAAAACTTCTGGCAAAAAAATGGTTGTGTACCATTCAGAATTGACCGTCTGACATTCCACTAGTGGTACAGTTGCCACATGCCCGATTTTTCCAAAAAAAACAAGCGACCATTTGCTTGGAGGTGCTTCATGCACGAACAACTTTTGTGGGATTTGGCTCGTCTTGAAAGACCCATACGGTCGACTGCTGTTTAGTTTCAGGTTCATAGGCATATATCCATGATTTGTCACCTGTGACGATATCATAAACGTGTTTTGAAGCACCACTATTGTATTTTATGAGCATTTCTTTTGACCAATCGACACAAGCCTTTTTCTGAGCGATTGTCAAATTATGGGGAATCCAATGCGAACAAATCTTCCTGGTCCCCAAATGTTCTTGGAATATTGAATGTATACTGGTCCCACTAATGCCCAAGGATGCTGTAATCTCACGATATGTTATATGACGATCTTGCATAATTAGTTCACGCACAGCATCAACATTTTCCTGAACAACAACTGATTTTGGATGACCTTTGCGAAATTCATCTCTGAGCGAACCACGGCCACAATTGAATTCCGTATACCACCGACATACAGTGGTTTTCGATAGTGCTTCATTGCCAAATGTCGAATTAAGTTCATTGGTGCACTGTTGTTGAGATAATCCACATCGAAAGTTGGAAAAAATAATTGCACGAAAATGTTCATGACCTAACTCCATTTTTTGACCGAGATAACAATTTCAAGTCACTACTAAACAACACAACAATGGACAGTACGAGCGAAACAGAGTGCAATGTATCGAAAAAAGTCTAACTTTAAGATACCGATATTGGCTAACAGATTGCAGCACAAGTATTCTCCATTCCCGAAATACAAAAGGCAACCCTTGTATTTCTTTCTGTAAAAGGCGTTGTTAGACCAGAAGAAAATTGTGTTGTACAATTGTATTCATTTATTTATTTCACTAGTTTACATTAGTGACTTAAAATAGCTTTTTGAAATAATGAAAATTGAAATTTGTAACTTAAGAAAGAAAAATGTTGGTTTTCAGGACTATTTACGTTCTTCGTCGTCGTCACAAACAGTAGTTAATGGCCTTAAAAAGATTTTTGCATAGAAACTTTGTGTAGCCTCTTCCACTTGAAAGTAGAGCTTAAGCTTCAAAATCATCCAGTTTCATTTTTTAATTAGAAGGAACTACTTTATATCCTTAAGGATAAACCAATTCTTAGTGTTATATTACTTAAGGAAAGCCAGACTTATATGATTTTTTTGTAGGGATGGTGTGTTTACATTCAGTTAGTTATAAAATACACTAAAGAAAAAAATGTAAAGTTTTGACTTATGGGCTTTCTGAAATGACTGATTCAGTTATGGTTTCAGCATGATGGTGCCACGTGCCACGTTTCCCGCGGGATTTTCTCCTTGTAAATTTTATCTTTGGGTATTCTAAAATCATTGGCGTACATCAATAAACACCAAAACATCCGTGACTTAAAGGAGGAAATTCAACGAGTTATCAGCGACATACAAGTGGGAACTTGTCGGGCAGTTATAGTGAATTTCAGACAAGTTCTTACATGCCAGAGCAGTAGAAGAGGTCATATGCCAGACATAATTTTCCATTCCTGAAATGGAAAGTCGAAATGAATATGTTTATGTATTTGTCACCGGATGGCGACATTTAGTGGCGAGTTAAAACCTTTAATTGTTGGTGGCCCTGAAAAGGGCCGTTTAAGCGGTGGTCGTCTTGGAGAGGCTTCGGTCGTAGTTGTCGTGGCGGTCGAGGAGCTGGGCGACACGGCGTGCCGTCGTCCAGCGGAGACATTATCTTCTTCCCTCGCAGTAGTGCGTCGATGACTGCTTCGTCGGGTCTGGTGGGCATAAGGCTCGGTCATGGGACCGCTGTGGGCATCGCTCGTGTCAGCGGGCGATGACGGTCTGGTCGATGGCTTATGGTGGCGGGTCGGCGAGCGAAAGCATCATCTTCTCTCTTGCGGGGTCGTCGATTAATCCTCGCTGGAGTCTGGCAGCCGTGTACCGTGGTGGACGTCTGGTCGTTGTTGTAGACTGGTGGAAGCGGAGCCCGAAGAGTGATGGCTCGGCTACCGAGTTTAGGCCTAGCCTTCCCCCAGCAGCAATTGGGTCCCCTCTGCAGCATGACAGTGGTGGTCCCCAGAGCCCCGCAGTGTCGGGTCGGCGTAGGCTGTCTGCTGATAGCACGGCCGAAGCAGCTCTCTCCGGGCCGGTGAAGGCTGACCGGTGCGGGAATGTAGCATCTGCCACCGGTAGCGTAGACCAGGTAACAGCAGTCATCGGTATCGAATCAGTCGGCTCAGTGGAGCGCTCTTTATATAGTTGCCGAGAGCGCTGTGGTAGAAGGCAGCTACTGGCTTGGCCTTGATGACAAAGGCCTCTGTCAGTGTGCAGCCAAAAGGTTTGTCGAAACACGGCCAAAGGGCCTACCATACCGACAAAGGCCGGAAGAAGTATTGAAGGCCAGCAACACAGTAAAGTACAAGGGGTGGCGGTGACATATTTTTTTTATGTTTTTGAAATTATAAAGTTTGTAATTTAATATATCAAAACCAGCACTCTTATTGAATGACCCTTTAGTTCACTTTTGGGTTTTCATCATTCTAATATTGTGAGTAAGAATGAAATTTTTTTTTGAATTATTTAGGTAAAGATAAAATCTGTGATTTTCAGTTGATAAAAGTTGTGCTATGAGTAACAGTTGGAAAAATTATCTAGGAAAATCTTCAGTTCCGAAATCATTGCAAAGAATACTATCTGCTTTTCGTATCTGGCCTTCTCACTCTGATGTTTCCAATTGTACTAGCGAAGAAAGGTAAATATTTTCTCAAAATTTTAAAAGTCACTTGTTATCATTTTTGTCAATGTTAATCCTGCAGATGCCTCAGATTTGTTACAAAAATATTCAGATAAACTTTGAAAATACAGTGCAGTAAAACCAAATATGTACTGTTAACGCGCTATAAGTTGACGATTGCGCCTATCATGCGGAGGACAGTAAACTATCTATCCTGCTTACATCGGCCAACCCGAAAGCATAAGACATGTATCAAGGGTGTAACTCAAAATGTAACCACCACAAACACTTAAGTAATAAAATTCAGTTCATGACCCGTCACACTAAATAAGTAAGGAGTAATGTAATTATTTAAAGAAAGTGAGTTGTTTAAAATTTAATTGCAATTTAAGCCAAACTGAGGTTGATTTTCATTTTCTTTATTTCTGTTTTATTACTAATGTTAGGTTTAATTGTGCATTATTTGTAAGAGAAAGTCATGTGAGTGTTTCACACCAGATTTTTGTAAATAATTTATTTTGTCAATCATCATGAAGTTTTAATTATATACATGTTTTACAGTTGCCGTGTGTTTTACAAGATAGGGTAAGGCACTATGTCTGCTGAAATTCTTGGAGGCTGTTCTTTCGTAGAAAAAAATGTTTTTTTAAGATTGCAGCCTACATATGCATTTTATGGAAAAAGTGTATATAATCAAAGTTTTAGACAATTTAAAAACCTACAGCTTTTATTTCAAACATTTCTTTGTATGAGTGTTTAGAGCTTAGAGCTTAGTTTAACAATAATTAGTGATTTTCTGTTTTTTCCATGAAAATCTAAAAAAGTGGATTCTTTCAGATTTCAGCCTTGGTATGCATTTTATGACAAAAGTGTATGTAATCAAATTTATAGGAAATTAAAAGATCTACAACTTTTATTTACAGCATTTTTCTCTACAGAGCCTAGTTTAGCGTCAAATAGTGATTTTCCATATTTTTAAGCCAAACTGAGGTTGATTTTCATTTTGTTTATTTCTATGTTTTATTACTAATGTTACGTTTAATTGTGCATTATTTGGAAGAGAAAGTCGTGTGAGTGTTTCACACCAGATTTTTGTATTTAATTTTTTTTGTCAATCTTCATAAAGTTTTAATTATATATATGTTGTACAGTTCCTGTGTGCTTTACAAGATGGGTAGGCACCGTGTCTGCTGAAATTCTTGGAGGCTGTTCTTTCGTAAAAAAAAAATATATTTTTTTAAGATTGCAGCCTAAATACACATTTTATGGCAAAAGTGTATATAATCTAAGTTTTAGACCATTTAAAAACCTACAACTTTTATTTCAAACATTTCTTTGCATTAGTGCTTAGAGCTTAGTTTAGCAGTAATTAGTGATTTTCTGTTTTTTTTCCATGAAAATCTAAAAAAGTGGATTTTTTCAGATCTCAGCCTTAGTATGCATTTTATGACAAAAGTGTATGTAATAAAATTTATAGGAAATTAAAAGATCTACAACTTTTATTTACAACATTTTTCTCTACAGAGCCTAGTTTAGCGTCAAAGAGTGATTTTCCGTATTTTTAAGTCAAATGAAGGTTGATTTTCATTTTGTTTATTTCTGTTTTATTACTAATGTTACCCACCGGCTTGGTCTAGAGGTAAAGTCATCGCCAAAATCAGCTGTTTAACAGCTGATTTTCAAAAATGAAGGTTCCTGGTTCAAATCCTAGTGAAGGTAGTTACTTTTATAAGGATCTGAATACTAGACAATGGTTACCGGTGTACTTTAATTGTTGGAGTTTAATTAACCATACTCTCTCAGGAATGGTCGGCCTGGGTCTGTACAAGATTACACCTCATTTACACGTCATACACATCATCCTCATCTCATTGGGTCATGGGGTTGCTTATTGTTCTGAATTGAACAGATTGCAACGTACACAAATTAGGAATAAAAAAAAAAATTACTGATGTTAGGTTATACAGGGTGATTCACGAAGATATGCAGAAACTTTGGGAGCCCATTGTACATGTAAAAATAATGAAAAAAGTTTACATAAACATGGGTCCGGAAATGCTTCGTTACCGAGTTTCGGCTAGCGAAAGATTTCACCCTGATTTCAGCTCACCAGGTGAAATGAGATCTTTTTGAAATTCTGGTAAGGTAGATTAAGGGGCGAATTCAATCGATTCTTATGGTTTTTGATCTGATAAATTGAATAAAACAGGTTCTAGAACTGTAAGTTAAATATTTTTTGAGAAAACCAGTGTCAAATGCAAAAAAATGGAGTGGAAAAAACACATTATTTCATCTTTGTTTTTCTGGTTAATTTTACTTTGTACTGTTATGAATAAAAATTCATTTAATCAAAAATCTATTCTCTTTCTGTGTACTTTATTTACACTGGTTTGTTCAGAATAAAATTTTCTACATGTTTTATTCAAAAATTTTAACTGTTTCTTAGTGAAATAACAAAGTTATTCTTGCCCAAAGATGAAAAAATTTGTTTTTCACTCCATTTTTTTGCATTTGACAATGGTTTTCTTAAAAAATATTTAACTTACAGTTCTGGGACCTGTTTTATTTAATTTATCAGATCAAAAACGATTAGAAATTATTGAATTCGCCCCTTAATCTACCTGACCAGAATTTCAGGAAGACCTCATTTCACCTGGTGAGCTGAAATTCGGGCGAAACTTTCGCTAGCCGTAACTCGGAAACGAAGTATTTCCGGACCCATGTTTATATAAACTTTTTTCATTATTTTTACATGTACAATGAGCTTCTAAAGTTTCTGCATATCTTCGTGAATCACCCTGTATTGTGCAATATTTGCAAGAGAAAGTCGTGTGAGTAATTCACACCAGATTTTTGTAAATAATTTTTTTTGCCCATCTTCAAAAAGTTTTAATTATATATATTTTTTACAGTTGTCGGGAAGCTGAGCAGATTAGTAACCAATCTTCATTACTCGAAGCAAAACTGAACCGATTTTTTAGCACGATAAAAACAGAATACGATTCTGATACAATCAGAACTCATCATTTGGAACAAGTATCGACAGCTTTCATTATGTGGCAAAAATCTGCATTGTTGTATGCTTTACAAGAAAATTCGAAAGCTAAAGAATATCTTTTAAAAGCTAGGTACCGTGAAGATAAAGAAAATTTTAAAGAATCGATCAAATTAGAACCAATCAATACAAAAAATGAAGAGTAATTTTGTTTTTAGTCATTCCAAAATGAAGATAATAATAAATTAATGCATACAGTTTGAAAGTGTATGGATTTTGTTAGACATTTTCAACCTTGTATGAGATATAATTGATTATGTAATATTTTTGAAGTCCTCGTATTTGTAAATGTTTTTATATTTTACAATATTATGTATTTCATATTTTGTAAGTTTACATTTTGTAATTAATTAACATAATAACAAATATAATTATTTTTTTATTGTGAAATTAAATTTATTTTATTGGTATGTTTTACGTTCTGATAATTACACTTGGTTTTGCTAATCATTGCCCACAACATGCAGATTGAGTGTTAAAAGGAGACTGTATGATGGTTTTGACTGAAAATTTTCATTTTTGGTTTTTTTATGTTTTTCAATAGTTTAGACAGATCTACCACAAAAACATTAAATTACGACACAATATTATTTGAATGAAAAAAATTTAAGTTTTTATCAGGTTTATCTTAAAAAATTAACACGTCACCAAAAACAAATATTTTTTATATTTTTATAAATTACTTAATTTAGTGCAAACAGAATTTAAGTTTTTTTTTAAATCTGTTTCGCTTTTTTTAATACTATTCTCTGCTGTTATTGCAGCTTTCTAAACAACTGTTAATGGGAAATTAAACTTGTTTGTATACATTTTGTTTTTTATTTGTACCTTTTCCCGTAAATTTACATTTTTAACACTTACGTACGTTTTTCTCAGAAACTATTTGACCTACCAGGCTGAAATTTTTACCAGTTAGTTATCATGTACATGCACATTCACCGACATTGTTGTTACTTTCTCAGGTGCTCAAAAAATTAATAATTTATGTAAAAATGTAGAAAAAAATTGTAAAAATTTTATGTTATTCGTTAGTCTTTTAAAAAACTTTATGGTCCAACAGATAAAAATGTCAGTAGCTAAAACCACCCTACAACTATAAGTGTGTGAAGGTTCTGAATCCTGAATCCTGGTTGAGAGGGCTAAGAAGCCCTATGATGGCGACATCGTGTTAAGGAACACCTGGTCGCTCGGGGAACAATATAACAGAATAATTGCAACCTCAAGAAATTTAGGGGGAATTTTATAGTTTAAATAGGAAATAGGATTCTGGTTCGTGGGACATTGGAACTGGGACTTGAAAGGTGGTAATTTATTTTTAGAAGTTATTTGTGGAAAATTTAAATTAAGGGACAAGTGGGTTTAAGAGCGGCTCTTTTATTTTATTTTATTTTTCAGTGGCCTTTTTTCAGTTTTGTGGGAGGCCTATTATCTTGGTGAGGGGAAGGCATGTAAAGGTTCATTTTTCTATCTTTCACCAATCCTATGAAAAATGTACCTAAAAATAGCAAATTTAACATTAGTGGGGCACATAGTACAGTCTCCCCTTAAATTATTTGCACTTGATTTGCTAGTTCCAGGGCTAAAAAGAATAATTCTGTTTCTTATCGCAAGCTCAGCGAATTATATGACTGAAGCACTTAAAAGTGGAAGAAGTTGAGGTGTAAAAGACATAAGTCAGAGTTATCTCCTCTGAGAGTAATGAATTTCATTATACGTCAGACCCTGTGATGAATCAAGTGAAGGTGTCATTTACAGGGTGGAAAGTAGATACTTTTTAGAGGACCTGGCATGCTGATAAGCAAAGGCTACTTTTCAAGGGCTGTTCAAACCAGCCTATAAGCTGATGACCTAAACAAAAACATGCTAATCACATACTGGGTGTTTCTGTACAAATTTTAATTTGTATATTCTGAAATTTAGATTTAAGCGACTTTAATTTTCAGCCATTTTTCAGATTTTCAAAACTGCAGACCTTTTTTTGAACGGCCGTAACTAATTTTTGGGTGGAGATAGAAGAATTTTTTATAGAGAAGAAATTGTTGGAAAAGGTTCAAATAAACTTCGTGCGTCGTAAACGGCCGTAACTAATTTTTGAGAAGAGATACAGATTTTTTCTAAGGGATGAATTCGCTGGAAAAGGTTCAAATTTTAATTTGTATATTCTGAAATTTAGATTTAAGCGACTTTAATTTTCAGCCATTTTTCAGATTTTCAAAACTGCAGACCTTTTTTTGAACGGCCGTAACTAATTTTTGGGTGGAGATAGAAGAATTTTTTATAGAGAAGAAATTGTTGGAAAAGGTTCAAATAAACTTCGTGCGTCGTAAACGGCCGTAACTAATTTCACAGAAGAGATACAGAAATTTTTATTTCGACGAATTTGTTGGAAAAAGATCAAATTTTAATTTGTATATTCTGAAACTTAAATTTAAGCAACTTTTTTTTTCAGCCATTTCAATCCTTTACAAAAATGTAGCAGCTATAATTAGTGGTCCTAATTATGTAGCTAAAAAAGAAAAATCGATTATAGAAAAAACAAAATAAATAGAATTTTTTTAAAAATTGTTGTTAAGGTGTGAATGTATAGGGTGATTCAAAAAGAGCGCCGGTTTTGATATATCAAATTAAGAGATTTATTTTATTGAAAAACTGAAAATAATTACATCAACAAGTTCATCTTACCTTCCGATTTCATGTATGAAAAATGATGTCATGCATGTGTCCTCCTCTACTGCGCTGGCACGCATCAACTCTGTCCATGAAATTGGATATTACTGCACGACAAGTTTGGACTTCCATTTGCCCGATAACCCGTCGAATTTCCTCCTTCAAGTCATTGATGTTTCGGGGTTTATTGGCATACACCAATGACTTCAGATGACCCCAAAGATGAAAGTCACAAGGCGTCAATTTTGTTTGCGAAGGTGTCATCATCCTGCCGTTTTCTCAATACCCAGTCAACAAACTGTCATCTCTTCTGGTGGTCTGCCACTTTCAAATGTTGCATCAACTGAATTTTATACGGGTGATATTGGAGATCGTACCGAAGAATTCTCCGTACAGAAGAACATCGTAAACCCAATTGTTGAGAACGGCGACGTATTGATTTTGCTGGGCTAACAGCCACACTGTCACGAACCAACGCAACGTTCTGCTCAGTTCGGCCAGAACGACGACGTCCAGAACTTTTAAGGTCGACTGTTGAACCCGTCTCAAAAAACTTTTTCATGAGCCTGCGAACTGTTGATTCATTCGGTGCTTCATTACGTCCTAGAGTACCGCGAAGTCGCCTGACAGTAGCCGCATAACTCTCTCCACTCTGGTAAAATGTTTTGACGATTAATACTCGTTGTGCAATAGTAAACTTCTCCATGGTTAGACACAGACTGCGAGAGTACTACACTGCGAACAAGGGAAACTACAACTGAATCCTCAATCGGAATGTTCTCCGAAATAGAAATGAGGTCTAACAATGTTGCCAACCGATAAACAAAAATTTACCAGCTTTTTAAAAACCGGCGCTCTTTTTGAATCACCCGTTACTTTGTATCTTGCCAATGTTAAATTTGCAATATTTAGGTACATTTTTCATAGGATTGGTTAAAGATAATAAAATGAAACTTTACACACTTATCGATGTTGGGTTTCTCTAGCTACTGGATTTTTTTCAATTTAATCTGTAGGACCATAAAATTAAAAACAAAATAACGAATAACATAGAATTTTTACAAATTTTTTTCTACGTGTTTTTGCATATTACTAATTTTAGGAGCATTTTAGGAAGTTATAAAAATGCCAATGTATGTGCATGTACAAGAAGAATAATTGGTAAAAAATTTCTACATGGTAGGTTTAATGGTTTCCAGGAAAAATGTACCTAAATTTTAAAAATCTAAATTTCCGGGAACAGACAAAAAACAAAAAGGCACAAATCAAAAACAAATTGTACATTAACATGCAACAGTTGGTTAGAAAGCTGAACCGACAGTTTTGAGAATATTAAAAACAGTAGGCCTTATGCAGATATTTAAAAAAACTGAAATTCCCTTTACACTAAAATGAGAAGTATAAAATTACGAAAAATATTTGTTCGTGGTAACATGATCATTTTTCTGGACAAACCTGCTAAATACTTAATTTTTTCATTAAAATAATTTTTTTATGTAATTTAATGTCTTTCTAGGTCTGAAGTGCTGAAAAATATAAAACACCGAAAGTCAAAATTTTCAGTCAAAACCATCGATAGTCTCATCTTAATGTGCTTAATCATCAGTATGTGTTCAGTATGAGATACAAGACACAAGTGAACTACTGCGGCTGTTGTATGCATGCGTGCATAATGTTTGTCAAGCTGAAAATTCGGACAACGCTGGCCAACGTTCTGATTGGTCTAAACACGTGGAACAGCGATATCATCAACTGTGAGAACAATGTTTACAATCATAACGCAGAAATTATTATTATTATTATCTGGCTAATCACGTCACAAAATTGTTCGAACAAAAACCTACTTATGCAGGGAGAAAATTCATGAATAAATTACCCCAATTTTTAAAATGTTGTGATAATTTGCATTCCTTTAAGAAAAATCTGAAAAATTACTTGATCGGTGAAACTTTTTATAGCGTACAAGAATTTCTTTTTTGATAGTAGTGATACATTGTGTGATTCTTATAAATGTATTTCAGGTGTTATAACTGGCATGTCCTATACTCCTCCTGGAGTCTCCTGGAAGCAAAATATTTATGTATAGTCACTTCATGTGGTCTAAAATGGGCCTTAATTGAAAAAATTATTATAAATCTTGAAATTATTATATTATTTCTTTATAGATTATTCACTCATTTCACACAAAATATCCATTAATTTATAAATTACAGTGTAAGATTTAAATCACTTTATAAACTTTTTTATATAATATACTCATCTGTAAATAATCAATAAAACAAATTTATCATGCTACATCTTTAAATCTTTGAAATCTGTAGCCCTTCTGTTTGTGCTTGTTCTTTTAACTTGTTGATTTGTTGCATTGCTGTTTCCATGTTTCAAAAAATGATTGCTAGGTCACGTGCAAAAGCAAGACAATTTATCTTTATCCCATTCTTTGATCCTCCAATGTGAATGTGTTTAACAATCCTTTATAATGGCAAATTCCAATTCCTTAATACCTTCTCCACCAGAGAGTTAAGGGGGAAGTATACCATGAAAATGACCTAAAATAAATTTATTCCCCAAACATTATTTTGCTTTTTTCTATTGTGTGGAATGTTCTGAATAAGAGGGTTATTTTACTTTGTAAAATGGATTGATAGAAATGTTACAAATAAATTATTTTGTTGCAGTGTCAACTCTATTTTTTTTTTTTTTTTTTTGCTTACAAGCAAAAATATCATGTTTTTCTATGTAAAATAACTCAAGACTGATAGCACCCCTCCTGGGGAGTACAAGACCTTGTCGTTGGTGGAGGGGCTAGCGTGTTCCTATGACCCTGCGAGCTATGCCGTCGGTAGTGTAACTACTGGTAGGGCCACCCAAGCCGGACAGGTCAAAGGGTAGGAGCCAGACTAAGAAGTACTCCAACCCAGCGTGTTGGGCTAATCCCCCACACGTTGGTTAAAAACGGATTCAAAGCACAACACAAAGCCTCGGAACAAGACTGGATACTCGGAATAATAAACGGAGCAGATGAGGAATATGATGATGGACCGAGGTGTCTGGAGAGGATGGATCGAGGCAATGGCACACCCTACGCTGAGAGGCAGAAGGGGCAGATAAAGAAGAAGAAGAAGAAGGAGAAGACTGATAGCAGATAAACTATTGCAGTTTTTTTTAAATTTGAAGCGCATTTCATTCTGTATTTCATTATAACACCACTAGATTGCTCTACTGTATTGTTCTTGCTCTATGATTGCTCTATTTTGAGATAATAGGTATGTTACTTACAAGAAATATCATTTAGTTTAATAGTGTTTTCCCGCAAATAATTTTTTTCATTTCGTGTTGCACTAGAAACTGTGTAATTTGAGTTCTATTTCAGCTACAGTAATAAATTTGATATCAAAATACTCAGAATTTTCTGCTCTATTGACTGTAGTATGCTTTTAACCCTGAGTGTGGTAAAAAATATTTTTTTAAACATATTTTGCTCTAATAACATCTTTCAGGCTTCTAAATGAAAAAAATAATATTTTTCTTCTTCATTCATATATCTCAAAAAGCATACTCTAGACAATAAATATGCATGTCCTTAGCACATACCCGAAATTTGAAGTAAATTGGCTGAATAGTATTTAAAAATCCATTTTCCAAAAAACCATTGTAATTGAAAACCCACCCTGTTCTTTAGGCCTAGGGGTAGTTATTTTAACGTGTGTTATAATGAAAAGAATGTGCTAATCTTAGGCTATAAAATGAAAAAGTAGCGAAGGTTCTAACTGAAACATGTAAATTTTTATTTTTATGGTATACTCCCCCCTTAAAAATAACAGGTTACAGTCATATCCATACCTAACTCCAGTTGTAATTTCAAACTCTTTGGAGATATTAACTTTAAAATTTTGTTAATATTTCTTTAATGATTTTAAAAACTGAATTACACAAACAAGAATATCATATATAAGTGAAAAAATAGTAGTTCTTAAATGAAAACAAAGTGCATTTGTGCAAACGTGAATGCCTATTGTAGATTATCAATTGTTTGTTGTTGTTACTACCCATTACTAATAAGTTATATAATAGGATTGTGAGAACATACTACAATCATTCCGTGAACATGAATGTATTTTTTGATTTTCTTCATTAATCTGCTGGTACCCGGAGATTTAATATTCATTAGGAGAATATCCATTATATTTATTCTTCAAAATGGAATGTACATTATTATGGTTTGGTTGCTTAATAATGTTAAATATGTTGTAACATCTAGAAAAAGTGTTAGTAATAAGACATTTGAAAATAGCTTCCTTCAAAAGAGTTGCCCGTGTGTCTAGTAACAGCTTCGTATACGAGGGATGGAGTACGAGTATTGCCAATTATGAATCTAAACAGAAGAGTTTAAATTAATTATTTATATCACAATAAAACAAAATAAATAAAATATTCTAATGAAGGAATTAAAACTGTGTTAATTGTACTATTATTGTATTTACAAAAAAAAACTTAAAATTTAAGCTATATTGTTATATTAAAAAAATTAGTGCTGTATATTCGTGAAAATTATAGTTACTTAATTTGAAAATTTTTCCTAATTTTACTGAAATAAACAAATTAACTTCCAGAATATTCTTTCTGATATTTTGTTGTTAACGGTGATATTTAGTTTGATCGTTAGGCACTCTAAGCACACGGACTTTGTCTGATCTGGAATGTTCTTTATGAATACTACCAGGAAGGTTTGATTCTTGTATTTATCATTTTGAAGTCACAAGCTTTTTAATTGAAAATCCGTATCAATTTTACAATTTCTAGTTTAATTGCGATCAATAATCTTGGGTAAGTAACTGAAAATTGAACAGTTTTACGAAATACATAATTGTTTATTGAACCACCGGTAACCGCATGTTTAATGTTGTGTTTTTCTGTACAAAGATTTATGTTGATTCTGAATAATTCTTAATTTAAACGATTATTACCTGGTAATTTTAAATTTTGTAGTATGTACTATTTAATTTATCAATCTATGGATGAATTTAGTTATAGGTCATTTTAGTGTACTGCATTTAGATTTTTGGTAATTAATACAAAATCTAAATTTACATATTCCCAACGGATGTGTTTAAATGTTTAGTCATTTTGTATAAATTATATACGAAAGCTGTTTCCGTAATGAGATTTAAGTTCTATTTCAACAGGACATTTATTTGTATAAGAATAATAATTATTTTATTTGGTAAAATTATTAGGTTAGGATTCCTTATATCCAGTCCATAGACCTAAGTTTTTTGAAGATACGATTCTTCGATCAATTAAACATATCATGAAAACTATAGTAGTGGTTCTACTAATAATCTTGCAAATAACTAATTTAAAAATCTAAAATCCGACTTTTCAGTTTTCTCTTTTTTTTCATTTTATGACCACAAAGGATCACTTTAGTAGTCTCTTTGGTTAGTTCTTTTTCTTCGGCAGTTTATTTCCTTTTCATTTCTTTCTTGCCAATACTTTTTCATTCTGTCGGATCTTGCTTTTCTCAATTCGTCTGAACAAACCTGTTCTTTTCGTTTAATTGTTCTTACTGATAATAAAATTTTGTTTTTGTCTTTGTTTCTTTGTAAACCGGTGTGCGATCTTTGACATCAGCAATTGTTAGATTTAGTTCTGTTCTCTTTTTTGATTTCTTCAAGCCAAGGAATTGTAGCTCCTTCCGTTTTTGCACACATGAATTTTTCTACAATTTTTCTTAATAATTGGTTTTCTGGTGTTCTGAGGATATGCGAAAAGAAAGAAATTCTCTTTTTGCGCATTGCATCAGTGATTGGTTCTATTTCTTTATAAATTTGTTCTCCTGGTAAAAGTCTGTGCTGGTTGTCAACTATGTGTTTTTTGTTTATGCAGGTTCTAAGAATCCTTTCTATTTTTCTGATTGTTTCTTTTATTCCGTTTCCATCAATACTGAAGAGGGTTTCACTGCCGTACATTGCTTGTGATCTTAGAACTGCTTTGTAGTGTTTAAGTTTTGTGTGAATGGAAAGACATTTTTTGTTGTAAGTGTTTTTAGTAATTTGCTGTCCTTTGGAAAGTTTAGAAATTCTCTCATTCCATGCAGCCTTTTCATTAAGATTATATATAATTGTTTCTCCAAGATATTTAAAACTCTACAATGTCGATAGGATTCCCATTAATATTTATTTTGTTTATACATAACCGGTTGATCATCATAAATTTCGTTTTTTCGTAAGAAATTTTCAATCCAATCCTTCCTGCAATTTCTTCTAAAGATGTTATTTGTTGAAAGGTTAGGTATTTCTACCTGTTCCAACCCATATTTTCTTCAGCCTTCGAATATCTCTACTATTCACAGGTTGGATCTTCATTTCTGATCCTGTCTATAGTCCGTTTTTTGTTAGTTGAGTCCTGATATAAACAAACTGCGTTTGTGTTAGTCCCTGTAAATACACAACACGCAAACACACATACCCTTAGGCCTTTGAAACAGAAATGATTATTATGTGGTTAATCACTCCACAAAATTGTTTGAACAAAAACCTATTGGTATCAGACAAACTAATGTCTCATAGCCGAGCGAGTGAGAGGGAGATATGTGGCATAACTACGCATGCGCTCAAAGGTCTTTACCGTTGTAATCCAAATCTAAAAACATACTACAGTCATTATTTTGCTTGCTAGTTTACTGCATGCATAAACGCTTGCTCACAACAATGAGTGAAATTATACAATGTTATTGGAACGGCGCATATGGCTTGTGCGAGTGAGAGCGTTATGCATTCTCTCACTCCCATGGCTAGGGGACTTCACTTCATCTGAATACTATACTTATGCAAGGAGGAAAATGATGAATAAATTACCCCAATTTTTAAAATGTTGTGATAATTTGTATTCCTTTAAAAAAAATTGAAAAATTACTTGATCGGTGAAACTTTTTATAGTGTACAAGAATTTATTTTTTGATAGTAGTAAGATTGTGTGATTCTTATATGTATTTCAGGTGTTATAACTGACATGTCCTATACTCCTTCTGAAGTCTCCAGGACGCATTAATAAAAAAAAAAAAACTAGCTAACTTTACACGATGCACTCATTCTGACCACATTGTCTAAAACGAAAGACAGTCACCTTGGTAGTTAACCATAGTGGAGTTTTCCAATTGTGATTTATCTTTCATTTCAATTTTCATTGCTCTATGTAAATAGTAAATTTATTCATTTATGTAGAATAATTAACTACGCTTCTGAAAATAATAAAGCGCTGCATAATTTGATTTAAAAACAACTAGATTTCGCTTTTATTTTACGTCCAAATATTTTGTTTTTTCATCAATATTAATGTTGACGTTGAAAGGAGGTACGAATAGATAACAGTAAATGATTAAAGAATATCAGACCTGACGGGGATCGAACTCAGTACACCAACAGACTGTACGCACCACCAAGAAAACCGTTCAAAGAACGGGCATTTTAGTTGGTAACATTATAAAACACAAGAAAGACTGAAAAATTGATTTGATTTATACTCATTTCATGAATTTTAGAAAGTTATAATATAGTCCATCTACTGTAAGAGTACTCTGCGCGAGGCAAGCGCCTACAGGTTGTAAACGAAAGTTTTACACTAGTTGACGCGTATCTACCTTTCCGCCTGACAAAATTATCTTACACTACGTTCCATCATTAAAATACCTACATCCAGTTAAAATAAACATTATCCTTTAAGCGTTTTCAATTATACCGTTCTGATTGCTTGTAATTATTGTAGTTTCATAAAGACTCCTTCTGCCCATAACAGACAGGTGGAGTGTCAAATTATTTACACTCAATCTATTCGTTGCAGGGCTAAAATAAATAGTTCTGTTTCTTATCACATGGTCAGCCAATTAAATGACTGAATCATTTAAGAACAGAAGAGGTAGAGGTGTAAAAGACACTAACCAGAGTTACCTTCTCTGAAAGTAATGAATTTCATTATACAGCCAGACCCTGTGGTGAATGAAGTGAAGTTGTCATTTACAGAGTGGAAAATATGTGCTTTTCAGAGGGCCCGGCATGCTGATAAGCGTACTTTTTCACTCAGTGAGGAAGGCAATGGTAAACCACCTCACTCCTTGTTTTACTTAGTAAAACCTCTAGAGGTTCAAATCAGCCTTTCGGCTGTTGACCTAAACAACAACAAAGACTCCTTAATTAATTATTTTAACCATTACATTTAACAAAACAATTTTTTTTCTACTTTTTAATGTTTACCGCTTTTATGTTTCAAAAATTCAACACATTCATTATCATGCATGTTAACAAAACTTTTCAACTTCAGTCTACGAAAAAAATTGAAACGAACCGATACAGTTCCAAAAAATAACTGAAAAACTAAAAACGAGTTAAACATGGGCAAGTGCAAACAGTTATATTGAACTAGTCGCAGACATTAAAATTATTTTATTGATATGAAATAAACAATCTGTAATGATAAACAACGAATCTTTGCAATTGTTTACTCTTGTCTTGTATTATTTGTGACCAAAAATAAAACTGAGTCTTTATTAAAAACCTACTATCATAAATAATAATGTAATAATAGTAAATAATGTAACGAAAAATAACAATTTAAGAGTAACAGTATAAAAGTTTTAGTTATTAGTGGTAAACTAATGTTCGATTTATAAAATATTTTCTAACAGATGAATTGAACGTGTTTTCATTTATTAAGCTTAGTGCGAATTAGTGTTGTATGTAATTGTTGTTTGTTGATCATGCTGTGCGTATTTTTAATTAATGCGCATGCTCACTTGTGTTGCTGGTTGCCTACATCGGAGCACTCTTAGCGTAGACAGACTATAGATATTCCAAATAATCAATTTTTTTGCAGTTTGGGGTGGTTGTAGGCCAACCAATAATGTAATGTGCACTTTACAATTTGAATACATTTTAGAATCTTTTAAGTTACATTAAAAATATCAGATCTTGTTAATTGCATTATGTTGTGTTAAACATTTTTTGGCTTCAAAATTTTTGCTTAATCTCTGGTCTCTACCACAAAAAGTTAGTTTAAACACAACTTGGTTAGTTTAATCTTAAAGGGGAATGGGAAAAAGTTAGAATTATCCAAAATTTGAATTAAACAACACCGTACAGAATGTTATTGTAAAGTTAAAAAATATGGTGTGAAACACTCAAACAACTTTCTCTTGCCAATGCAAATAATAAATAATATAACTTAACATTAGTAATAAAATATAAGAAATAAACGAAAAAACGTAATCTTATATTAATCATAAGTGAAAGATGTAAAATGAAAATCAACCTCAGTTTAGCTAAAAAATATGGAAAATCATTCTTTCACGCTAAAATAGGCTCTGTAGAGAAAAATGCTCTAAATTAAAGTCGTAGATCTTTTAATTTCCTATAAATTTGATTATATACACTTTTGTTGTAAAATGCATACTAAGGCCGATATCTTAAAAAATTAGATTTTTCACCAGTTTTCGTGAGAAAAAACAGAAAATCGCTAATTACCGCTAGCTAAACTAAGTGTTATACAAAAAAATGTTTGAATTAAAAAGTTGTAGGATTTTAAATTCTCTACAACTTTTATTGTATAAATTTTTGCACTAAAATGCACATGAGAGCTGCAATCTTGAAAAAACAATTTTTTTTTTACGTGAAAACAGCCTCACCAAGAATTTCTCAGCAAACATGGCGCCTACCCTATCTTGTAGAGCATAAAAAATTCAGTAAACTAGGCAATGTTTAAAAAAATTGTAGGACCCTTTTTGGGAAAATTGCAAAAAAGTGAAAATTAGACGAATAAACTACTACTTCCGGTTGACCGATTTTTATGAAATTGTTTCATTTAAATTGTGTCGTGTCTAACTTAGGTTTCAAGTTCGTACGATGTTCTGTTCTTGAGATATTCTGTTCACAGACACACACACACACACACAAAGACCAATCGCTAAAAACATGTTTTTTTGGATTCAGGGGGTCTGAAAACATGTAGATCCGGTGAAAACTCGATTTTGAAAAATCAACATGAAAACAATACTTTCCTTCCTATATATTCATGTAGGCAAGAAAAAGTAAAATTTACAAAATTTGAACTTTAGTTATGGTGTGTATTAATAACAGAAATAAAGTATAGATAGTGAGTCTCAAGAATGCCTTTCGCATACGGATGGGCTGTGAGGAAGGGAAGAGAAATGTGTCAGTGCTGCCAACCTTAACAGTGTGAGACTATATTTTACTACCGTGCAATCGCACTGTTTGTTAACCACATGTTGCTTTTCAAATACTTCGTTGTGACTGACACTTTTTCCACTTAAATCCAATTTCCTTTAATAATTTTCTTAACGTACAAAGAGTTTCCAACTGAAATTTAACCTTTCTTTCAAAACCGGTAATATCGTTTCAGATCTCAGCATCACTTTCTTATTGATATAACAGTTTCATTTTTTTACCAGGTGTCAAAAAAAACTGTTGTTAAAGAATTATTAACGACCCACCGGGTTGGTCTAGAGGTAAAGTCATCACCGCGAGTCAGCTGTTTAACAGCTGATTTTCGGAGACGAAGGTTCCTGGTTGAAATCCTTGTAAAGGTAGTTACTTTTATACGGATTTGAATACTAGACAGTGGTTACCGGTGTACTTTGATGGTTGGGGTTTAATTAACCATACTCTCTCAGGAATGGTCGGCCTGGGTCTGTACAAGACTACACCTCTTTTACACGTCATACACATCCTCATCTCATTGGGTCATGGGGTTGCTTATTGTTCTGAATTGAACAGATTGCAACGTAAACTCGTTAAATTATAAAAAAAAAAGATTTATTTTCTTCACTGTCCACTTCAACTTCCTTCTTTATATGTCAAGATTGATGTATCAATTGTGGAAAGAGAAATATCACAGTAGTAAGCTGCTCACTCACAGATTTAGTTAAGAGCTGAATGGATTGTTATTTTTGTTTAGCTTCAATTTCACAGCATTTTATTACATTGATATTAGATTCCGTTCAGCACGCTAGCTGCATTGGCGTAGTTTGTAACTTGCTCACCTTTCATCATGCGTTCTTGGGTTCGAATCCCATTCAGGCACGGCATATTTTCATACGTTACAAAAAAAAATTGATTTCCAAAAAAAAATCAGCGCTGTGAAAAGTTTGACCAGGTTTTCGAGAAACCGACATTTCTTTTTATGGTAACAAACAGTTTTATTTGTACAGTTAACCTACAAAAGGTTCCGCGATATACTGTAAGTTCTTTAAATATAGTTTATGTTATTGTGGTGGTGAAAGAATACCAAAGCAGTTGCGCATTCAGTTCATTCCATGAACTGAATGGAGAAAGAATTAAATCCTTATTTACCATTGTGGAAGTAGGATGTTTTAAATTTTAAATAACATAAAAGCAAAGAAATTACTGAAGGTGTACATTTTATGCACGAAAGCGCTATAATTGGTAAAGGCCAAGCCAATTGCTGTGAGCGCTGGGTAATGCATGCGCATACTTGACTAGGACCCTGCATACCCCTTCGACCTACAGTTAGATGTACAGTCAAGAGTATTGTTAAAAATTGACAACAACCATTGTATTTTGTAGCCATGCTGTTGCATTGTTGATTACACGCACTGCACTATTTTGCAGTTCATACAAGACTATACTATTTTTTTTGCGCCCTGGAGACTCCAGGAGGAGTATAGGACATGTCATCAGATATAACACCTGAAATACTTATAAGAATAACACAATGTATCACTACTATCAAGAAAGAAATTCTTGTACGCTATAAAAAGTTTCACCGATCAAGTAATTTTTCAGATTTTTCTTAAAGGAATGCAAATTATCACAACATTTTAAAAATTGGGGTAATTTATTCATGAATTTTCTCCCTGCATAAGTAGGTTTTTGTTCGAACAACTTTGTGGAGTGATTAGCCACATAATAATCATTCCTGTTTCTCGTGTTATGAACATGTGAACATTGAAATTCTGCATGAAATTATTTTGCCTAACATACATAATCACCTCAAAAATTTAGAGAGAGGGAACTGTAAGCAATTTAAGCTCCTTAATTAGTGGCCTGCATGAGGTTAGCTGGTTAGCTCCCACCATACACCTAATAGACTAATACAGACGCTTGTTTTGCCCAGTGCTCTCCTTACGAAAATCAGGCTATAAGTGTTTACTGTATTACTGGTGGTTTAAAGAATAATATATCTTTTGAAACATAAATAGATATATGTCTCATCACTGATGCGTGTCCATTCGATACGTACCGTCAATCGTGTTAATCTCATTCTCCAAACTATACATTCATATAATTTATTTACATTAGTTTCAAAGAATGAAGTTGAATACAGAAAAGTATATAACGGTGTTTCAAAAAGGACGCACTTAGAAGTTTAAGGGTTAATATTTTCTGCATAGGGAATATTTTTTCCCCCAAATAACAGTTGGCACTACCGTACTCATTGTTGACCCATTGTGTATTACTGATATGTACTAGTGCTATCCCAGTATTCATTTGTGTCTGTATAAGTTCAAACATGGTTTTTTCAAAGGATGAACGTGTTTTTATTATTGAAAGTTATTGCGCATATAAATCTTACGAACGAGTGAAAGACAAGTTAAAAATTTCCCAATTCTGAAGTACCTAATAACACCACAATATCGCGTCTGATTAATAAATTTTGTGAGACTGGCAGTGTACAGGATCGGAAAAGCACAGGTCGACCATCAGTGTTAACAGAACAAGTTTTGGACGATGTGAAACAACGTTTGAATACCTCACTCGGCAAATCACTTAAAAAGTTATCTTCACAGGCTGGATTATCACTATCTTCCGCTTTAAGGGCTACAAAAAAATTTAAATCTGCATTCTTACCGCATCGGTGTCGTTCATGAACTGAAAGAAGTTGACCATGGGAAACGTATACAGTATTGTCGTTGGATACGTTCTCTTGTTAATGACAACGGTGTTGAAATATTGGATCGTGTTTATTTCAGTGACGAAGCATGGTTCCACTTGGATGGTTACATCAATAGCCAAAACTGCCGAATATGGAGCACTGATAATCCTCACACATTTCATGAACGTCCACTACACGCACGTAAAATTGGTGTTTAGTGTGTGATCTCCCTGCGTCATATTGTTAGGCCTTTATTTTTTGACATATCTGTAGACAGTGTGGTGTACCGCAACTTAATTGAACAATTTATAGCGTTGTTAGAAATACACGATCGAGATTGTTGGTTTCAGCAGGATAACGCAATGTGCCATACTTCTACTGAAACGTTGAATATGTTACGAGAATTTTTTGGCCATCGTGTGATATCAAAAGGATTGTGGCCCTAAGATCCCCAGATCTTACTCCTGCGGATCTTTTTCTTTGGGGGAATTTAAAGAGTAAGGTTTTTAAAAATAATCTTCATACAATTGAAGAATTGAAGGCTAATATTGAAAGTGAGATTACAAACATTAATGAGCAAACACTACGAAAAGTGGCTGCAAATGTTATGAAACGTGTCCGAACTTGCATTACAAGCGGAGGAAGTCATTTTGAACATTTATTGTGAAGTTTTAAAGGTAATCTGAATGTTATAAAGGTAATAATTTCATGCCGTATAATTTGTAATTACTTAATGTAATAAATTAGCGTTCTCAAACTTCAAAGTGCGTCCTTTATGAAACACCCGTTAGTTCAAAAGTTAGTTGTTTTGAAGCAAATATCGACAAAAAATTTGTTGTTCTGTTAAATTTCTTATTTTTTAATTTCAGATATGACAGTCGAAGAAAATAAGTCAGATATAGCTGGCCCAAATGCATTCGATATCACTCCGAATCAAGATGGAGGAGTGCTTAAAGAAATAATTAAAGCAGGAGATGGTGAATACACGCCGACAGCTGGGTGCAATGTTAGTGTTCATTATGTTGGTACGCTAACAGATGGCACGGGATTCGATTCAAGTAGGAAAAGAAATGAACCATTCTCCTTTGTTCTAGGAAAAGGTAAGCGGAAGTAATTTTTTTGTTTTTTTAACCCTCGCTAACCTGAAAGCCAGGAATCAGGCATGCGTCATGACCTTTTTTAAATTCAGTTTTCTTCGCAACTATTCATTATTTTCTAACAGGTTCATTTTGCATTAGATAGAGAATTTTCTCCTCTTTGATTTGATGTATCTTCCATACGATGGGGTACCCAAAAGTAACCGGAATAGCATTGCTTGTGTAGTACACAATTCTACCACACAGACGTGTATAGCGCAAATCATTGCGACTTCAGTGCAGTGATTGCAGTTCATTGGGAGTTCAATATTCTTCTGCAGTGATTGTTTTTGCTAGCGCTGTTTTGTTTTTTACGATGGCAAGTTTAAGTGCACAATATGTAGCTGTGAAATTTTGTTTTCTACTCTGTAAAAGTGCTGCTGAAACTGTTTTAATGTTGAAAACAGCTTACAAAGAAGATGCTATGGGAAAATCTCAAATATACGATTTGTTTTCTCGGTTTAAAAATGATGACAAACCTCGTTCTGGACGTCCATTAACTGCCCGAATGCATAAAAATGTTTAAAAAATTCGAGAGCATGTGCTCTCAGACCGTCGACTGACAATTTGGAAGTTTTAAGAAGATTGCACAACAGTGTTCGTCAAAAACCTGACCTGGATCCGTGCGACTTTTTCTTATTTCCATGCATGAAGAGGGACATTAAAGGACACTGATTTCATAACATTGAAGCGGTCAAGAAAAAAATGAGGAAGGAGCTGTCAGCCATTTCTAAAGATGACTACGAAAAAATGTTTCGAACAGTGGAAGCACCGGTGGGATAAATGTATTAGTTTTAATAGAGAGAAGTATTTTGAAGGGGATAAAGTTGTTTTCTGCCCATAACAGACAGGTGGTGTGTCAAATTATTTACTCTCAATCTGTTTGTTGCAGGGCTAAAATAAATAGTTCTGTTTCTTATCACATGGTCAGCCAATTGAATGACTGAATCATTTAAGAGCAGAAGAAGTAGATGTGTAAAAGACACTAATCAGAGTTATCTTCTCTGAAAGTAATGAATTTCATTATACAGCCAGATCCTGTGGTGAATGAAGTGCAGGTGTCGTTTGCAGAGTGGAGAATATGTGCTTTTCAGAGGGCCCGGCATGCTGATAAGCGTACTTTTCCACTCAGTGAGGAAGGCACTGCTAAACCACCTCACTCCTCGTTATACTTAGTAAAAAAACCTCTACAGGTTCAAACCAGCTTTTTGGCTGATGACCTAAACACAAGGTTGTTTTGTAAAAAAATTGAAAATAAATAGCTTTTAAATAATAAATCCGGTTTCTTTTGTGGTCCCCCCTCGTTTTTGTACGATGGAAATATACAACTTAGTGTTATGCGAAAGAAAGAGATTTTTTTTTTTGACGAACCTGACTAAAAACTAAGCGTTTTCTTCCATAACTTTTCAACAAAAAAAGGTATTCGTTTCAAAATAGTACACAAAATTACAGGCAGAAACGAGATAGAAACTTTCATAGAACAGGAGTAAATAAAGTTAAATTTTTCATGTTAAAAAAACATAAGAAACAATCGTTTGTGTATCTTTGTAACTACCTTGAACATTTTTATATGGCCTTACTTCACAGAGTTCTAGGTGAAATTTTTCGCTAGCCGTAACTCACCAAGCGTTTTCAGGCATATGAACTTATATGAACATTTTTACTTTCTCTTGCCTATATGAATATATAGGAAGGAAAGTATTGTTTTCATGTCGATTTTAACAAATCGAGTTTTCACCGGATCTATACGTTTTCAGACCCCCTGAACCCAAAAAACATGTTTTTAGCGATTGGTCTGTATGTGTGTGTGTGTGTGTGTGTATACAAAATATCTCAAGAACGGAACGTCGTACGAACTTGAAACTTAAGTTACATACCCTTACCGGACCCGACACGAACATTTTCATCAAAATCGGTCAACCGGAAGTAGTAGATTATTCGGGTAATTTTTCACTTTTTTGTGATTTTCTCAAAAACTGGTCCTACGATTTTTTTTTAAATCGCCTGGTTTACTAAATTTTTTATTCTCTACAAGATAGGGTAGGCGTCATGTGTGCTGAAATTCTTGGTGAGGGTGTTTTCTCGTAAAAACGTTGTTTTTTTAAGATTACGGCTTTAATATGCATTTTAGCGCCAAACTTTATATAATAAAAATTATAGAGAATTTAAAATCCTACAACTTTTATTTCAAACATTTTTTTGTATAACGCTTAGTTTAGCGGTAATATACGATTTTATGTTTTTTTCTCACGAAAATGTGTAAAAAATTGATTTTTTTAAGATTTCGGCCTTAGTATGCATTTTACGACAAAAGTGTATATAATCAAATTTATAGAAAATTAAAAGATCTACAACTTTTATTTAGAGCATTTTTCTCTACAGAGCCTAGTTTAGAGAGAAAGAGTGATTTTCCGTATTTCTAAGCCAAATTGAGGTTGCTTTTCAATTTGCGTCTTTCACTCATGATTAAAATTAGGTTATGTTTATTGAGGTTAGTTTTTGTTTATTTCTAATGTTTTATTACTAATGTTAGGTTTATTGTTAATTATTTTCCCTGGCAAGAGAAAGTTTTGTGAGCGTTTCACACCAGATTTTTTCTTATATTTAGCTATAGAATGAGATCCCAAGAGATTGCCGTATAGTTTTGAATCACCCTGTATGCCAATGGGTTAATAAAGTGGTGGACCCTAGCATGCACCCTGTAGTGGCTGGTTTTGGTTTGTTTGCAGTAGGAGCAAACTAAGAACGGCTTAACTGTAAGAAAAATAGTAACGGTTGTTACTGTATGTAAAATGTTTTTGATTGTTGTTTGCAGGAAGCGTAATTAAAGCATGGGATATTGGAGTCGCTACTATGAAAAAGGGTGAAATCTGTATGCTTACATGTAGATCAGATTATGCTTACGGAAAATCTGGTAGTCCACCTGTTATTGGTCCAGATGCCACTCTACGTTTTGAGGTAAATTATTTACAGTATACATTAAAAGTTTCGTACAGGTCATTTGTTCTAGCTAGAAGCTCTCCCACCAACGCTCTGTGCCGCTGAGCTGTTCTGTTTAGTGGTGGGGGAAGCACCTCGAAGGGAAGTGACCAGTCTCTCCATAGTGCTAGCAGCGTTAACAGCCTAAGTGTACTATAAATCCTAAAAACATTGACTGTATGTTGTAATTTTATATTTTTGTTGTTCTATTCCCTTCGCAAGTCTTCAACTCATGCATTCGGTGGTAGGCCTACTGTTTTATGTACCTATTGTTTTTACTCTTTTGCTGTTTGGTTTTGTTTGTATTAATTTTTTGTATGTATTCTTTGTTTCGTTTCTATTTTTTATTTATTTAGTTATTAAATTGGAACCTTGTTGTAGTAGTGAAAATTTGAGCACGAGTGCTAGTGTAATACGGAAAAGGCAGGTAATACGCGGTCAGGCTAGGGAGTATATAGTCAGTGTATACAATTTTATGAAAAAAGAAGCTGAACAAAACGAACCAATTTTATTGACCGATGTGCAAAATCGTGTAGCCAGAGCTATGGGGTTTTAACATAGTAGAGTTCTAAGAATTTTGAAAGAATAAAGAAAAACCCTGACGTACTAATCAGAACACCAAATAAGAAAAGAATGAGAAGGAAAGTGAAGAGTGAAGTGGACGATTTTGATAAGTGTGTTGTGAGAAGAACAATATATGATTTTCATAAAACAAACGCTGAATGGCCAACATTGAATTTGTTACTCCCTGTTCTGCGGGAGAAAATTAATTTCAAAGGAAGTAAATGGTCGCTGTGGAAAATTATAAAAGATATTATAAGATTCAGATGGAGAAAGGCAAAAGACAACAGAAAATATTAAGTTTTTAACTAATTTTTAGTTTAGCGTAGTAGTTGTAACAGTGTAGTATACAGTTAAAAAGAGAGGGAATGATTATTAAGTGAGAAGGAGACAACACTTGTCCTATTGAAACCATCCCTACTTTATCTACTTGCCCTCCCCTTACAAGCTTTTTCTAAAAACAAATGTACTATCATTATTTAACTTTTTTGCTGCTGATACCGTCATTTGACATCTTTGAATTCCCCTCGCTGTATTAAGTGATTGAACTTCTATGAACGGCATTTCTTGTGGTACAAACATTATTACTTTCTCTTGCCTATATGAATATATAGGAAGGAAAGTATTGTTTTCATGTCAATTTTTCGAAATCGAATTTTCACCGGATCTACATGTTTTCAGACCCCCTGAACCCAAAAAACATGTTTTTAGCGATTGTTCTGTGTGTGTGTGTGCGTGTGTTTGTGTGTGTGTGAAACTTAAGTTACTTACAACTACCGGACCCGACATGAACATTTTCATCAAAATTGGTCAACCGGAAGTAGTAGTTTATTCGTGTAGTTTTTAATTTTTTTTGCGATATTCTCAAAAATTGGTCCTATGATTTTTTTTAAAATTGCCTGGTTTACTAAATTTTTTATGCTCTACAAGATAGGGTAGGCGCCATGTTTGCTGAAATTCTTGGTGAGGCTGTTTTCATGTAAAAAAATTGTTTTTTTAAGATTGCGGCTTTAATATGTATTTTAGCGCAAAACTTTATATAATAAAAGTTGTAGAAAATTGAAAATCCTACAACTTTTATTTCAAACATTTTTCTGTATAACGCTTGGTTCAGCGGTAATTAGCGATATTCTGTTTTTTTTTCTCACGAAAAAATGTGAAAAATCGATTTTTTAAGATTTCTGCTTTAGTATGTATTTTATGACAAAAGTGTATATAATCAAATTTATGGGAAATTAAAAGATCTACAATTTTTATTTCGAGCAGTTTTCTCTACAGAGCCTAGTTTAGCGTGAAATAGTGATTTTTCCATATTTTTAAGCCACACTGTGGTTAATTTTCATTTTGCGTCTTTCACTCAACATTAAAATAAGGTTATGTTTATTAAAATTAGTTTTTCTGTTTATTTCTGATGTTTTATTACTTATGTTAGGTTATATTGCTAACTATTTACATTGGCAAGAGAAAGTCGTGTGAGTGTTTCACACCATATTTTTTTTATTGATGTTTAGATTGAGATGCTTGACTGGCAAGCTGAAGATTTATCGTCAAAAAAAGATGGTGGTATACTTCGAACTATCATAAATCCTGGCGAAGGACATTCAACTCCTAATGAAGGAAGTACTGTTAACAGTAAGTACAAAAATTTACTATTACTAAATTATTTTTAAAAAAAATTACTTATCTAAAAGGGATTTTTATGTAGTTTTTGTTATCGCTAAAATTACAAAATTTGCACAAAGAATGCATTAAACTTTTTATTTTCTCTTGTCTTATTTGGATTTTTTTGTCATCAGTCTCTCGATTGGTTAAGTGCAGTTCTCCAAGCTGTTCTATCTTGCACAAGTCATTCCATATCTACATTCCTGGAACACCCTACATCTTTTGTAATTTTTTTTATAATACAGTAAGACCTCGATAATCTGGCTTAAATGGGCGGTCGGTTAGCCAGATTTACGAAAAAGCCGGGCCATCGACAGACCATTTAAAATGTAATGATTTTGAGACCATTTATAGCTCCTCTACGTAGTTGACAGCAAGCACTGCTGTTCTATGTACTGGGTTTATAGGCACTTCTCAAAACTGGCTCCTTCAATTACTAAAACCTTAATACAGTAATTTTACGTGTAGAGTAAAAAGGTCACTGTACATTCATTTACAATAAAATCTTAGAGTTGGAGGTTTTTAATAATTACGTATTTTGTTTAATACAGTAACTCTTTATTTGAAAAGTAAGTTAAATCCAACACAACAAACTACTAATCGCTACTGAAATTTTAAATCGTTGCGTGATTAATAACTGTACAATACAATTATATTTGGTAATGGACTAATTGACTATAAGTATTGTTAAGGTTCCGGTGCGAGAGATACCTTGAATGTTAAGACATGCGGCTCGGACGATCGAAATGAACATGGAAATAGGCCGGTAGACCACAATGAAAAATTACCCACGACGAATAATTATCAAATTTAGTGAAATAGCAAATAAAACGATTGTTTCCGGAGAACCAGATTACTTTTATAAGATAGTTGGTAATCACAACTAAACGATTGATTGATTGTAACTGGCGGTTTAAGGCGGTTAAGAACGAATTGAAATATAAACAATAGGATGAATTGAGGAACATGAAATCAAAGGAATTGCACCAATAAATAGCAGAAAATACAACAAAAAAATCGGCATTTAACCTGATAAAGTCTTGAAAATAGTTTCGCAATGTTACTAACACGTTGTTGGTAGGTTGAAAATCACTGAACATAATTTGTAAGTTAAAACAGTTATAAATTCACAATAAACAAAATGAATAACACAATTAGAGTTCTCATGAAGAGATCGAACGAAATGCATGCCAACGACTGACATATATCACAATGTAATGCCATAACGCGCCATTATGACCAGTACGAGAGAGAGCGCCGACTAGATGCATTCACTGCTAAATTACAAGTGCAAGTGTTTGGGGAACAAGGAAGTCAGAGAGCGGTGGTAGGGACAGGAAGAATGACGTATGCATGAGGTCACAGGAACTATTTTATTTAGGAAATTTGAAATACTAGGTAGCGGGAATCTGAGTACGTTACTGCATGTATAACGCGCCTTAACAAGTATAAAATGTAAACGTGTGTGTAATATTGTATCTACTATTTATTATCAGTTTTTTTTATTAAACTACAACTTATAGAATCGGGCGGGTGCTGGCCGCATTGGCATAGTTGGTAACGTGCTTTCCTCTCTTGTTCTTTGGTCTTTGGTTCGAATCCCATTCAGGCACGGCATATTTTCATACGTTACAAAAACTCATTTCATCTTTCACCGTCTGCATTAGCAGTAATTGCAGAACTGTCGGACGTTAAACAAAAAAAAAAATTAGAATCGAGCCGGATTGCTAAAGGGTCCGGATTTTTGAGGGTCGAATTGTCGAGGTACTACTGTATTGTAACTTTTGCCTTCCCTACAATTTACTCCCTCAATATTAACTTCCTTTATTAATAAACCAATACCTGTATGTCTTAAGTATGCCTTACTAGTCTATCCCTTCTTCTGGTGAGATATTTCCATATACTTGTTTTTCATCCATTCGTCTAAGAACCTTTGAATTAGTTATTTTGTCCGCCTAATTTTTAACATGTTCCTATAACACCATATTTTAAAAGCTTCTATTCTCTTCCTTTCTACAGCCCATATCACCCATGTTTCACTCCCTTAAAATGCTACTTTCTAAACATAGTGTTTTAAGAAATTTCTCCTAATCTGTATGTCAATGTTTGTAGTCTGTAAACTGTTTTTCATTTCAAAGGCTTTTCTAGCTTGAGCAATCCTACTTTTGGTATTACTTCATAGATAAAAAAAGGATGGTAGAAGCAACTTGTGCTTCTACAATCTTTAGTTATTTTACCACCTAGGTAGCAGAATTTCCCAACTTCTTGTATGTTTTTGTTGGATACTTTTTATTTCCCATCTCTTCTAAACCACTCTTGCTGCTGCACAACACATTCATTTTGTTCTTATTAATTTGTATGAAGTAATCCTTTCTTTGATCTCATCCATTACTAACATTTTTTTTACTTTCGCTTACCTATGTGAATATACAGGAAGGAAAGTATTGTTTTCATGTTGATTTTTTTGACATTGATTTTTCACCGGATATACATGTTTTCAGACCCCCTGAATCCAAAAACATGTTTTTAGCGATCGGTCTGTGTGTAAACAAAATACTTAAGACGGAACTTTATACGAAATTGAAACTAGAAACTTAAGTTCAGTTTGGTTAAGTTTAGTTGAAAGTCGTATGAGTGTTTCACACCAGATGTTTTTATGTTACAGTTCATCTTTTGTGTGAACTTGGTGATAAGCTTATAGAAGAAAGAGACATAACCTTCTGTATAGGAGAAGGAAGCGAAGAGAATATACCTTCTGGTGTAGAAAGAGCTCTAGAAAAATTTAAATTGAGAGAAAAATCGAAGTTACAAGTCAGCCCGCAGTACGCATGGGGATCTCAAGGAAAACCGAATTTAAATATACCGGCAAATGCTACATTAAATTACACTGTTACTTTAAATAGTTTTGAAAAGGTGAGTGTAAATTTTAAGTACATGTAATGTATTTTCAACGTGTGATGTTTTGTGCAGTTTGACGAATTTGTTAAAAATTCTTTTGTACAGGATATGAACTTTTCTTTTATTGAGTTAATACTTTTTAATGCTTTACAATTTTGTACCTAGTTTTATATGGTTGAGTTTTCACCTGTTTTCAAAAAAAATGACATTGGTATTTTCCTCAGAATTCCATGCAGGTATTTTATGTTAGAAAGAAAAGCTGCCATTTTTTACTTTCTCTTGCCTATATGAATATATAAGAAGGAAAGTATTGTTTTCATGTCGATTTTTCTAAATCGAGTTTTCACTGGATCTACACGTTTTCAGACCCCCTGAACCCAAAAAAACATGTTTTTAGCAATTGGTCTGTGTGTGTGAACAGAATATCTCAAGAAAAGAACATCGTACGAACTTGAATCTTTAAACTTAAGTTACATACCTCTACTGGACCCGACAAGAAACATTTTCATCAAAATCGGTCAACCGAAAGTAGTAGTTTATTCGTGTAATTTTTCACTTTTTGCGATTTTCTCAAAAACTGGTTCTACGATGTTTTTAAAAATAGCTTGTGTACTAAATTTTTTATGCTCTACAAGATAGGGTAGGCACCATGTTTGCTGAAATTCTTGGTGAGGCTGTTTTCACGTTAAAAAATTGTTTTTTTAAGATTATGGCTTAAATATGCATTTTAGCGCAATAATTTTTGTAATAAAAGTTGTAGACAATTTAAAATCCTACAACTTTTATTTCAAACATTTTTTTGTATAACGCTTAGTTTAGCGGTAATTCGCGATTTTCTGTTTTTTTCTCGCGAAAACGTGTGAAAAATCGATTTTTTTAAGATTTCGGCCTTAGTATGCATTTTACGACAAAAGTGTATATTATAATCAAATTTATAGAAAATTAAAAGATCTAAAGAACAAAGAAATTGAAAGAACTTTTATAGCATTTTTCTCTACTTACTAGGCGCTCTAGAGCTTAGTTTAGCGTGAAAGAGTGATTTTCTGTATTTTTAAGCCAAACTGAGGTCGATTTTCATTTTGTTGTGTCGTTCACTCATGATTTAAATAAGGTTATGTTTTTTGAGGTTAGTTTTTTGTTTATTTCTAATGTTTTATTATTAATGTTAGGTTATATTGGTCATTATTTGCATTGGTAAGAGAAAGTTGTGTGAGTGTTTCACACCAGATTTTTAATCGTACATAGTTTATGATAATAAGATAGTAATAATAAAAGATGTACAGTTCGTTCTCACTCTGCCAAAAACAGTAAAACTGCAATACTGTCAAATTAGATCCAGGTTTGCAATTTTGTGGTTACAAGTTTAATGGTTTTTGCCATAAATCGAAGATAGGCCGTGAGCCTTTTAAAAAATTGCCATCAGACATGAGGTGTCGTCTCGTGAAAGGAACTTTTTTGTTTCACATTTATAAAATTTATGATGAATTTTTTTTAAATTTTAAATTGTAACAATTCTTTACTGTGTTGCAGGTACAGTTTAGAAGACATTATAGAGTAGATTTTTATACTTAAATTCATGAAATTTTGACCGTTTAATGAAAATACTGAATATTTGTTAACTAATTAAAATTGTCTGTTAATTTTGTTGAACTATATATTATAAATAACACTGAGTATTATTGTTGGTGTATTTTTTTTCTGTTAGGGATGTGTTGGTTCTAAGTGTCGGTTCTCGGTACAGACAATCTTTAAAAAAAATTATTATTATCGAAAATTGATGGTAAAAAGTAGATTCTTTGATACAGATTCTTTATTTTTTCGATTTTTGGTAAAAATGCTGTAAATTTCTAAAACAAAAGATATTAACCGGTTATACTTTGCAGTCTTTTGTAAAATTCAAATCGGCTTTTTGGTGTTATAACGGTTAATTGCCCATAACAGACAGGTGGAGTGTCAAATTATTTACACTCAATTTGTTCATTGCAGGGCTAAAATAAATAGTTCTGTTTCTTATCACATGGTCAGCCAATTAAATGACTGAATCATTTAAGAACAGAAGAGGTAGATGTGTAAAAGACAGTAATCAGAGTTACCTCCTCTGAAAGTAATGAATTTCATTATACAGCCAGACCCTGTGGTGCATGAAGTACAGGTGTCATTTGCAAAGTGGAAAGTGGGTGCTTTTCGGAGGGCCTGGCATGCTGATAAGCTTACTTTTCTACTCGGTGAGGAAGGTAATCATGTACCACCTCACTCTTCGTTTTACTTAGTAAAGCCTCTAGAGGTTCAAACCAGCCTTTCGGCTGATGACCTAAACAACAATAAGGGTTAATATAATTCTTTTGTTTTTATTACTTTCTCTTGCCTATATGAATATATAGGAAGGAAAGTACTGTTTTCATGTCAATTTTAAGAAATTGAGTTTTCACCGGATCTACTTGTTTTCAGACCCCCTGAACCCAAAAAACGTGTTTTTAGGGATTGGTTTGTGTGTGTGTGTGTGTGTGTACAAAATATCTCAAGAACAGAACATTGTAAGTACTTGAAACTTAAGTTACATATCACTACCGGACCTGGCACGAACATTTTCATCAAAATCGGTCAACCGGAAGTAGTAGTTTATTCGTGTAATTTTTCACTTTTTTGCGATTTTCTTAAAAACTGGTCCTATGCTCTACAAGATCGGGTAGGTGCCACGTTTGCTGAAATTCTTGGTCAGGCTGTTTTCACGTAAAAAATTTGTTTTTTTAAGATTGCGGCTTTAATATGGATTTCAGCGCAAAAATGTATTAAATAAAAGTTGTAGAGAAGTTATAACCCTACAACTTTTATTTTGAACATTTTTTTGTATAACGCTTAGTTTAGCAGTAATTAGCAACTTTCTGTTTTTTCTCACGAAAACATGTGAAAAATCGATTTTTTTGAAGATTTCGGCCTTAGTATGCATTTTATGACAAAAGTGTATATAATCAGATTTATAGAAAATTAAAAGATCTACAACTTTTATTTAAAGCATTTTTTTCTCTACAGAGCCTAGTTTAGCGTGAAAGAGCGATTTTCCGTAGTTTTAAGGCAAACTGAGATCGATTTTAATTTTGCGTCTTTCATATATGATTAAAATTAGGTTATGTTTATTGAGGTTAGTTTTTTGTTTATGACTAATGTTAGGTTTATTGTTACTTATTTGCACTGGCGAGAGAAAGTTGTGTGAGTGTTTCACACCAGATTTTTTTTACAATTATTTGATTTTTGGTATAAGAATTAATTTTGTGTTTCTTGGTATTTGAATCTGTACAGAGAATCGAAAAGTATCGGTGTCTACACATCACTATTTTCTATATTTTATTTTAATGTAATTAATGTAAAATTTTCCAAGAGAACAAAGTCAAGGAGTAATCCTTGGGTAATTTGTTTTTCTAATAAATGTACAAAAGTTTTAAGATTTCTGCCATTAAAAAAAACAAATTGTGAACATAATGTATACTTTAATTTAAAACTCGAAAGGTCATGTACTACGTCTTGTCTTATGAATTGATATTATACTCATACCAGTTCTTTTCCGACAAACTGTTAAAAAAATTTGGATTAACGGTTTTTTCAGCTTGACCGAGCTAAATTTGTTGTTCTTCTGCTTCATTAATGCAATGAGCAAATCTTTTAGTGTATTAAATAGGGTGATTCAAAAAGAGCGCCGGTTTTGATATATCAAATTAAGAGATTTATTTTATTGAAAAACTGAAAATAATTACATCAACAAGTTCATCTTACCTTCCGATTTCATGTATGAAAAATGATGTCATGCATGTGTCCTCCTCTACTGCGCTGGCACGCATCAACTCTGTCCATGAAATTTGATATTACTGCACAACAAGTTTCGACTTCCATTTGCCCGATAACCCGTCGAATTTCCTCCTTCAAGTCATTGATGTTTCGGGGTTTATTGGCATACACCAATGACTTCAGATGACCCCAAAGATGAAAGTCACAAGGCGTCAAGTCACACGACCTTGGTGGCCATTGATGGTCGGAATTACGAGAAATGATGCGATCCTGGAACCGTTCACGGAGCAACAACATTGTTTCTCGTGCAGCGTGACAGGTGGCACCATCCTGCTGAAACCACAACTCATCAATGTTCATTTCATCCAAATGACGCCACAAAAACTCCCTAATAATCGTACGGTATCGGTCTCCATTTACTGTCACGGCTTGTCCTTCTTGATTTTCAAAAAAGTAAGGGCCGATGACACCGCCCGACCAAAAGCCGCACCAAACTGTCACTTGCTGTGCATACAAGAGAAACTACAACTCAATCGTCAATCGGAATGTTCTCCAAAATAGAAATGAGGTCAAACAATGTTGCCAACCGATAAACAAAAATTTACCAGCCGTTTAAAAACCGGCGCTCTTTTTGAATCACCCTTTACAACTTGTCAAATGGTTAGTTACTAACAAAGCTTATAATGAAAATATTGTTGATAATGTTCTGTACTAGTAACCATGAAATTGCGAGACTGGATCTAGTTAGACAATAGTAGTGTTGCCATATTTGGCAGAGTGCGAACAAACTTTTTATCTTTTATTATTATCTTATTATTATAAAAATTAGAAATTTTATTTTGTTCTTGTTTCAGGATTGTTAGCCAAATTTTGTTAAACTTATAAACATTACTGATTATTTTTACTTTCTCTTGCCTACATGAATGTATATAGGAAGGAAAGTATTGTTTTCATGTCGATTTTAAGAAATTGAGTTTTCACCGGATCTACATGTTTTTCAGACCCCCTGAACCCAAAAAAAATGTTTTTACCGATTGGTTTATGTGTGTAAACAAAATATCTCAAGAACGGATCATCGTACAAACTTGAAACTTAAGTTACATACCACTACCAGACCCGACATGAAAATTTTCATCAAAATCGGTCAACTGGAAGTAGTAGTTTATTCGTGTAATTTTTCACTTTTTTGCGATTTTCTCAAAAACTTGTCCTACAATTTTTTAAAATTTGCCTGGTTTACTAAATTTTTATATGCTCTCCAAGATAGGGTAGGCGCCATGTTTGCTGAAATTCTTGGTGAGGCTGTTTTCACGTAAAAAATTGTTTTTTTTTTAAGATTGCGGCTTTATTATGCATTTTACCGCAAAAATGTATATAATTATAGTTATAGAGAATTTATAATTCTACAACTTTTATTTCAAAATTTTTTTTTGTGTAACGCTTAGTTTAACCGGTAATTAGCGATTGTCTGTTTTTTCTTACAAAAACGTGTGAAAAATCGATTTTTTTTAAGGTTTCGGCCTTAGTATGCATTTTACGACAAAAGGGTTAGACTATAATGAAATTTATAGGAAATTAAAAGATCTACAACTTTTATTTAAAGCATTTTTCTTTACAGAGCCTAGTTTAGCGTGAAAGAGTGATTTTCCACATTTTAAGCCAAACTGAGGTCTATTTTCATTTTGCGTCTTTCACTCATGATTAAAATTAGGTTATTTGTATTGAAGTTGGTTTTTTGTTTATTTCTAATGTTTTATTACTAATGTTAGGTTTATTGTTAATTATTTGCATTGGCAAGAGAAAGTTTTGTGAGTGTTTCACGCCAGATTTTTTTTACTTTGTATGCCAAGGTGTTTTTTTAAATAAAGATGATCGCTGTTTGGAGTCGATTTACAGAGTTGTTCGTCAAAATCACTGAACTCATTCATTTTATTTATTTATTTTATTAATTGAGTGATAATGCCTATTACATAAGCTTTGGGCTTGTGCATAGGTAATGATATGTGGTGATTTATAGATGAAAAAATGCCAGACCTGACGGGGAATTGAACCCAGGACCCCGGCATAGTAGCCAGTTGTGCTGACCACTACACCATGGGCCGGCCGTAGTATTTTACAACTAAACATACATTTAATACACTGAAAAATAACAAATAAAATTTTAATTTTTTTTAAAGACTTTATTAAACAATTAAACGGTAGGCCTATAGAATAAACACATTTTTAAAACGAAAGTGATTTAAAAAAAAAAAAGACAGCCCACAAACTTTCAGAAAAGTTTTGTATGTCACATTTGCATTGAACTGACTGAGTGAAGCAATTCCAATGACACGGGCAGGGCGGTTGGAGGTACACAATTGCTTGGGTTATTAGGAAGCTCACAATTTCATAGTTAATATTATAACATTTTTCTAACTTCTTTTCTTTACTTTAAATTAAAAAGAAATTGAGGAAAATCGTTTTATAGACCATTCTAAATACCAGTGAAGTTCCTTATCTATGTCTGGAATATATGTGATATACGAGGTGTGGCTATTAAATAACGAGACTGACATTGTAAAAAAATTTTATACATAATCACTTATTGTCACCTTCAATATACACTCCTCTATCTCTACAACGCTCCATGTGAATTTTCCATTGTTGGAAACAGTGCTGGAAGTCATCTTCCGTCAGCTCCTTCAGGACACGTGCTGCTTTCTCTTTTACAGCTTCTACAGACTCAAATCTTGTCCCTTTTAATGCAGATTTCATCTTAGGGAACAGGTAGAAGTCACATGGTGCAAGATCTGGTGAATAAGGTGGATGTTCTAACACTGAGATACTGTACTTGGCTAGGAACATCTTGGCAGATAACGAGGAATGAGCATTGTCTTGGTGGAGAACCCATGATTTATCCTTCCACATTTCGGGGCGTTTTTTCCTTACTCTTTGATGTAGGTTAGAAAGTACCTCAAGGTAGTAATATTGATTAATTGTTTGACCTTCAGGAACCCAGTGTAGGTACACAATTCCATGGATATAAAAATAAAAAAATTATCATTGCTTTAAATTTTGACTTTCTCATTCGAGCATTTTTGGGGAAGTTCGGCTCTTCCAGTGCATGGATTGGCGCTTCGTTTCCGAATCATAAGTAAAAAACCATGTTTCATCACATGTTATTATCTTCTACCTGTTCCCTAAGGTGAAATGTGTATTAAAAGGGACAAGATTTGAGTCTGTGGAAGCAGTAAAAGAGAAAGCGGCACGTGTCCTGAAGGACAGAAGACGACTTCCAGCACTGTTCCCAACAATGGAAAATTCGTATAGAGTGTTGTAGGGATAGAGAAGTGTTTATCGAAGGTGACAATAAGTGATTTTTTTTTTTTTTTTTTTTACTTGTTAGGCCACAATGGACCACTTCAGCCACAACATGAAAGACTCTACTTCGATCTCTGAGCCTTGATCTTTACCCAGTATTCCCTCATTCTTTGTGATCTCTGAGCCCGGAGTTCTTCCGTCACCCTCTGCACTCTTCTAGTCTTGGTTTCCGGTTCCAAAGCCAGATCCTTCAACTTTCTATAACTCTCAGACTTGAACCTCACATCCTCCAGCGTCAACCCAAACCTTTCCAAGTCCTCCTTGACCTCCTTCGTCCAGTTCAAACCGATTTTAAAATCCCAGACACTTTCAATAAGTCGTCTAAGTACTCTGTTCTCCGGTGTTCTAAGGATATGGCCCAAAAAGGAGATTCGGTTTTTCCTAATTGTGTCTAGTATTGGCTCCGAAATTTTATAGACTTCATTATTTGGTAGCAGTCTCCAACTATTATCTTTGTATATTCTCTTGCCAAAATTATAAAAAATTATATTTTTTACAACGTCAGTCTCGTTATTTAATAGCCACACCTCGTATACATAATTATATACTACATATATGATAATGAACAGCCAAAAAAAAAAACAAATTAAATATAACACACACCTAGAGTATTACATTTATTCAAGATCTTTCGTCTCTCTCGAAGACATCATCAGGAGTTATATACACACACTAAACACATATTTGCCTATAACAGACAGGCGGAGAGCCAAATTATTTACTCTCTATCTGTTCGTTGCAGGGCTAAAATAAATAGTTCTGTTTCTTATCACATGGTCAGCCAATTAAATGACTGAATCATTTAAGAACAGAAGAGGTAGAGGTGTAAAAGACACTACTCAGAGTTATCTCCTCTGAAAGTAATGAATTTCATTATACAGCCAGACCCTGTGGTGAATGAAGTGAAGGTGTCATTTGCAGAGTGGAAAATATGTGCTTTTCAGAGGGCCCGGCATGCTGATGAGCATACTTTTCCATTCAGTGAGGAAGGCAATGGTAAACCACCTCACTCCTCATTTTACTTAGTAAAACCTCTACAGGTTCAAACCAGCTTTTCGGCTGATGACCTAAACAACACAACAACAAACACATATAACGTAGAACATTAAAACAATTGAAGGGTTCAGTGGATGAACGTGTTATGTGACATGAATACAGTTCCGAGCTATTGAGCGTTAAAGTTCAAAAGCTGTAACTTTATTTACCGATTTCAGAAAGTAACATTTTTGGTGTCAGTGTATTAAATAGACACAGGGAATTTATTTAAGTATTCTAAACCGTCTGATTTAATTTTTAAATTGAATTTAACTAATTTTTGCGTAGATAACACCTTCTGTCACTAAAATATTTTTTTATAAAATGTCTATTTTAAAATGAATGAAGGTGTTAAAGTAACAACTAGTTTACAAAAAAAATGTTAGAATAAAACTAATTTATTTTAATAGCAGGCCTGACTTAATTGCGTTTTTACATTTTAAAGAAACTAATGAATAATAATATGTATAGGGTGATTCAAAAAGAGCGCCGGTTTTGATATATCAAATTAAGAGATTTATTTTATTGAAAAACTGAAAATAAATACATCAACAAGTTCATCGTACCTTCCGATTTTATGTATCAAAAATGATGTCATGCATGTGTCCTCCTCTACTGCGCTGGCACGCATCAACTCTGTCCATGAAATTGGATATTACTGCACGACAAGTTTCGACTATGTGGGACAAGTTTCCGTATGTGGGGTTTTCTAAACCCCACATACGGCAGTTCTGTTTATTAACAAAACCGTTTAAGTGGAAGTGCGCCTCATCACTGAAAATGATTTTGTTTGCGAAGGTGCCATCATCCTGCCGTTTTCTCAATACCCAGTCAACAAACTGTCGTCTCTTCTGGTGGTCTGCCACTTTCAAATGTTGCGTCAACTGAATTTTATACGGGTGATATTGGAGATCGTACCGAAGAATTCTCCGTACAGAAGAACATCTTGAACCCAATTGTTGAGAACAGCGATGTATTGATTTTGCTGGGCTAACAGCCACACTGTCACGAACCAACGCAACGTTCTGCTCAGTTCGGCCAGAACGACGACGTCCAGAACTTTTAAGGTCGACTGTTGAACCCGTCTCAAAAAACTTTTTCATGAGCCTGCGAACTGTTGATTCATTCGGTGCTTCATTACGTCCTAGAGTACGGCGAAGTCGCCTGACAGTAGCCGCATAACTCTCTCCACTCTGGTAAAATGTTTTGACGATTAACACTCGTTGCCCAATAGTAGACTTCTCCATGGTTAGACAGAGACTGCGAGAGTATTACACTGCGAACAAGAGAAACTACAACTGAATCGTCAATCGGAATGTTCTCCGAAATAGAAATGAGGTCAAACAATGTTGCCAACCGATAAACAAAAATTTACCAGCCGTTTAAAAACCGGCGCTCTTTTTGAATCACCCCTATACTATAAACAGAAATTTATTGTTAGTATTACTTATTTGACTTGTAGATAACACCTTCATCCTCTGGTATCTTCTTCATGGAAGCAGATAGAGATTTCTGTGTTAGTGCCATTGAAAAATATGCACATAAAAACTTCATTACCGAATCCTGAATCCTGGTTGAGAGGGCTAAGAAGCCCTATGATGGCGACATCGTGTTAAGGAACACCTGGTCGCTCGGGGAACAATATAACAGAATAATTGCAACCTCAAGAAATTTAGGGGGAATTTTATAGTTTAAATAGGAAATAGGATTCTGGTTCGTGGGACATTGGAACTGGGACTTGAAAGGAGGTAATTTATTTTTAGAAGTTATTTGTGGAAAATTTAAATTAAGGGACAAGTGGGTTTAAGAGCGGCTCTTTTATTTTATTTTATTTTTCAGTGGCCTTTTTCAGTTTTGTGGGAGTCCTATTATCTTGGGGAGGGGAAGGCATGCATTGTACTGAACGTGGACGAAAGGTATAATTTAAGGTAGGGGTTAGTTTATGATTTCAGGGGAGACGGAAAGGGTAGAGTTTGGCATAATCACCGGCCTTTTCATTACCGATGAAAACTCAATTTTTGTGAAAAAGTCAGTTAACACCTTCATCCACTGACCCCTTCTTATGGTCGAAGACCACGTCAATTATTTTCTATATCATTAACCATGCTGCGCGCGGTTATTTGGTCGAATTATATACAGTAAAATCTCTCTATTGCGGAACTCTATATAGCGGAAATCTCTCTTTACTTTAGCGGCATTATTTGCCGACCCCGACCCTTTCGTATACTATGATAATGTATTTAACTCTCGTTATAGCGGCACAAAAATCTCTCTATAGCGGCAAAACAATATCTTCAGGATATGGATTTAGACGCATATGTAGGGGCAGACAATGACTTAGCCACTTCAGCAGATGTTGGCGATGATGCAATAATCGAAAATGTCTTAGCCTAAAAAACAACGAGAAAGAAAGTGAAAATGACGATGAAATGGAAACAGAAATGTTGTCCCTTCAAGTAAACAGGCACAATAGACGCTATTCTTGTTGTTTACACGTACTGTCATTGCCAATATGTAAATGAAAATTTACAAGTTTTAAACATTGAAAATGAGATTGAAGACATGTTTTATGAATTGAAAACGAAACAAAATTTACAACTTATTTTACGAAATGAAATGTACTTCACAGTCATTGTTTCCATAATAACGTAAAAATATATACTCTACTATGTATTTTTTTTTGTGTTTGTGTAGCCTATGTTTTAGGAGATTTTAATTGTATGTATCCTATCTTCATTACTGTTCAGTGAAAAATGACTTTCAGTGCTAATTAATTTTAGGCTATCTATTACGGTATGTACTGTATGAATGATTATTGAAAAAAGTTCAATACGAAAAGTGAAAAGTGAAATTCTATTGTTAAACATTAGTAACACAACATCTAATAAAACCAGTTTGTATCCAAATTTCTTGTTAAGTTAATAACGTACACTTTAGGTAATTAATTTAAATATCTCACTGTATTGAAGTAATCTACTGTATTAAACATTCGTCATAAAGTGATCTATTCAGTAGTTTTCAAAAACTTATTCCATGCACCAATCACATACGTATAAATAAGTTTTTAGTACAGAAAAATTAGTATTCCAACTTCCTTTCCTCCGTTAATTACTCGCTCTCTCTATAACGGAACTCTCTTTATAGCGGCGGTACCTCATGGTCCCTTCAATTCCGCTATAGAGAGATTTTACTGTACTAGTATGCCCTGCACGCCTTTGCAAGCAAAACATTTGTGTAATCATTTTTTTTTTAAATAATAAAGGCTATTTAACAAAAATTAATTAGCTAGATCGACTCTTTACTGCAACATACACACCCACACATACAATGTTTTGATGAAAAATTCCCCTTGCGTAGATCTCTCACTAGTCTTTATACACTTTATTAGAACAGTACGTATGTACTGTCTTCAACAACAGTACACACACACACACACACACACAAAACGACATTTTGATAACTTCGCTCATATACATCTCACCATCATCAAACCCCTTCTTCTATTTCAACAACAATACGTACTCACATGTACACACACACACACACACACACACACACACACTAGTCATGGGACAGCACAGTAAAATAGCTGAGCTAGCACACCCTGCTCTGCACACTTGAGTAAACGGCACAGAGCATGCCGTACATTGAACAGTAAGACGGGGTGGACTGTGGGAGTGAGCTAGTAGATTCTAATACGCACAGCACTGAGCTGAGCTATGCGATTAAACAGACAGTGAGTCAAGCCGAGGGTGACTTTCGCTCACTCCTTCGCACACAGCACGTTGTGTTTGCACATGTGTCAACCTGAACGTTCATGCATCCCTATCCGCAAACAAATTTTTGTCATGTGTCTTATCTTTGTTTTGTACGCACGTGGTAAAATTGTTACAGAACAGTACAATGGTATTTTACAATCACTTGTCTCAGGGTTGTCTCCTGCACCCTCACAAACAGAGCCAGAGTTTGATACAATATGTATACTTTCCGTGAAGCGTTTAGGTAGCCCTTGCTATGATGCGAGTAGAGAAAAGTGGTTTAGTCTAGGAGGGGATGTACAAGTCAGCTGTGTGCGGAGAGCGTGCTGCGTGGGGAGAAACGCTGCTGTGTGGTGGTCGTTGAAAATAAAAGAGGTGGTAGCTCACCGCTCAGTTAAAAGAGCGACTCGCTCATGAGCCTCACATCACTAACACACACACATACGTATTTATAAAAATCTTCATTCGGGCCCTTAGGGTTGGTTATCATTTTTACTTTCTCTTGCCTATATGAATATATAGGAAGGAAAGTATTGTTTTCATGTCGATTTTTCGAAATCGAGTTTTCACCGGATCTATACGTTTTCAGACCCCCTGAACCCAAAAAACATGTTTTTAGCGATTGGTCTGTGTGTGTGTGTGTGTCTGTCTGTGTGTGTGTGTGTGTGTGTGTGTGTGTGTGTGTGTGTGTGTGTGTGTGTGTGTGTGTGTGTGTGTGTGTGTGTGTGTGTGTGAACAGAATATCTCAAGAACGGAACATCGTACGAACTTGAAACTTGAAACTTAAGTTACATACCACTACCGGACGCGACATGAACATTTTCATCAAAATCGGTCAACCGGAAGTAGTAGTTTATTTGTATAATTTTTCAGTTTTTTGCGATTTTCTCAAAAACTGGTCCTACGATTTTTTTTAAAATCGCCTATTTTACTCAATTTTTTATTCTCTACAAGATAGGGTAGGCGCCATGTTTGCTGAAATTCTCGGTGAGGCTGTTTTCACGTAAAAACGTTGTTTTTTTAAGTTTACGGCTTTAATATAAATTTCAGCGCAAAAACTTATATAATAAAAGTTGTAGAGAATTTAAAAACCTACAACTTCTGTTTCAAACATTTTTTTGTATAACGCTTAGTTTAGCGGTAATTTGCGATTTTCTGTTTTTTTTCTCACGAAAACGTGAGAAAAAAAATTTTTTAAACATTTCGGTCTTAGTATACATTTTACGATAAAAGTGTATATAATAAAAGTTATAGAAAATTAAAAGATCTACAACTTTTGTTTAGAGCATTTTTCTCTACAGAGCCTAGTTTAGCGTGAAAGCGTGATTTTCCGTATTTTTAAGCCAAACTGAGTTCGATTGTCATTTTGCGTCATTCACTCATGATTAAAATAAGGTTATGTTTTTGAGGTTAGTTTTTGTTCATTTCTAATGTTTTAATACTAATGTTAGGTTTATTGTTAATTATTTGCATTGGCAAGAGAAAGTTGTGTGAGTGTTTCACACCAGATTTTTGAAAATTTAAAAATAAAATGTTGCTGTTAATATAAATAAGAATATCCTGTCAAAATTTCATGAAATCAGTTCTGTAGTTTTTAAAATTAGCCTGCACAAAAAACACGCTATGCGTTTATAATAATAATAATATAAATAAGACAGCTACTACAAGCGCGTCAGCTCGTGATCCGTGTGAGGAATTTCTGTTACGGCATGCAGTGAAAGATTATACTATTCATAAAGAAAACATTTATCATAATGTTCTTGTCATTATAAAGTAACCTTTTGTTTTATTATTTCAATTGATTCTATAATATAGTAACTCTTTTACTTTTCTTTCATTGTATTTATTAATATTTAGTAATTATTTACAGTTTGAGTCGGGCAGTCCTCAGGAATTAAAATATGCACGTAGCATAGAAAATAAGGAAATTAAAAAATATATATTTCATAACATTAATTTATAGGCCTTAATAATTAGTAGCAAATTATGATTATGATTTTTTTTACCTCGGTCAAGTGGTTAAGCCAATTCCAAGTCCTTTACGCGATTCTTCATCACAGTTTTTTATAACTGATGCAATAATTTGTCGCACTTCTGAATGAATTATCGCTTTATTTTTTTCGGGAAGACATATTAAAATAAAACAAAAGATATGAAAAATACACGTTGAAATTTACCTAACACAAAACAAATAACTTTTGGCACGTTAACACACTTTAATTTCAAAATAAAAATCACTTTAGTGATAAAAAATCATGAATAATGATTAACACATCCGAGACGCATTAGCACAAATGTACAACTGTTTATTGTGACACGTGTATCCGTTGTGAAAAGCAATAATACGTAGGCCTATAATAAATAAATACATAGGCATAATAATAATATTTACATGGTGACTAAATGTTTTTGTACTGCACGATAAGACAAATATATTACTCCCATTCTATTACGCCACCCGCCCCACTTCTCCAGGCGACAGAGATCATGAGCTGGCGCGCGTATAGTACCTCCACTTATCTCTTATCACACCTATATCAATCTCTGATTGATAACTTTGTCTACCCCTTTCTCTCCCATGATCTTCGGAGGCTGTTGGGTTCGACTCAGTGATACATTGAATCTGTTAACCCTTTCAATCCCAAATTTTTCAACTATTTTTTAAATACGTGTACATTGTTTCGTACATTTTACTGACATTTAAGTGAAATTAAATCACTTTTAGACCCGCAGCCTTTTTGATGGCCTGACAAAAAAGTGTGACATGTACGTCACATTGGGACTTTATATCAAAGTTCCCAACAATATGAATGAGTAAAATCATGTTCTGGGTTCCTAAACAATATTCTCTTAACTTAGATTTGTAGCAAAAAAACTGAATATGATTTTAATATCAAAGCATTATTTAAGACTTGAAAAAATTTACAATTCAAAAATTCTGGTAAAATGGATAAAATCACTATTTATAGTCAAAAAAATATACTTGTATGTACATTCAACATACTCGAAGAAATGCTACTTTATTTTAGTAAATGAACACGAATATTTAAAACTGAAATTAACTTTAAAAAGAAACTAATGGTCACCTCTGTGGTGTAGTGGTCAGCATCTTACACTGCAAAGCGGAGGTCTCAGATTTGACTCCTGGCTAGGGTACAGAAAATGATTACACTTCACATCCAGCGCTCTTGAATCCAAAGTAGTCGCTAACAATTAAAATTTTTATGTCTGTTATTTCACTCCAATGTGACTTCTATGTCACACTGGGTTAGAAAGGGTTAATGTTCTCTATACTTAACTTTTTACCAATATTATTCCATTCGGCCGGCCCTTGGTGTAGTGGTCAATGCAGCTGGATTCTATTCCAAGGTCATCCTGGGTTCGATTCCCGGTCAGGTCTGGAATTTGTTCATCTATTGCTCTTCTTATCGTCTGCTGCATTAGCAGTAATTGTAGAATAGTCGAACATAAAACAAAACAAAAAATCATTCCAGCCTTTGTCCCCTGTGATTAAATCTATATTGTCCTTTATTACACCATACGTTTCCGAATTATTGGTATGTATTCCAATCTTTTGTTGAAACGTTAGTCCATTTTGTTAGAAATTGAATCGTTGTGGCAATATTCTAATCTCGTTATTTCAGTTAATTACATTGTCGTATTATGAACTATGGTATTGTATATATTTTACTTTGTCTTTCTGGTGATGTGTTTATTCCAGTCGATGTTTAATTTCTTTTTTTAACGATCCTAGTCCTTGGGACTTGTTTGTCTGTCGGTTTTATTTACTTAATTTTTATCTACTTATAAATTTGTTTACCCTTTCATTTGATATTGCCAGATATTTGGTCTCATTGAAGTTTTATTTGTAATCAATATTTCAAATATGTTTTTGATTTTTGTACTTAAAAACTGAGGTCATCTTGATCTAATACAATTATAATCTGGTTGGTTATTGACATAGTTCAGTGTGTACGAACGTTTGTTTCACGCATTTCCTTTTCCATAATTTCACACTTTCGTCCAGGAGTGTTATGGAATATTTTTTAAAGACGTTAAAATTATTTAAGTAATTATCGACCAGACTGTTGAAAACGACAAACACTTTGTAAGCTAGGGACAAAAAACGTAGACGTTTATAGAATGCTGGCCATTTTTATCTATATTTGAAATATTGTAAAAATAACATTATAAGGATTATTAAGATGGTACTAAACATGGCGGCTGGAAACATCAAATCTTTTACTTTTGAACCATATATTATAAGTTGTTGAATTGTTTTAATAAAATAATAAAACTATCACTTTTTCATAGCGCATTTTTTTAGAACAAAACAAGAATTTTTCCACTGCATTTCACATGTTTCAACAATTTTTTTGAACTATTATACAATTTTATACACAAACTATTATACGATTTTATAATACTTTGTAAACAAAACTGTGTTATTGAATTTAGAAAAAAACAAACTAAACACAAAAATTTCTTTTGAGAAAAACAAAACTCATGTGTATAACCTCACTGTTTACTGTTCCAACAGCTGTTTCATTATAAATGATTAAAGCACTAACGTACTAGCGCTTTAACGGTGTATTTTAGTACTTAAATGTACGTAAATTCAGAATAAATGATCAAATTCCATATTAGAACGTGCTATTACATAGTATAACCGCGTAAGTACAAATTCCATAAAATTATGTGATCCGCAAGTTGTAAACGTATCACCGTTCCGTAAAATTACGTGCTTAGCAAGCAAAGTGTTAAATGAACTTTAAATTTGTGTATGAGAAATATGTTTTGTGTTTTTAGTTACAAGAACATTGGGAATTAGATGCAGATGCTAAAATCGAACAAGGTAAATTATTCAAAGAGAAAGGTACAAAATATTTCAAAGGAGAAAAATACTTATTGGCACTGAAAATGTATAAAAAAATGATAGATTATTTAGAATACGACAGTGGTAAGTTATTTGTTTTAATAATTAACGTATTTATGTTTGTTCATTAATTTTAATGTATAATGTGTTTAGGTTCATTAACTCTGATAGGGTAAAAATGCACAAGCACTATTAACGTAATTCAGAACCAGTGTTGTGGCGACACTGTTTTGAGCAGCCTGGCAACACTTTCCATTCACAATTCAATTAATTACTTAACTCGCTACAAAGTTTTCTAACAATTTCACAGCTAAACTGGAATTGAAATAAAAATGAACGTTTCTACTACTTTCAATTTCCAAGAATTCCTATTCAAAACATTCTGTTCATCACAATCGAATATCCTTGTTTAATACACAATACTTTATAGAATGCACAATTTCTTACAATGAACAATTGTTCTCGTAGAAATTTCTAAAATATCACTGCAATGTTACAATATTAACAATAACTTAATGATAGGGGGTAAGTGCCGTGTCTGCTGAAATTTTGAAGGGCTATGCTCTTGTGGTAAATTTTTTTTTACGATTGTTGTCCTAATATACTGTGACAATACCTAAAGGGAAACTTTGTTCGAGAATTCTCGAGATTTAAAAGGTGTTAATATTGTGACACTTATCGCTAAGGTCTGTTTCGGGATCTAGGTTATTAAATAATTAATACACTAAAGTTTACAATTACAAATATTTATTACACTAAACGATTTACAAAATAAATAATAAACTAATTATAATAAAGAAATACAATAAATAACTTAATAATTTACTTAAAATGAATAATAAACAAAAGATAATTTAATAATTTACTTAGGACTACTTACAATCAATTATACAATACACATACAAAATGAACTGAATACACAACAACTGAATTTAATACCGGTACACAATAACTTTTCCAAATACACACACGAGCAAAGACAGCATAACACTCGTTGACCAACACAATGCTCGGAATCAATAACCTGTATAACAATCACCCCCATAATCACTCGTTACAGATCAAACGAATACTGACTGGACCGCGCTCGGGGGTCTCTTTATATACTCATTCAAAAAGATAATTCGAGAAAAGCAGAGAAACACTATGCAAACAATAAAGTACAAAAAATAACCCTTTATAAGTGAGTGCTAGAAAAATCCATTGTAAACAAGTCAACAATAGGTCTTTTTGTAAATAGAATAAAAGTTGTTACGGGTCCCTTTCATAATATAGGGTGATTCAAAAAGAGCGCCGGTTTTGATATATCAAATTAAGAGATTTATTTTATTGAAAAACTGAAAATAATTACATCAACAAGTTCATCTTACCTTCTGATTTCATGTATGAAAAATGATGTCATGCATGTGTCCTCCTCTACTGCGCTGGCACGCATCAACTCTGTCCATGAAATTGGATATTACTGCACGACAAGTTTCGACTTCCATTTGCCCGATAACCCGTCGAATTTCCTCCTTCAAGTCATTGATGTTTGGGGGTTTATTGGCATACACCAATGACTTCAGATGACCCCAAAGATGAAAGTCACAAGGCTTCAAGTCACACGACCTTGGTGGCCATTGATGGTCGGAATTACGAGAAATGATGCGATCCTGGAACCGTTCACGGAGCAACAACATTGTTTCTCGTGCAGCAACTGAATTTTATACGGGTGATATTGGAGATCGTACCGAAGAATTCTCCGTACAGAAGAACATCGTAAACCCAATTGTTGAGAACGGCGACGTATTGATTTTGCTGGGCTAACAGCCACACTGTCACGAACCAACGCAACGTTCTGCTCAGTTCGGCCAGAACGACGACGTCCAGAACTTTTAAGGTCGACTGTTGAACCCGTCTCAAAAAACTTTTTCATGAGCCTGCGAACTGTTGATTCATTCGGTGCTTCATTACGTCCTAGAGTACCGCGAAGTCGCCTGACAGTAGCCGCATAACTTTCTCCACTCTGGTAAAATGTTTTGACGATTAACACTCGTTGCGCAATAGTAAACTTCTCCATGGTTAGACACAGACTGCGAGAGTACTACACTGCGAACAAGAGAAACTACAACTGAATCGTCAATCGGAATGTTCTCCGAAATAGAAATGAGGTCTAACAGTGTTGCCAACCGATAAACAAAAATTTACCAGCCGTTTAAAAACCGGCGCTCTTTTTGAATCACCCGTTAGTTGTACAATACCCGACCTTTTGTCATTCACAATAGCGCAGTCCTATTAAATAATTTATATGAATAGGCATACCTTTATTGTCATTATTGTCCTATTGTCACTTATTGTTACTATTTCACTCTATTATCCTCTCTTTACTATTTTCATGAATGAAATTCTAGAAACTTCGCGAACCATGTCTTCTCGTTATTGTCACAATATAAATAATGATAGTTAATAGTAAATAATAATAGGGTTTCTAAGAAATAGAAATATAACGCAAAACACCCATGCTGAGGTTAGGTTCTGAAAATTCGCCTCTTAATACAGAATACATACAAAAACCGTGAATACAGAAATTCAATCAGTAAATTGATAAGCAATACCTACATACGTACTGTAGTGTAGATAATATATTTATATAAACATCCATAACTTACCAGTTTTAAAACCAGCAACTCGATATTTTGTTGGTACAATATTTACAGTAGCATGCAAATTAATCTGAACAAAGCTTATATCCAACTATTAGTTAAACATCCCTAGAAAAAATGTTTTGGGGTTGTTTTTAGATTTGAAGTCCCTTGTTCATTAATTCCAGTAGACGGTATGTTAAAAGCGATGGATATTTCTAAATTTTTAAGTCAATAGTTGTGCCACAACTTCATAGAAATTCCCACTAGGCAATGGTGTGTTCCAACACGATTTAACACCACGCCATATTGCCAAGAAAGTGAAAATATATTTCGAACATGAAAATATTAAAGCTTTGTCATGACCAGGTAATTCCGCAGATATAAGCCCCGTTGAAAATCTTTGGGCAATAGTGAAAAACAGACTCAAAAGCGGATTTTACTACAAAAATAACCTCATTGTGTAGCAATAATCTCGGTATGGTTTCGAGACGAACAAATTAAAAAATTTGTCGTACACTAATTGAATCTATGCCAAACTGTATAGTACGTGAAGTGATAAATAATAAAGGAAACATACAGGGTGATTCATTTAAAAGTAGCCCGCGGCCTTCGGCACTCAATTGGATTTAAATAGTAAATGAATAAATAGAATTATGTAATACATAATTTTACATATTTATTTAAAATTTATATACAAATTTCAACTTCACCTTTCCAGTAGATGCTGAAAGTGGCGTCCTTGAACGCTTACACATTTTTGCGCTCGTTCAATGTCATTAATGCACACACGACACAATACGGAAACGTCTATAGCTTGAATGGCTGCCACGATGTTAATCTTTAGCTCGTGTATACTGCGGGGGTTTGTTTGGTAAACAGTTCCTTTTAAATAACCCCATAGAAAAATAATCGCACATACTCCAATCGGGTGAACGAGGAGACCACAAATCTTTACTAACAACTCACATGGGAAAAGCCCGATTGATATGAGATAGGGACTGGCGAGACGTGTGACATGTTGCACCATCTTGCTGGAAAACATTGTACTCTATAATAATATAATAATTAAATAATAATATAAATTGTACTATAAAGGCCAGACGATCACATCGTGATCAGTGCTGCCAATACAGCATATGAAAATTACTCGAGCGGCGGGCTACTTGTAAATGAATCACCCAGTATTAGTTCCTAAATGTTCACAAATTGTATATACATCTAATTTTTTTCGTAAATAAAGTTACTTTTTATCAATTAACATCTGTGTTCGGTTTAGTTTCCATGCTACTGTATGTATGTAATAAAAGCATGTTATTCAGGAATGATGTACAGAACTTGTCAACGTTCATAATCGTTTTTATCATAGTTTTTCAAATTCTTTTTCATTCGGAACAAACCATGAACACTGAAAACTGTAACAAAAAATGGAACCGTGAATACAAAGAGTTGGGGCTGTACATTGGTGTTGTAGATTCACATGTGGTAAGGACATTAAGATTTTTAAAAATTAAACCTTTTATTTGTAAGCCTTGAAATAATACATAATTTGATTATTGTTACGTATTTTAATTCTGAATGTGTTTTTATCGTTAACAGGTGCAGAAGAAGAGGGTGGAAGTGAAAGAAAAACTTTGCTGTTAGCTGCTCATCTCAATGCGGCTGCGTGTTACCTCAAGTTACAAGAACATTTAAAAGCAAGAGACCAGTGTGATAAAGCATTAGAAATAGATGAGAAAAGTGAAAAAGGATTGTTCCGTAGAGGACAGGTCTGTGTATACCTGCAAATTAATAAACTAAAGTAAAATTAGGGTTATATAATATAGGGGATAGTATTGTACGAGGGTTGTAGAAAAGTCCGTGCAAAAATAAAAACTACTGAATTGTTTGGGGTAAACCGTTTTTATTTTTTGACATAGTCTCCTTTTAGGCTTATACATTTCGTCCAACGCTGCTCTAGTTTGTTGATCCCTTCCGAATAATAGGATTTGTCCAAGTCTGAAAAATAGCCATTCGTTCCGGCAATCACCTCCTCGTTTGAATAAAATCTTTTTCCCACTAGCCATTTCTTCAAATTGGGAAACAAATAGTTCGAGGGAGCCAAGTCTGGAGAATAGGGGGATGTGAAACAAGTTGGAACCCTATTTCCATTAATTTTGTGACCACAACTGCTGAGGTGTGAGCTGGTGTGTTGCCGTGATGGAAAAGGACTTTTTTGTGGGGCATCGTGGGCGTTTTTTTTGCAGCTCGGTTTTCAAACGGTCGAATAACGATGATTAATATGCACCTGTAATAGTTTTACCCTTTTCCAGATAATCGATGAAGATTATTCCTTGTGAATCCCAAAAGACAGTCGCCATAATCTTTCCGGCCGAAGGAACTGTCTTCGCCTTTTTTGGCGCAGATTCCCCCTTCATAACCCATTGTTTAGATTGTTATTTGGTCTCAAGAGTGTAGTGATGTATCCATGTTTCATCCACAGTGACGAAATGATGCTTAAAGTCCTGCGAATTCTTCTTGAACAGCTGCAAACCGTCCTTGCAACACTTCACACAAAATTCTTTTTCATCCATTTTTTTGAAAATCACTCTACTTCCTCGATTAAAATGAATGTCAAACACAAAGAAATAGACCGATCTGGCTGAAACTACACATGTGTTTTTCCAACAGATGCTACTAACTAAACATATGCTCGATATGCGCCAGTAATGCCATCTATCTGACTTTGCACGAACTTTTCAAACGACCCTCGTATCTTGAAGTACTCCTCGATTGCCGAAATGTTATTATTTTACATATATCTGTCTCTGTGATTAAAATGAAATTTTCTTTCTTCAAACGAAGTGAAATTTATTTCAAATAAATATATTTTAACGTGGCTGATGTTGATAAGGAAATTCTGGAATTATGTAATTATTTTAAAAAATGCCTTAGTTGGAAAATTTTTATTTATTTATAAATACAAAAATTTAAATGTAAATACCCTTTTTTCTTGAATATACTGCTCACCCGATTTTCGAAGATACTTGCAGAAAAAATTAAAACTGGTCAAAATTAAAATGAAAACTTGCAAATTAAATTTATTTGTACACATTGAATAACAATCATAAATTTGAATAATTCACCTACAAATAATAGGTACATTCTCATCGTACGTTTTATAATAAACTAGAAAAACCGCTCAACTGTAAACAATTACTTTCACATAAAAAGATCAAAATTACTAAAATGAAGAAATAAAATGAACTATAATAAGTTACTCTCTGTCGTCGGTATAGTGATCGCGGTCTGGATTTTCGTCCCAAACTATGTTATCTTCTGAGCATTAGAAATGCCGCAATTCAGAAAGCTTTTTGAAACTATTTTTGGTGAAATCCGTGCCCACTTAGTTTTAATCCTCTCACAGATTGTTTCTTCATATTCCGACCTTTTTGTTTTTCGCGAAGGTGTGCGCATGTACAGGGTTCATTATGAAAGTGATGCCCATGATTTTATTGTGACGGGACTATCTATCCGTGCCTAGTAAATGTAAATTCCCGGTCGGGAAATGTGGTGGTGGCGGAGGTCTTCCATTCCGACACAGCCGATTGCCAATTTGCTTCGAACTGTTTGAACGGAGAAACGTGTCTCCGCTTATAGTTTAGCGTCAATTAGTGATTTTCTGTATTTTTAAGTGCTACATAGATTGATTTTCGTTTACCATCAATATAGTATGATTAAAATTAGGTTATGTTTTAATTTTTCATCGTTTGTAATATTCATTATTTACATTGGCAGGAGAAAGTCGTGTGATTGTTTCATACCTGATTTTTTTTTTTAAATAATGAAGGCTTTATATATTATTGTTTAATAATTTTTTTTTAAATAATGAAAGCTTTATATTATTATTTAATAGTAAAAAACTAAAACTGTTTCAAATTGTAGTAGCAATTACGAAAAAAATGACACTTTCAAAATTGAAAAAAAAAGATAACCTACGTTAGAAATCTTAAGGCAATATTTGAAAACTTCACTATAAAACAGAGTGAATGTTTCTGAAAACCATAATTAAATTGATATGCCCATAACAGGCAGGTGGATTGTTAAATTATTTGCACTCGATCTGCTAGTTTCAAGACTATAAAAAATAGTTGTATTTCTGCTCACATGGTCAGCCAATTATATGACTAAAGCATTCAAGAACAGAAGAGGTAGAGGTGTAAAAAAAGATACTACCATCTGTTTCATAATCATAGACACCAGAGTTTGAACCCTGGCATCTTCAAAACTATCAGTCAGATTTTAACACACTTTACATCAAAATTTAGCTCATTTTATTACGGTTGACCCATAATAGTCGTATATTTTTAATGTTGTTTAAAAATTGCCATATCAAGGTAGGAAGACAAAAAGACGATTTTTTGCTACCGCAACAAATTTCATGTGTTTAGAGGCGTGTAAATCAATAATTATTTGACCGACTAGTTTGAAATTTTAACACAACATAGACAATTATATTCTTACAGGGTGTACAAAATTTCAAATTCATATGTTATTTAAATTTTGATTTATTAACAATATTCTGAACCCTTGCTATCTCGGTAACCGCTCGATTGTTCGGCGCAGGCAAACTATCATTTTATTGAGCGTAAAAAACTTAGCACAAATATGTTAATAACATGAAATATTTATTGGCAAATAGTGTAGTAGAATTTTTGAAATTTGAAAAATAGACTGGGTAATGCGGGGGTTGCGTGTTACTACCCATGTTGCTTGAATCTGACTGTTTACCTAAATTCCCAATGCAGTCTGTCAATTCAGGTAGAGAGTCCGACAGGATTTCCCGTACACAAGCTGGCAACATGGAAAGTATCGCCCACCCCTCACATTACCCAGTCTATTTTTCAAAATTTTAAAAATTCTTCCACAACAGTGGCCAATCAATATTTTATGTTATTAACATATTTGTGCTAAGTTTTTTACGCTGAATAAAACGATAGTTTGCCCGTGCCGAACGATCAAGCAGTTACCGAGATAGAAAGCGTTCAGAATATTGTTAATAAATCAAAATTTAAATAACGTACAAATTTGAAATTTCATACACGCTGTAAGAATATAATTGTCTATATTGTGTTAAAATTTCAAACTTTTCGGTCAAATGATTATCAAGTTATAATTATCAAGCCTCTAAACACATGAAATTTGTTGCGGTAGCAAAAAATCGTCTTTTGTCTTCCTACTTTGATACGGCAATTTTTAAACAACATTAAAAATATATGTTTATTATGGGTCAATGCAAAATAAAATGAGCTAAATTTTCAAACTTTTCGGTCAATTAATTATCAAGTTACACGCCTCTTAACGCATGAAATTTGTTGAGGTAGCAAAATATCGGGTCTTTTTGTCTTCCTACCTTGATATGGCAATTTTTAAATAACATTAAAAATATACGTTTATTATGGGTCAACACAGAATAAAATGAGCTAAGTTTTGATGTAAAATGTGTTGAAAATCGACTCATAGTATTGGAGATGCAAGGGTTCAAACTCTGGTGTCTATGATTATGAAACCAATAATAGTCAGAGTTATCTCCTAGTAGTAATAAATTTCATCATTATACAGTCAGAACCTGTGGTGAATGACGTGAGGGTGTCATTTTCAGTATGAAAGTAGATTGCTTTATGGAGGTCCTGGTACGCTTTAAAATGTACTTTTTCACTAAGTGAAGAAGGCAATGGTAAACCACCTCGCTCCTTATTTTACATAGTATAGCCTCTAGAGGTTTAAACCAGCCTTTTGGCTGATAACCTAAACAACACATGTTTACTTAAGAGTTGGTAGAAAATTTAATAGTTTGTTTTTTCCTTCTTTTTCTTTTTTAGGCATATCTCGGCATTGGTGAACCAGAAAAAGCACGAACCGATTTTGAAGCCGTTTTGAAAATCGATCCGAATAACAAAGCTGCCATAAGTCATGTCCACATATGTGCGCAAAAATTAAAAGAACAAAAAGCGAAGGAAAAGAAAATATACGCAAATATGTTCGATAAATTTGCTCAACGTGACCGAGAGGTAATTTCATGATTATTTATTCTTATTAGTCGTTAGAATGTTTCTGTTTCGTTCTTTGGCGTTAGTGTAAATAATATTTGATTGATTTCTATAGTTTGTGTTAAAATATTTCCTCCTTCTCCTGATATTCCAACTAGTATAATGTACGAGGTGTTGCTATTAAATAACGAGACTGACGTAAAAAATTGTATTTTTATTTTATACATAATCACGTATTGTCATATTCAATATGCACTCCTTTTATATCCCTTCAACGCTCCATGCGAATTTTCCATTGTTGGAAACAGTGCTGGAAGTAATCTTCTGTCAGCTCCTTAAGGATACATGCCGCTTTCTCTTTTACAGCTTCCTCAGTCTCAAATCTTGTCCATTTTAATGCAGATTTCACCTTAAGGAACAGGTAGAAGTCACATGGTGCAAGATCTATTGAAGAAGTAGGATGTTCTAACACTTGAGATGCTGTACTTGGCTAGGAACCTCTTGACAGATAACGCGGAATGAGCTGGCGCATTGTCTTGGTGGAGAACCCATGATTTGTCCTTCTACATTTCAGGTTGTTTTTTCCGAACTCTTTGATGTAGTTTAGAAAGTACTTCAAGGTAGTAATATTGATTAATTGTTTGACCTTCAGGAACAACCTTGAAGGTGCACAATCCCATGGATATAAAAAAAAAACAATTATCATTGCTTCAAATTTTGACTTGCTCATTCGAGCATTTTTGGCTCTCAGTGAAGTTCGGCTCTTCCAGTGCATGGATTGGCACTTTGTTTCCGAATCATAAGTAAAAAACCACGTTTCATCACATGTTATTATTTTCTACCTATTCCCTATTGTAAAATCTGCATTAAAAAAACAAGATTTGAGTCTGTGGAAGCTGTAAAAGAGAAACCGGCACGTGTCTTGAAGGAGCTGACAGAAGAAGATAACTTTCAGCACTGTTTCCAACTATGGAAAATTCGCATGGAGCGTTGTAGGGATAGAGAAGGAGTGTATATTGAAGGTGACAATAATAATAACAACAATAATATGTATAAAATTAAAATAAGATTTTTTACATCAGTCTTGTTATTTAATAGCCACACCTTGGATGTTTTTTTTTTAATTTTCTGTTAACCTTTATTGTGCTGATGTTTATAAATCTCTCCTGGTATCATTTTACCCTTATCCCTAATCTTTCAGAAAATGAAAGAAAAGAAAATTTCAGTCTTTTATACAAATGTTAGATAATTTCAGTTAACACTGTGCTCCTACTATCAAATAACACTATACTCATTATCAAATAACACTATACTCATTATCAAATGAGTCACAAGAATGCCTTTTGTGTATGGATGGGCTGTGAGAAAGGAAGAGAAATCGTACACTTCTGCCAACCTCAACAGTGAAACATTATACCATGCGTTCTGAAAGTCGCTGTGCACCAAGTGACATGACAGGGAATAATTTCATGGCTAGGTTGGTAGCTCTGTGCTGTTCAATTGTTGCCGAACACGTCGAGGCCTGTCAGTCATTGAGTTGAAGTTGTATATGTTTCATTTATTGCAGTTCTGTTGCACGTTTTTTGTTGTTGGACGCGATGGTTCTTTCAGTAGAGGAGCGCATTTTCCTCGTTGAATACGTATTTCGCGAAGGTGACAAGTACAGTGATTTAGTGAAGCGCAAATTTTCTGAAAAGTTTCCAGATTCAATTATTCCTCACCGTAATGCAGTACGAACACTGATAGAAAAATTTCGGGCAACTGGCTCTGTTGAGGACGCTGAACGTAGTGGTAGGCCCCCTAAGCTAGACGAACAAAAGCTGCTGGATGTTTCTGATTCTATGGCACAAAGTCCAAAAAAATCAATGCGTAAGTTAGCACAACAGCATAATATCGGACTTGCTACCGCACATAAAGCTGTCAGACAAGAACTTAAACTATTCCCATACAAAGTGAGGTGTGTTCAAGAGCTGAAACCTTCAGATAATGACAAGAGACTAAATTATTGTCATTGGTTTCAACGTTTCATCAACCAAAATTCCGAAGACATCCTTGACGTAACGTTTTATACAGATGAAGCGTGGTTTCACTTGGGAGGGTATATAAGTTCACAAAATACTCGAGTATGGTCGACAACTAACCCTTGCGCTTTACATGAACAGTCCTTACACGAAGCAAAAATTGGAGTCTGGGTTGCTGTGAGTAGAGCACGTATTGTTGGACCAATTTTTTTTGCAAACACAATCAATAGTGAACGTTATTGTTCTGATATTTTAGAGAACTTTACGCATCAAATAACACAAGTGGAAATGAATAATGGTTGGTTCCAACAAGACGGGGCAACAGCACATACATCTAACATCTCAATGGCTTTCCTGCGCAACGTGTTTGGTGAACGAATAATTTCAAAGAATTTGTGGCCTGCAAGATCTCCTGATCTGACTCCCCCCGATTTCTTTTTATGGGGTGCGGCGAAACAAACTGTGTATCGGAACAGACCACACACGATTGACGAACTTAAAGCCGCAATAACGGCATACATTCAAGGAATCACTGTTCTTCAGTTGCGAAAGGTGTTTGCAAACAAAATGAAACGAGTGCAATGCTGTATTGATGCCAATGGAGGTCATTTCGAACACTTTCTATAAACAATGTAATCACGGTTTAACAATGTAATTAAGGTATTGAATAAATTTTTTTCCAAAATGCTTAGTCATTTCTTTATACATATTTTCATAAATCCATAGTCACAATTCCAGTGCACAGCGACTTTCCGAACGCACGGTATTTTACTACCGTGTAATTGCACCGTTAGTTATCCCCACATTATTTATATACTGCCTTTCAGTTGATTTAAAGTTGCTTTAAATATGCCGCGAACTCACCGCGACCAGTGAGGACTCGGACACCCGATGTCTTTAATGAAACAGAATAGAACCATAAGGAAATTAATGCTCTGACTTTGGCCACTTTAGTTCCATTTGTGTACACTATCCAAATTAATTTTTCGCCTTCACAACATAAGTTACGAGCAGGCAACATATGTTTGCCCAATATGTATTGTCGCAGACTGCCCCACCATTATCAGCGCCTGTAGACAGTCCCAGAATCTGCCTGCCGCGGGGAACGCTACTGACGCGCAGCCAGCAGTGCCTCATCTTCACCATGTAGTAAACTAGCCGGAGGGGGATTTAGCCGCTGAACGCCCCATCCAGCTCCCGAACTGAGAAGAAGAAAGAAGACAGCTAGTAAGAAAGAAGGAGAGCCCAGTTAAGACCAGAAGCACATTGGCGCACCGATCAGCCGCCAGTGGAAGCCCGTACGTGAAGAGTGAGTTCAGCACAGGACTGTAGAAAACCGCATCGGCCGCGTTAGTGACTTTGAAGTAGTTTGATTTTCGTAGCGACTAATAAGGAAGAAAAGTCATGTGATTGACTAGTGCTAATAAACTAGCTTAGCGTGAACGTTTGGAAATATTGCTTGTTACTAGTAAGCTGTACTTTTTAAAGCAATACACAACAAAACTCACATATATCAAGAGTACTGGCATTATAACTAGCTACTTTAGAACCGTCACTTATACGCTAGTTGTAGCGGCTAGTAAATTAGCGTCATGGGAATAGGCCATAACAGGGTGTCTACCAATCAGGGATTTTTTTTTTAAATCAAAACATTTTCATATTTAACATGCAAGTTACATGTTAACTTATAAGCTCCTATCGATATATGAGGGGGTACCCAAAAGTAACCGGAATTATTGTTCAAAATACTCTCCATTACAACCAATACATTCATCCCGCCGGTGGTTCCAGTGTCTGAAAAACTTTTTGTAGTCATCTTTAGAAATGGCTGACAAGCTCCTCCCTCGTTTTTTTCTTGACCGCTTCAATGTTGTCAAATCTGTGTCCTTTAATGTCCCTTTTCATGCAAGGAAGTAAGAAAAAGTCCCATGGAGCTAGGTCAAGCGAGTTAGGTGCGTGGGGCAGCGGAACCATGCCATATTTAGTTAAAAAATTTTTTACAGAGATGGCTGTGTGCAGGTGCATTGTCATGGTGAAAGAATCAGTCCCGTGTCTGCCACAAATCGAATCCTGTTTTGACGAATACTGTTGCGCAATCTTCTTAAAACTTCCAAATTGTCAGTCGACTGTCTGAGAGCACACGCTCTCAAATTTTTTAAACATTTTTGTCGATTTGGGCAGTTGATGGACATCCAAAACGAGTTTTGTCATCAATCGACATGTCGCCATTTTTAAACCGAGAAAACCACTCGTATATTTGAGATTTTCCCATAGCGACATCTTTGTAAGCTTGTTTCAACATTAAAATAGTTTGAGCAGCACTTTTATTCGAGTAGAAAACAAAATTTCACAGCTACATGTTGTTCATTTTGACTTGCCATCATAAAAAACAAAACAGCACTTGCAAAAACAATCACTGCAGATGAATAGTGAACTCACAATGAGTTGCAATCACTGCACTGAACTCACAATGAGTTGCGCCAGAAATGCGTACTACACAAGCTCCGCCCACGGCAATGCTATTCCGGTTACTTTTGGGTACCCCCCTCGTAATAATGCATGTTTTTAATTCATCTTTTTTTTTTTTTTTTTTTTAAATAAAGATCCTTAATATTTTTGTTGTATTTTTTAGTTTGTATGCCTATAACACATTAAGTTTGATCTTTTTCCTTCCTCTATTTCATTACCAAATGTTTCGAATGAGCTTTGATAAACACTTACACGTATTTTTATTTTTTGTGAGTTGACTAAATTATGAAAAGTTTTTAAAAAGTGCTGTCAGAAGAATTATTGGAAAATAAAAAAAAAATCATCTACTAAATGTAAACCAAAGTTTTTATTTGTCTGATACAAAAGAAAATACAAGAAATCAATTTATTTACAGTTCATGTATGACTGCAATATGCTAATAAAATAGTATGTGAATCAGTAAAATTATATAAGATTATTATTAGGTTAAGTGAATTATTTTAGACAAAATTTTTGTCTGTTTTTAAATATTTAAAATATTAACTATTGAAAAAGTGTTTGGAATTGAATGTTTTTGTGTGAAAGTGATGTGATGAACAGAAAACACTGTCACAATGTGTGTGTTTGTATAGATAAATATACTGCTTGTTTGGTTACTCTTATTGACCATCAGGTATTCTTAAGGAAGGTTCCTGATTTCAAGCCGGGAAATCGGGGAATTTCATAGAAGGTTATAGTAGACACCCTGAACTACCAATTGTTTCAAAATGAAAATCGGGAAAGTTTTGTATTAATTACACTGGTCTGCATCAAAAATTCCCCTTGAACTTTAATAGGTGATCTTAATGTATTTTGACCCCCTGAATCCAAATCTGACCTCCGTTTTGGTCAATCACCCACCATTTTTAGGGGGTGAGCCACTCCCTCTTATTTGGGAAATTTCAACTTTTTATCAGTCTGATGTAACTATGATATGAAATTCTGCAGTTATATCACGGTTTTATGGTTCTTCAAGGCCTACTTAACACTGGAAGAGTACAGTAACAGATTAGGCCTATTGATATATTGATACATCTTGTGCATTTTTACTAATACAGTTTTTCTAGTTCAAGATACTTGTCATTGAATACATATACTAAAAGAGAGTGGTTTTACTTGGAGGTAGCTTTTCTTTTGTACTGATCTCTGGGAGTTTCACGCAAGAGTGACCAGCAATAGTCTGCTAACATACTTGAGTTCCACTTCCCAGAGAATAGTTTTTCGAAGAGTGCAATATGTGGATGAAACCTTCTCTGTGTGCATCGTAAACTGCTCCCAATTTTACTGGGAAAAAGTCCAAATGCGCGTATAAAAGGTGCAATTTTAATAACATGTTACAAACCATCGACTCGTATGCAGATATAAATTCTTCGACGAGTTCAACATAATTTTTACTAAGCTAAGCGTATCACTTTGTCCGGCTTCCCACCCTGCCACACCTCTGAACTAACGGTGATATCACCCCTTCCCCTTCGGTCTTCATGCATAAATGTGCGTGCACTGAGATAACATTTTCTATGAAGGGGAGGATGGGGTACTTACAACCTCCCTCTGTCTTTCGCTTTATTAGGAATAACCGCTTTTAGGTGTTTTTTTTTTCGAGAATTTCAGGGGGGGGGTCAAAAACGGTGGGTGATAGAGAGAAACTTCAGATTTGGATTCAGGGGGTCAAGATACCTCACGATCACCCATCAAAGTCCAAGGGGAAAAAACTTACTTTTTTTTTGCAGACCAGTGTTATTAAGTTTTACGTAGATTGATAAATTATACAAAGGATGAACCAGATTTCTGTGTGTGCCTCGTCAGGCCATCCTGAGCGAGATGGTGGAAGTGGCCTATTCAAGTCGATTAATTAAGAGCGGGGGAATTAATCAACATATTATACATCTCTGTTTTGTCGCCATTACTGCTACGACTGAGCAAGAGGTCCCATTCCGTGTTGCATAGTGTATTACTTTATCTTGCCTGTATGAACATGTAGGAAGGAAAGTATCGTTTTCATGTCAATTTTTCAAAATTGAGTTTTCACCGGATCTACACGTTTTCAGACCCCCCGAACCCGAAAAACCGTGTTTTTAGCGATTGGTGTGTGTGTGTGAGAACAGAATATCTCAAGAATGGAACATCGTACGAACTTCAAACTTGAAACTTAAGTTACATACCACTACCGGATCCGACACGAACATTTTCATCAAAATCGGTCAACCGGAAGTAGTAGTATATTCACTTTTAAAACAGTACCTGTTTGAGAAACGAATGTAAAAAAAAGACAGACTACAACAAAAATAGTGCAGATATTATATAAACTTTTAGGTTGTATTGCCAACCTTTGAATAAATAAAAGAGAGATGGTAGTGTGAAAAAATAATAATAAATCACAGTAAAATATTAATCGAAAGGGAAAATTATTTTGTAAAATTTCGTGACAGATGGCAAAATCAGCAACTTAAACATACGATCACAAAAAAATTAATAAAATATTTCCTAGTTGGCATAGCAACATGATTCTAACACCGTTTTAAAGCGCACATTGCAAATTATATTTTTAATGAAAAATCGATTATTTTTTAATTTTTTCATTCCACACTCCCCTTAAGCCAAACTAAGGTTTTTTGTTTATTTAAAGTCGTATCATTAGCAAATACGGTGGGTTAAGAAACTGTAATGATGTGTTTTGGCGTGTAATAATTTCCTGACCCTAGCTGGGAATCGAACCTGGGACCTCCGCTTAGTAGGCAAACGCGCTAGCCACTATGTCACAGAGCCGGTCATTTTTCTGGTGTTTAATAATGTTAGGTTATATTGTTTATTATTTGCATTGATAGGAAAAAGTCACGTGAGTGTTTCACACCATTTTTTTTTTTGTATAATTTATCAATGTACGTTAAACTTTTGGGGAATATTATTTCCGTTGAAACTCAGTAGTTTACGAGGGTGGTCCGAAAAGTTTCCGACCTAACAAAGATAGAAGACATTTTTTCTGAAATTTTTTTTTAATTTTTCAACGTAGTCTCCTTGTAACTCTACACACTTCTCCCAGCAATGCTCCCATCTCTGTAACCCGTCCAAATTGTACTTGGCGTTTTCTCTGCAAAATAGTTGTTCATGAAGGTGATTGCCTTTTCATTTGATGAAAATCTCTATCCTCCAAGCGCAATTTTTAGATGAGAGAACAAAAAGAAGTCGCTTGAGGCTAGATCTGGGGTGAGTAAGGTGGATGATCAAGCAGTTCAAACCGTAATTCGTGGATTTTCACCGTGGCAACCGCTGAGGTGTGAGACAGTGCGTTGTGTAGGTGAAACAGGATTTTCTTTTACTGCAAATGTGGCCATTTTTCCACAAGTTCTGCCTTTAGCTTGTCAAGTAATGATGCGTAGTATGCTCCTGTAATGGTTTTTCCATTTTGAAGATAATTAAAGTAACTCCATGACTATCCCAAAAACCAGTCGCTATCACTTTCCCAGCCAACAAAACAGTTTTTCAAAAATAAATCTTTATAATGCATCCTGCAGTTTGAAATTATTTCTATTTCATATAATGAATTAATATAATAATTTCACTAACCTTCTTTTTAAACTGCGTCACCTGTTGACGCAGTTTAAAAAGAAGGTTAGTGAAATTATTATATTAATTCATTATATGAAATAGAAAAAACAGTTTTTGCTTTTTTTTGAGCCGGTTCCCCCTTTGCAGCCCACTGTTTGGACTGTATTTTTGTTTCGGGTGTATAATAGTGTATCCAAGTTTATCTACAGTAATTAATCGGCGCCAAAATTTGGATTTATTGCGCCTAAACTGCGCGTTGGAAATGTTCATGCGAACACGTTTTTGGTCAAATGTGAGCGGCACCCTACGCGCGGACAGCTTTCTCATGCCTAAATAGTGATTTAATATGTAACAAACACGTTCTTTTGACATGTTCATAACCTCTGCTATCTATCCCACTTTAATTCGGCGGTCGTTTAGCACCATTTAATGAACTTTAGCGATGTTTTTGTCAGTAGTTGCAGTTTTTGGATGTCCCAAACATTCATCGTCTCCCAAGCTCTTACGGCCACGTTTAAATTCAGCTGCCAAAAATTTTATTGTGGTAAATGATTGTGTAAGAGTCCCCATACACAGAATCCAACTCATCTTTGATTTGCATACATGTATTGCCTTTCAAAAACAAATATTAATGACAGCTTGATACTCGATTTTGTCCATTTTCACAAAAACACTCACATCAACTCATTCAAACGACTGTTACATAACAACTGCGCGTCCAAAATGGCTGAAACTTGGGTGAGTAACTGTCAGCAGATGAACAACGAAATTCACTAGCTTTTATTTAAGAGTGCTGCCGTTTTCATGTTGAGGTCGGAAACTTTTCAGACCACCCTCGTATAAAGTTTTTATTTTAGCCTTTTATAAAGACAAAATTGGAAGTTTTTATAAAATTTAATATTTTTTAATAACTAACTATTTCGTATCTAACAATTTACTGTTAAGAACTATATACAATTAATTAATTACATGGTATTAACAGTTACTATTCGATTAAATGTTTCAGACTAAAGTTAAAAACCTCATCGAAAACAGTCCCAATGCCGGAAGAAATGACATTATTAGGAACTTATTGGAAAGTACGAATAAACCTAATGAAAAAGAAACAGTTACTCAATAATTTTATTTATTTTTCTTTCAAAAATTGTAATAAAACTTAAAAAAAGTTTATTTCTTGTTTATTGATGCCCGATTAATTTATTTATATATTTTTTTAAATAAATAAAATATCTATAACTTAAAGTGTATTTTTTTATTTATGAATGAAAGATATCAAATTTAAGTACAAAAATGTTTTATTTGTATATTTTGTTATGCGTTTACATACATTATCAATTGTAATTGAATGGTTAATTTTTTATACTGTATTTTCTTTTGTATTGGCATTAAAATTTTTGTCCGTTTACAGAATTTATTTTGTTAGTGGTTTTTCCCGATTGCCTTTACTGTTCTTTATCCTTCCTTATATTCCTTTAATATTTTTTGTACATATTAACTCGTGCATGAATTTTTTAGTTGTTGAATTTATTTTTTAAGTGTTTTGATTTAATAGTTTGTTTTTGTAGTAACAATGGTTATTTTTCGTAGTTATACATTTAGCCAGTGAGGGGATCAGCCCCTCCAGTTATGTTTCTGGTAGCTTTTGGTTTCATATTATAAATATGTAATCTGTAAGCAATCAGTATAACAGGATTTTTTAAATCTCTAGTATTTTTTTAAAATAAAATAGAATAAATAGATGTATTGTTTGTTATTAACTCATTGACTGATTATGACGAGTCAGACTTACCGCCATATAAAACCAAAATGGCGACTTTGACAAGCTGGACTTGCCATTCCCATCTCTTGACTGTCTTTGTCGATAACTGCTCGCTGTTTATTTTTAATAGTTCTGAGACGATCTCTGTAGCAGTTCAGTGCTGACATAGACGAGGTTTGTTCAAAAAATAACGGGAATTTTCGTTTTTTGAAAAAAATATTTATTTATTCATCTACATTAATATTGTCGCCTTCAAAGTAGTCCCCTTCGCATGCAATACACTTGTGCCAACGCTTTTTCCAATCCTCGAAATACTTCTGAAACTCGATCTTTGTGATAGCTTTTAGCTCTTTCACCGATTCGCTTTTAATGTCATCTATGCTTGTAAAACGACGGCCTTTTAATGTTCTCTTTATTTTTGGAAATAGAAAAAAGTCACATAGAGCCGTGTCTGGCGAATATGGAGGCTGGGGCATCGTTACAGTTTTGTTTTTGGCCAAAAATTCACGAACAAGCAATGAAGTGTGAGCAGGTGCATTACCGTGGTGCAAAAGCCATGAATTGTTTTGCCACAAATCCGGGCGTTTTTTTCGGATTGCTTCATGCAAATGGCATTGAACTTGTAGGTAGTACTCCTTATTGATTGTTTGACCTTGTGGCAAGAATTCATGATGCACTATGCCATTAAAATCGAAGAACACAGTGAGCATAACCTTCACATTCGACCACACTTGTCGAACCTTTTTCGGTCTTTGCGATCCAGAATGCCTCCACTGGGACGATTGAGCCTTAGTTTCGACATCGTATCCGTAAACCCATGTTTCGTCACCTGTTATTACACGTTTGAGTAGATCCACATCGTTGTCGACTTCATTTAGTGACTCCTGAGCAACTTCCATTCGCCGCTGTTTTTGTTCAAAATTCAACAATTTTGTAACAAATTTTGCTGCCACACGTTTCATACCCAAAACATCCGAAAAAATTTCATGGCATGAGCCAATCGATATGCCAACATCATCACTGACTTCTCTGATTGTGATTCAGCGATCGTTCATAACCATTTCTTTCACTTTTTTCACATTTTCATCGGTTGTTGATGTGCTTGGACGTCCGGGTCGTTCGTCATCTTCAACATTTTCGCAGCCATCTTGGAAACGCTTATACCACTCGTAAATCCTTGTTTTACTCATAGCAGACTCACCATATGCCTTTGTTAACATTTCACACACTTTATTTCATTTTTCATGCAAAATTTAATACAAATTCTTTGATCCATTTTTTTTAACAAACAAAAATAGCCGTGCTCGAAAAACACGTCTAACCTTAGCGGCTTCCACTTAAGAACTAAGCAATGAATATTGTTGAAAATTTTATCGTACGTCAGGGGCATGAGTATCAACATAATAAAAAAAAAAATTTTACAATCGGACTATCCAAACCCGCGAAATTTAAAAATTCCCGTTACTTTTTGAACATACCTCGTAATTTTTTTTTTTTTTTTTTTTTTTTTTTTGCGCCCTGGAGACTCCAGGAGGAGTATAGGACATGTCGTCAGATATAACACCTGAAATACGTATAAGAAACACACTATGTATCACTACTATCAAGAAAGAAATTCTTGTATGCTATAAAAAGTTTCACCGATCAAGTAATTTTTTAAATTTTTTTTAATGGAATTCAAATCCTCACAACACTTTAAAGATTGGGGTAATTTATTTAAGAATTTTCTCCTTGCATAAGTAGGTTTTTGTTCAAACAATTTTGTGGAGTGATTAGCCACATAATAATCATTCCTGTTTCTCGTGTTATGATTGTGAACATTGAAATTCTGCATAAAATTGTTTTACCTAACATACATAATCACCTCAAAAGTGTAGAGAGAGGGAACTGTAAGCAATTTAAGCTCCTTAAATAGTGGCCTGCATGAGGTTAGCTGGTTAGCTCCCACCATACACCTAATAGCTTTCTTTTGAATTTTAAAAACCCTATTCATATTACCCATGCTAGAATTACCCCATACTAGAATACCATAACGGATATGAGACAGAATGAGGCCATGATAAGCTGCCATTAGTAATTTTTTATCATTTAATCTGGCAACTTGTTTTAGTGCAAATACCCCAGATGATATTTTACTACAAACTTGATTGGTATAGAAGTCCCAAGACAAATATCTATGTAGAGATACGCCCAGGAACTTCACTGTTTCTACATGCTCTAAACTATTATTATGAATAAATACATCCACTTCTCTACTTTCTTTAATGTTATGTTTATTTTTGAACTGCAAGTACTGACACTTTTTCCCATTAACTGTTAATAACATTTGATTCAAGAACTGCACTACTGTATGTATAGATGGGAGTTCACTTGATTGCTAGCATAAGGAATGCGGTTGGAGAGAATTGTTTGTACAATTAATTCCCCTCCTTCTATAACCTAGTAGTAGTAATAATACTATTAGTACGCGCTCTTCTAACAAATATTACTCATAAACCATTTTGAATAACTACTCTAGTACCAGGCCCCCTTGCCCCCTTGCCCCCTTGCACTTCATCCCCCTCGCACTAGCAAACAAGTTAGCTCCCAAATATATTCAGTCCGTATGATTTCTGTTGTGATCGATGTAGAAACTTACTGTATCACGTGCGTTTCATTGTTTAAAAATCTGGTGTGAAACACTCACACAACTTTCTCTTGCCAATGCAAATAATTAATAATAAACCTAACATTATTAATAAAATATTAGAAATAAACAAAAAACTAACCTCAAAAACATAACCTTATTTTAATCATGGGTGAATGATGCAAAATGACAATCGAACTCAGTTTGTCTTAAAAATACGGAAAATCACGCTTTCACGCTAAACTAGGCTCTGTAGAGAAAAATGCTCTAAACAAAAGTTGTAGATCTTTTAATTTTCTATAAATTTAATTATATACACTTTTGTCGTAAAATGCATACTAAGACCGAAATGTTAAAAAATCGATTTTTCTCACGTTTTCGTGAGAAAAAAAACAGAAAATCGCTAATTACCGCTAAACTAAGCGTTATACAAAAAATTGTTTGAAATAAAAGTTGTAGAATTTTACATTTTCTACAACTTTTATTATATAACGTTTTGCGCTAAAATGCATATTAAAGCCGCAATCTTAAAAAGAAAATGTTTTTACGTAAAAACAGCCTCGAGCAGAATTTCAGCAAACATGGTGCCTACCCTATATTGTAGAGCATAAAAAATGTAGTAAACCAGGCGATTTTTAAAAAAAATCGTAGGACTAGTTTTTGAGAAAATCGCAAAAAAGTGAAAAATTATACGAATAAACTACTACTTCCGGTTGACCGATTTTGATGAAAATGTTCGTGTCGGGTCCAGTAGTGATATGTAACTTAAGTTTCAAGTTCGTACAATGTTCCGTTCTTGAGATATTCTGTTCACACACACACACACAGACCAATCGCTAAAAACATGTTTTTTGGGTTCAGGGGGTCTGAAAACGTATAGATCCGGTGAAAACTCGATTTCGAAAAATCGACATGAAAACAATACTTTCCTTCCTTTATATTCATATAGGCAAGAGAAAGTAAAAATGAGCTCAGGATATAATATTGCAATCCTTGTGGACAAATAATTGAAGCGTTATTATTATTAACTATTACAGTGCCAGGAGAATATTGTGAGTTCCTACTGAAAAATGCCAGCCTACTTTTGTACGATTTGTAGCATCTATCTATCCATAACATGGCTATTTATTCAAAGTATCTTAATGACTTTGTTATGTTCATAATAAATTGATCTTGTATGACGTTTAACTTGGAACACATTTCTTACAATTTAAAAATAAAATGATACGTAGTCATTTTTGTGGAAATTCCCTTTCCAAATTAAAAAAAAATCACCCTAAAAAATTATGGTTTTTCAATTTCATTTATCACTTTATTAAAGACAATTTAATTACGCAAAAATTACAAAAAAATCATTTATTTATTTTAAAAAATAAAAATACTGCGATATAAGTTTTAAAAATTCAATTTTTAGTTTTTTTAATCAATATGAATCAATTACAGTCATAACAAACTCAACATGTATTTTTCAATCTACATTTCTAACTGGTTATTTTCGTACGTTGTTTTTACAAATTGAGTGAAAATAAAAAATTCTATGAATTTTTTAGTCAACATACTAATAAAAGGAAGACGCTGGCATTTTTTGGTAAAACTGCTGACGTCCTAATAATAGGACGCTGGCACTTTTAGGGTTAAGTGATGATGACGATTTTGTAATTCAAATTTTAAATTTGAATAAAATCTTCATCAAAGGGAAAATATTTTTAAATTACTTTTCTGAAATTTTAAGTGGTTTTTTAATATAGAAATAAATAAAAAATAGTAATTTAGTGCAAAATAAATATCAAACAATTGGTAAGTTAACCGACAAACAACGGGAATCGCACTAATGCGTCTTAATGTGTAGAGCGCAGAGTGATTGCTTATAAGTCCTTTGTCAGTAATTGTAGTTATACAGACATGTAAATCTATTTGTTCATAATAAAACTATCTACAATCTAGTGCCAAACTAAATCTTATTGATCTGTTTTCACGTGGTTTGGTAGCAGTGGAAAGAAAGAAGAAAAAACAAGGATAGAAACATAAATGTTTTCAGTATTTTGTATACTGTCTTTTTTTAACAAACACTTGATATCGCATAGGTTTATCTTGAATTTATTTTTTATTCCTAATGTGTGTACGTTGTAATCTGTTCAATTCAGAACATTAAGCAACCCCATGACCCAATGAGATGAAGATGATTTGTATGACTTGTAAATGAGGTTTAGTCTTTTACAGACCCAGGCTGACTATTCCTGAGAGAGATGGTTAGTTGAACTCCAACCATCAAAGTACACCGGTAACCACTGTCTAGTATTCAAATCCGTATTAAAGTAACTAACTACCTTTACTAGGATTTGAACCAGGAACCTTTGTCTTGGAAAATCACCTGTTTAACAGCTGACTTGCGGCGACGACTTTACCTGTAGACCAACCCGGTGGGTCTATCTTGAAAATGAACTGATTTATTACGGTTTTGTTGACGGGTGTGAGAAAAAAGACCTGACTGTTGGGGTAAATTATTTCCAAACTAAAAGTAGTTATGTGTTTTTTACTTTCTCTTGCCTATATGAATATATAGGAAGGAAAGTATTGTTTTCATGTCGATTTTTCGAAATCGAGTTTTCACCGGATCTATACGTTTTCAGACCCCCTGAACCCAAAAAACATGTTTTTAGCGATTGGTCTGTGTGTGTGTGAACAGAATATCTCAAGAACGGAACATCGTACGAACTTGAAACTTGAAACTTAAGTTACATACCACTACCGGACCCGACACGAACATTTTCATCAAAATCGGTCAACCGGAAGTAGTAGTTTATTCGTATAATTTTTCGCTTTTTTGCGATTTTCTCAAAAACTAGTCCTACGATTTTTTTTAAAATCAACTGGTTTACTACATTTTTTATGCTCTACAATATAGGGTAGGCGCCATGTTTGCTGAAATTCTGCTTGAGGCTGTTTTTACGTAAAAACATTTTCTTTTTAAGATTGCGGCTTTAATATGCATTTTAGCGCAAAACGTTATATAATAAATGTTGTAGAGAATGTAAAATTCTACAACTTTTATTTCAAACATTTTTTTGTATAACGCATAGTTTAGCGGTAATTTGCGATTTTCTGTTTTTTTTTCTCACGAAAACGTGAGAAAAATCGATTTTTTTAACATTTCGGTCTTAGTATGCATTTTACGACAAAAGTGTATATAAATAAATTTATAGAAAATTAAAAGATCTACAACTTTTGTTTAGAGCATTTTTCTCTACAGAGCCTAGTTTAGCGTGAAAGCGTGATTTTCCGTATTTTTAAGCCAAACTTAGTTCGATTGTCATTTTGCGTCTTCACTCATGATTAAAATAAGGTTATGTTTTTGAGGTTAGTTTCTTTGTTTATTTCTAATATTTTATTAATAATGTTAGGTTTATTATTAATTATTTGCATTGGTAAGAGAAAGTTGTGTGAGTGTTTCACACCAGATTTTTTCTATTACCTACTATTATTTTTTAATTTTTACTTTTTACCATAGTTACTTTGGTAGACGGTAGGGATCATATGCGCAGCAACAAGCCCCGTCCTCTGATGTCACTGGTAACCAGCGGCAGCCAACGCACAATGCGTATGGTGTCACTATGTGATGTTTACTAGTATTTAATAATGGTGTGTTGTGTGATTGCCGGATGTTCTAATCACGATAAACACCGAAAGGAGTTGGGCATTATAAATTTAACAGTTTTCAAAAGGCCATTGAAACTAGATTGAAGTGGATAAATGCTTGCAAGCGGGTAGATTCATTTTCTCCTGATAGTGGTCGTGTGTGTTTAGTACATTTCGATGAATCGGATTATGTACGCGATTTTAAGTCCTAGTTGCTACATCTTCCATTAAAACGTGTCTTAGAAATGAATTCAGTCCCACATTTAAATTTTCCGATTTGTAGTGCCGTTCTATGTCGGTAAATCAGACTTGTAATGAACGTAAAACGAGGAGAGAAACGATACGGTTGTAAGAAAGTTTATGATATTTTAAACTCATCATCTAATTACAAAACAGGCAGTTCACAAAGTGAAGGTATATAGCCGTAGAGAAAAGTAGGGCTTGTTTTAATGAAGACCGCCAAATTTGAATGTTGCGCAGTTAGAGGAAACTGATCTCTTAAAACGTGAAAACACCGGATTAAAAGAAAAAAACAAGTTACTTGGAGAAAAACTTCAGGCCGCAAATGAAGAATTATTAAAATTAAAATCGACATTGACTTACAGATTAGGAATAATTCCTTAAAATACTACATTTGGAGTGCACCATTATACAGGATAAAACGTGGTTGATAGGGGCTGTAGGAAAGAAGAGGATAGAAGCTTATGAAATGTGGTGGTATACAAAAATGTTTAAGATTAGGTGGAAGAACAAAATAAGTAATTTAGAGGTTCTTACGTGAGTGGATAAAAAAGAAGTATATTGAAGTATCTTATCAGAAGTAGGGATAGGCTAGTGGGGCATATCTTAAGACATCCAGGTATTGGTCTATCAATAATGGAGGGTAATATTGAGGGAGTTAATTGTAGGGGGAGGCAAGGTTAGAATATATAAAGAAAATTACAAAAGATGTAGGTTGTTACAGGTATGTAGGTATAACATGACTTCTTGGAGAACTGCATCAAACCAGTCGAGAGGCTGATGACAAAAAAATGGCTGAGGGATAAGAGTTAGGAGCAAAGAGATTTTTCCAGCTGGCGTCCGGCTTTTGCTTACCGCGTTGGGCTTGGGTTAAATAATTTTAATTTCTAAAAGTACCTGTTATTAGGATTAAATATTAGTTTTGACAACACTCATTGGCCATTAAATATAAAGAATAAACAAACTAAGCCAACAGTTTATTGCTTATTCAAATTGATTACAATCATACACTAAGTCACGTAGCTACAATTTTATTTTATCCTTAACCCTTTATAGAGCAGTACTACAGGGAAAAATATACACGTTATAAAATGTTAAATTTTATAGGGACTTGAATAATGTACGTCTAGTGCCAGAACAGTAAGATATTTCTTTTTTTATGTCAAGCCCTGGTAAGCCTATACTTACCAAGGAATGTTTATTGAAATAGGAATCACATAATATTTAGTGGCAAGAATGCTTATTAAAACAACTTGAAGCCCTATACGAGGGGGTACCCAAAAGTATCCGGAATAGCTCTGCTGTGGGCGGAGCTTGTGCAGTACAAATTTCCGCTATTAGGCTGCTTGTAGCGCTACTCATTGCCAGTTCAATGCCATTTTGTTCGTTGATCTAGCTTGTTCTGTTCTCGTGCAGTGATTGTTCTCGCTAGTGCTGTTTTGTGCTCGTGTCGTTTTTCATGATGGCAAGTTTTAATGAACAACGTGCGGCTGTGAAATTTTGCTTCTTGCTCGGTAAAAACGCCGCGGAAACAGTTGTAATGTTGAACACAGCTTACAAAGACGACGCTATTGGAAAAACCCAAGTGTACGAGTGGTTTTTGCGCTTTAAAAATGGCGACATGTCGATTGAGAACAAACCTCGTTCTGGACGACCGTCGACTTCCCGAACAGATGAAAATGTTGTGAAATTGAAAGAAATTGTACGAACAGACCGACGACAGACCATTGACCAAATATCACAGGTTAGTGGGTTATCTTGGAGCTCAGTCCAACGCATTTTAACAGAAGACTTGACAATGAAAAGAGTCGCTGCCAAGTTTGTGCCTCGGGTTCTGACAGACACTCAAAAGGAACGTCGAATTGAAACGTGTAGTGATTTGAAACAACAGCTTGAAACTGATCCAGATTTCATGTCAAAGATCATTACGGGTGACGAGTCTTGGTGCTATGGGTACGACCCAGAAACCAAACAACAATCCAGTCAATGGAAGACTTCATTATCACCCCGACCAAAAAAAAGTCGTCAAGTCAGATCGAACATCAAAACAATGCTGATTTGTTTTTTTGATGTGAGGGGAATTTTCCATTCAGATTTCGTTCCACCAGGCCAGACGGTAAATCAAGCTTTTTATCTTGAAGTGTTAAGAAGACTACGAAACAGCATTCGTCGTAAAAGACCTAATTTGTGGCAGACAGGGGACTGGTTTTTCCACCACGACAACGCGCCTGCACACACGGTAATCTCGGTTACCCAGTTTTTGGCGAAAAACGGCATGGTTTTGCTACCACACGCACCGTACTCACCCGATCTGGCTCCGTGTGATTTTTTCTTGTTCCCACGCATGAAAAGGGGCACGAAAGGTCTCCGATTTAACAACGTTGATGATGTCAAGAAAAAAACGACGGATGAGCTGGCAGCCATCACTGAAGAGGAGTACAAAAAATGTTTTGAACAGTGGAAGCACCGGTGGGACAAATGTATTAGTTGTAATGGAGAGTATTTTGAAGGGGATAAGGTTCTTTTGTAAAAAAATTAAAAATAAATAGTTTTAAAAAATAATTCAGGTTTCTTTTGGGTACCCCCTCGTATAACAGAAAAATATGTTGAATAACTTAACTGAACTTCATATTAGCATGGATTCTTGCTTTCCCATAAAAAAAACTGGAATTTTCTAAGCACCGTACAAAAGTAACAACAAAACAACATGGTAGCATACGCTGGTATGAATCCTTCCTTACCACATTCGTGTAACTCACAAAGCAAATGGTCACTGCGCTCTAATTTCAATATTTGGATAGCCTACTTACCAGAGAACATCTATGAAACCATAAAATGCCAATAGGGTTCAACTGCATACCTTATTCTTTAAAAAAATGGACCTTGTTGCCAGTGGTAAGTATACCTACCACAGACCTGTTGTTGTTTATGTCATCAGCCAAAAGGCTGGTTTGAACCCGTAGAGGTTTTACTAAGTAAAAACGAGGAGTGAGGTGGTTTACCATTGCCTTCCTCACTGAGTGGAAAAGTATGCTTATCAGCATGCCGGGCCCTCTGAAAAGCACATATTTCCCGCTCTGCATATGACACCTTCACTTCATTCACCACAGGGTCTGGCTGTATAGTGAAATTCATTACTTTCAGAGGAGATAACTCTGACTAGTATCTTTAACACCTCTACCTCTTCTGTTCTTAAATGGTTCAGTCATTTAATTGGCTAACCATGTGATAAGAAACAGAACTATTTATTTTAGCCCTGCAACGAACAGATTGAGTGCAAATAAACCACAGACCTATAAAGGGTTAAATCTTTATCTAGCTAGTTAATAGTAAACACAGTTGGCTCAGTTTATATAAATTTATTTTATGCAGATTGTTAAAATTGTCAGTGGGTTCGGTTAAGTGTTATTTCAACTCTATTCAATCGAAGAATTACAGACTTGTGGTAAGTAAAAGTGTTTTCAGATTTGCTAGTAGCGTGTTGAATTAGTTGCTGGTTGGAAAGAGATAGCCAACGCCCTCACTTACTAAGTTCCCGCTACTGTGAAGCATTCTTCTTCGCGAGCGTCACGTCCCAACAAACATACTGTTCTTAAGAATTTATGTATGATACACTCTGAACATAAATTTTATACCTGTTATTATTCCATGGGTCCCTGGTTTGATTCCTGGTCTAGCATTTTTCGTCGTTAATTTTCATCTTTCACCCTTCACCAGCCCCGACGTAAAATCAAAGAAAGATCTCCAGACTTCATCCCTCAAAACCACAATCCTTTTATTTATTTTTTGCACCCTGGAGACTCCAGGAGGAGTATAGGACATGTCAGCTATGTGTTTAGGTCATCAGCCAAAAGGCTGGTTTGAACCTGTAGAGGTTTTACTAAGTAAAACGAGGAGTGAGGTGGTTTACCATTGCCTTCCTCACTGAGTGGAAAAGTACGCTTATCAGCATGCCGAGCCCTCTGAAAAGCACATATTTTCCACTCTGCAAATGACACCTTCACTTCATTCACCACAGATGTCAGCTATAACATCTGAAATACATATAAGAAACACACAATGTATCACTGCTATCAAGAAAGAAATTCTTGTACGCTATAAAAAGTTTCACCGATCAAGTAATTTTTCAAATTCCTTTTAAAGGAATTCAAATCCTCACAACATTTTCAAAATTGAGGTAATTTATTCATGAATTTTCTCCCTGCATAATATGTAGGTTTTTGTTCAAACAATTTTGTGGAGTGATTAGTAGCCACATAATAATCATTCCTGTTTCTCGTGTTATGATTGTGAACATTGAAATTCTGCATAAAATTATTTTGCCTAACATACATAATCACCTCAAAAATGTAGAGAGAGGGAACTGTAAGCAATTTAAGCTCGTTAAATAGTGGTGTGGATGAGGTTAGCTGGTTAGCTCCCACCATACACCTAATAGCTTTCTTTTGAATTTTAAAAACCCTATTCATATTACCCATGCTAGAATTACCCTATACTATGATACCATAATGGATATGAGACAGAATGAGGCCATGATAAGCTGCCATTAGTAATTTTTTATCATTTAATCTGGCAATTTGTTTTAGTGCAAATACCCCAGATGATATTTTACTACAAACTTGATTGGTATAGAAGTCCCAAGACCAAGATCTATCTAGAGATACGCCCAGGAACTTCACTGTTTCTATATGCTCTAAACTATTATTATGAATAAATACATCCACTTCTCTACTTTCTTAAAGTTATGTTTATTTTTAAACTGCAAGTACTGACACTTATTCCCATTAACATCCTAGCTACATGGCTGTAGTTATACGTACAGTATTAGCATACCCCGCGCGGCTTCACACACGAAACATATACAGTAAGACCTCGATTTAAATGAGGGATGCGTTCCGCTTAATCATCGCGTAATTGGATTGTTCAGCTTAACCTTAAAATTTTTGCTAATTGTCTTTATCATTCAAAACCGCTAATTGTCCGTAGTGTTGGTTCACTAAACCCAGTCATTCATTTTATGCTCTTTGTTTTTTCACCCCTTTTGTATCTTTTAACGACATCTTAACTTTTTTTCCACAGTCATCGCTTTCTGTTTTTTTACTTTCTCTTGCCTAAATGAATATATAGGAAGGAAAGTATTGTTTTCATGTCGATTTTTCGAAATCAAGTTTTCACCGGATCTACACGTTTTCAGACCCCTGAACCCAAAAAACATGTTTTTAGCGATTGGTCTGTGTCTGTGTTTGAACAGAATATCTCAAGAACGGAACATCGCACGAACTTGAAAATTGAAACTTAAGTTACATACCACTACCGGACCCAACACGAACATTTTCATCAAAATCGGTCAACCGGAAGTAGTAGTTTATTCGTGTAATTTTTCACTTTTTTGCGATTTTCTCAAAAACTGGTCCTACGATTTTTTTTAAAATGGCCTGGTTTACTTAATTTTTTATTCTCTACAAGATAGGGTAGGCGCCATGTTTGCTGAAATTCTTGGTCAGGCTGTTTTTACGTAAAAAAGTGTTTTTTTAAGATTACAGCTTAAATATGTATTATAGTGTAACAATTTATATAATAAAAAATGTAGAGAATTTTAAATTCTATAACTTTTATTTCAAACATTTATTTTGTATAACCCGTAGTTTAATGGTAATTAGCGATTTTCTTTATTTTTCTCACTAAAACGTGTGAAAAATCGATATTTTTAAGATTTCGGCCTTAGTATGCATTTTACGACAAAAGTGTATATAATCAATTTTATAGGAAATAAAAAGATCTACAAATTTAATTTAGGGCATTTTTCTCTACAGAGCCTAGTTTATCGTGAAAGAGTGATTTTCCATATTTTTAAGGCAAACTGAGATCGATTTTCATTTTGTGTCTTTCATATATGATTAAAATTAGGTTATGTTTATTGAGATTAGTTTTTTGTTTATTTCTAATGTTTTATTATTAATGTTTGGTTTATTGTAATTATTTGCACTGGCAGAGAAAGTTGTGTGAGTGTTTCACACCAGATTTTTAACCTTTATTAGAACTCATATTGTCCACAAAGTAACACCAAACACAAGAAAAGACCTGCGAATTGTAGCACAATTAAAATCACGAATAAATTTACACAACCAATATTTTTAACGCACTAAACAGTACTCTGTTAATGTTTAGAACAAAAGCAAATGAATATAAAAGTACAATGTAAAATGGGGAGGGCAACTGTGATAACGGTTTTGAGAGCAATTAGCAAAACAATGGGCATAAATGTAAACATCTGTAAGATAAGAATAACTGTTGTTGTTTAGGACAACAGCCAAAATGCTGGTTTGAACCTCTAGAGGTTTTACTAAGTAAAAACGAGGAGTGAGGTGGTTTACAATTGCCTTCCTCACTGAGTTAAAAGAGTATGCTTATCAGCATGCCAGGCCCTCCGAAAAGCACTCACTTTCCACCCTGTAAATGACACCTTCACTTCATTCACCACAGGGTCTGGCTGCATAGTGAAATTCATTACTCTCAGAGGAGATAACTCTGACTAGTGTCTTTTACACCTCTACCTCTTCTGTTCTTAATAGTTCAGTCATATAAGTGGCTGACTATGTGGTAAGAAACAGAACTATTTTTTTTAGCCCTGGACCAAACAGATAGAGTGCAATTAAAATAACATTCTACCTGCCCGTTTTGGGCATAAGAATAACTACTGTACACATTTATGTTCAACAATATCGCGTTAACATGAATTCGCATAAGTCGAGGTATTACTGTATAATCAATTTTTTTTAAATAAATATGTAACAGAAATTGTGTAGCTGCTAGTTGACTGTATACTCCAATATACTGGTACACACACATACACACACACAAACCAACGTTTTGATCAAATGATCAAAATGTACATGGGGGGGGGAATCCCTGTGCGTGCCGCTTTCCATCATCAAACCCCTTCATCTGCTTCAATAGCAATACGTACTCACATGTATAGGTCATTTGTTTTAGGAAGAAGCTTGTAAGGGGAGGGCGAGTAGGTAGAGTAGGGATAGTTTCAAGGGGCAAGTGTTGTCTCCTTCTCACTTAATGATCATTCCCTCTCTTTCTAACCGTATACTATGTTACAACTACGAGGTGCTTCCCCCACCACTAAACAGAACAGCTCAGCGGCACACAGCGTTGGAGGGAAAGCTTCTAGCTAGAACAAATGACCTATACACACACACACACACAGTGTGTGTGTATAGGTCACACAGACACACACACACACACACACACACTGTGTGTGTGTGTGTGTGTGTGTACAAAAGTTGAAAATACCGGGTGATTTTTTAGTCCTGTTACCCAATTGTTAATGTCTGGTAATTTTTTTCTAAGAAAGGGATATTTTGTTTTGTGACACAAAGTTGGTAGCCCTATTCAACCGGTATAGATACGACAGTTTGAGTTGATTCTCCTTGAGTTGCGTAAAATTTTGTGCTGTTTCCAGTTGTGTTACGAACAGAATGTCTTTTACCCTAGAACAACGGGTTTTCATTCTTGAACAATATTTTACTACAAAATCGTATGCGAGTGTAAAAGAATCATTTCAAATTAAATTTTTTGTTGTTCCTTACTCTATTTTAGTCAATTTCTAGGCTAACTAACTGATTTTTAGAGGCAGGTATTGTTTGCAGCAGAAAACGTAGCGGTCGAATAACTCTCTTGACAGATGACGTTAAGAGAATGTGAAAACAAGATTGCTCTATTCTCCATGGAAAAGTTTACAAAAACTTTCCTTGCATGTTGATTTGTCATGTTCGAGTGCTCAGAAAGCTGCTAAAAAATTGAAATTGTAGCCGTATCACATACGATTAGTTCTAGAGCTTCAGCCTCCAGATTTAAACAAGAGATTGTTTTAGGATAAAATACATTCTGTTCGTAGCACGACCGGGAATGGCACAAAATTTTACACAGCTCAAGGAGAATCAACTCACACTGCCATATCCATACTGGTTGAGTAGGGCTACCAACTTAGTGTCACAAAACGAAATTTATTTTTTTTAGAAAAATATTACCAGACATTAACAATTGGGTAGCAGGACTAAAAAATCACTCTGTAGTTTAAGGTTTGGGCTTTCATGTAGAAATAAAATTGTGTTGAAAAAAATTGTTTTACTTGTTTTTTTAAAAACAGTTCTTACTTTCTGAACACCCCTCGTATATAGACAGACTTGTGGTGAATGAAGTGAAGGTGTCATTCGTAGGGTGCAGAGTAGATGCTTTTCAGAAGGCCTGATTTGCTGATAAGCATAGGTTACTTTTGTACTCAGTGAAGAAGGCATTGGTAAACAACTTCACTCCTCGTTTTACTTTGTAAAACATCTAGAGCAGTGTTTCCCAAACTTTTTTTTCTCGCAGCACACTACAAAAAAAAATGGCCAATAGCCGCGGCACACCTATTACTTTATGCCATTGATTAAACTTAAGTACTTGATATAAACGTACTTATATCATACTTATACATACTTACTTATAGTCATCGGCTAGGCATTATTTTGTTGGGCCATTTAAATTTAATTTAATTTATTTTCCTTGAGTTCCGCAGCTCACTTGGCCGGCCTCGCGGTACACAGTTTGGGAACCTCTGATCTAGAGGTCGAAACCAGCCTTTTGGTTGTTGATCTTAACAACAACACCTTGCATTATGTTTTATTGTATTCTTTTTTACTCTTTTTTTTTTATTTGATACATTTTTATGAATAGGCTGAAAAAGATTGGAGATTTGGTTGGTGGGATGGGGAAAAACAAAAAATTCAAGTCGAAAAATTACAAATACTTAAAGATGAGGATGAAGAAGAAGAAGAAGAAGACGAATATCAAAGAAATTTGAGGTTAAAAAAGAAATTCATTGAAGAACGAGCGAAAATGCTCGAAGAAAAACGTAAACAAATTCTTGGCGATAAAGCTAATGAAGATGATACTAACGCGGAAAATGATAATAAAACGGAAATAAAAAATGAAGAAAGTGTTGAAAATAAAATCGATAAAGCTGAAGAATCGACGAATGCACCTGATATTCCAATTAAATAATGAATAATATAATTCAAGTAAATAAGGTTGTGATAATTATTTATTAATAATTGTGTTGCTCATTAACACAGGTTTTCTTTAAATTAATTAACAATCTTAACTGTGTGTTTTTGTTGATGTTTTTCTTTAATTTTTGAATGGTTTTTACTTCTTTCCATACAGCCTAACTTTTTAACACATTTGTAGTTTAATAGTAAATGCATATCATTTTAGAAAACGTATAACAAAAATTTGTTGTAAAACACTCACACGACTTTCTCTTGTCAATCTAAATAATGAACAATATAATCTAATGTTAGAAATAAACAAAAAAATTAATATCAAAAAACATAACCTAATTTTCATCATGAGTGAATGATGCGAAATGAAAGTCTACCTTAGTTTGGTTTAATAATATGGAAAACCACTTTTTGATGCTAAACTAGGCTCTGTAGACAAAAATGCTTTAAATAAAAGTTTTAGATCTTGTAATTTTCTATAAATTTTATTATATACTTTTTTGTCGTAAAATGCATACTAAGCCTGAAATCTTAAAAAAATGATATTTTTTTTACAGATTTTCATGAAAAGAAAAAACAGAAAATCACAAAATACCGCTAAACTAAGCGTTATATAAAGAAATGTTAGAAATAAAAGTTGTAGGTTTTTAAATTCTCTACAACTTTAATTATACACTTTTGCGCTTAAATGCATATTAAAGCTGCCGGCCGCATTGGCGCAGTTGGTAACGTGCTCGCCTTTCATCTTGCGGTCCTGGGTTCGAATCCCACTCAGGCATGGCATATTTTCATAAGTTACAAAAAATCATTTCATCCTCCATTGTACAATATTTACACCCCAACGTCGTCGCTAATGACCATTGCAGTTGATGCGACGTTAAATAATAAAAAAAAAAAAGCTGCAATCTTAAAAAACCATTTTTTTCTACGAGAGAACAGCCTTGTCAAGATATTTCAGCAGACATGATGCTTACCTTATCTTGTAGAGTATAAAAAAATCTAAAAAATGAGGTGATTTTTTTAAAAAATCGTAGGTGTCATTGTTGAGAAAATTGCAAAAAAGTGAAAAATTCACGAATAAACTACTACTTCGGGTTGACCGAATTTGATGAAAATGTTCATGTCAGGTTCTCTAGTAGTATCTAACTACAGTTTCAACTTCATACGATGTTCCATTCTTGTGATATTTTTTTTACACGCACAGACCAATCGCTAAATCTATGTTTTTTGGGTTCAGGGGGTCTGAAAACGAGTAGATCCGGTAACAACTCGATTTTGAAAAATCGACATGAAAATAATACTTTCCTTCCTATTTATTCATATAGACAAGAGAAAGTAATTAACAAACTGACTAAATTATTAATCAAAAATAGTTTAGATTATGTTTAATTCTGTTGCTATAACATTTACAATTTTTGAACCAAACAACTTGATTTCACTTTGTTTTATTGGGACAGCCACTTTATTGGAAAATTTTGTAATTGGATAAACATGTCCTAATTAATCAGAATTTACTTTATTAATTTGGTAAAAGAATTTGAAAAAACATTATTTTTAAACGAAGTGTCTTCTAATTCAAGTTTTTTGCTGTTTTTATTTTTTTTATTGGTTAGCTTGTCCTTTCATGATCTAACATTTTAAGTATGATTTATTTTTGACTTAACGTAAGTTTGTTTTCTAACAGTACTAAAAAAAAAAAATTGTATATAATTCTAAGCATAATTACTAAATTTAGATAAGTTTTTGGCATTAATTTTCTTACACATAATTTATTACATTTAATGGAAATGACGAAAATAACGAAATATATTGTGTAGTTATTTTTAAACAAAAAATAAATTTATTCTTGAGCTAATGACCGCCCTACATGTTTCTTTTGATCTACGTAAATATTTTATTTTATTTTCTGATCTTCCTATTTTGTATATTAAAATGTTTTAAAGAAGTATGTTCAGAATAAATTAGTAAATTTCCACAAAACTTAAATGAGTAAACATGTAAAAAAGTATTGTTGTTGTTGTTTAGGTCATCAGCCGAAAGGCTGGTTTGAACCTGTAGAGGTTTTATTAAGTAAAACAAGGAGTGAGGTAGTTTACCTTGCCTTCCTCACTGAGTGGAAAATTACGCTTATCAGCATGCTGGGCCCTCTGAAAAGCACATATTTTCCACTCTGCAAATGACACCTTCATTTCATTCACCACAGGGTCTGGCTGTATAATGAAATTCATTACTTCCAGAGGAGATAACTCTGATTAGTGTCTTTTACACCTCTACCTCTTTTGTTCTTAAATGATTCAGTCATTTAATTGGCTGACCATGTGATAAGAAACAGAACTATTTATTTTAGCCCTGCAATGAACAGATTGAGTGTAAATAATTTGACACTCCACCTGTCTGTTATGGGCAGAAAAAAGTATTACAACACCTAAGCCTTGATTCGTTTGGGATTTGGGTTTAATAAATAATTAACAGTCTGACTTTAAACTTCTCACAATCAAAGATTAGGCTCTTGCCTGTTCTCACTCATTCAGAGATATAAAACTATTGAATTATTGCATCTCTTGCATGGCCCTCCAACATTTCTCTTCCTCTCCGGTTTGTATTGCAAAACATTGAGGGGGATCCTTCCCTCAGACATTCTCTCCACTTGCTTCCTCCATCGATTTCAAATATTCTGGAATCTTTCAATTCATCAAGTTGTGAACATTCAGTTTGGTTCTTATGTCCTCATTTCTTAGTTGGTTCCTACTGTCGCCAGCTGACCCATTAATATCGTCGTCGCGGACGGTCCCAGGACCTTCCGCAGCGAGCGCTTCCGACGCGCAACAAGCAGTTCATCCCTTCTAACGTGAAGTGGACTCGCTGGCGGGTTATATAAACAGGTGTTCTGGCACACTAGCGTCATTAATTGCTCAACTCTCGAACGGACAGGAAGACTAAAAAGAAGACTAGAAGAAGGAACTGAAGCCAGATGGACAGCCCAGCCGAGCCGGGACGCAGCCATCCCAGGATGACACTACTGGTGGTGGAGGCCTCATTCCTGCCCTGGTCAGCCAACAGAAGCCCATGCGTGTCGGCAGACACCACGGTGAAGACTGAGGTCAGCGCAGGCCTGGAGGGAACCGCCTCGGCCGCGCTATCGGCCGACCCGACACTGCGGGGCTCTGGGGGCCACCACTGTCACGCTGCAGTGGGGACCCAACTGCTGCTGAGGGAAGGCTAGGCTTGAACCCGGTAGCCGAGCCGTCACCCTTCGGACACCGCCCTGCACACGCCAGTTTGACGCGTACGACCACCTACAGCTATCCGTGGATGATGCTACCAGTGGCGGACGCTTCATTCCCGCTGAAGTTTCCCAACAGAAGAGTAAGCGATCTTTGTAACAGTGACTGGGGAATGATTACTCAACTATCTGAATAACTGTGGTCACTGTAAATTATTATAAGTAACCGTGACTCGTTTACAGTGACAGTTCTTTTGTCTCTTCTCTAGTTGTGGTTAGGTAAATAAATTGTTTTTGATTTTCCAAAAGACAGTATTCGATTGTTAGTCAAGTTTAATTTGCTTAGGTATTGTAACTTGATTTAATTTATGCAAACTAATTATCTTTGTAAGTTAAGAGTTTAAAAATTGGAAAAATTATGGTAATACTTTTGAATGAATTGTGTAAAAAATCAACTTTTCCGTAAAAAAAGTCAAAGCATCTATACTCTATCCCATGGAACCATGCAGCATGTCAAAACATAAATGTATTAAAATTTTTATTGAACTTAGCGCAATCCATTCGAGTTACAAAAAATGTTTTTTGGTTTATATTGTTTCCGCACTTGTAGTGAAGCAAAGTAAATTATATAATAATCTGTAGGTGTCAGTTGCCTCAACGTGTTAAAATTAAATTACAGTATAAATGAAATTTATCACCTTACCATTGGTTGCTTTTTACTTTCTCTTGCCTGTATGAATATATAGGAAGGAAAGTATTGTTTTCATGTCAGTTTTTCGAAATCGAGTTTTCGCCGGATCTACACGTTTTCAGACTCCCTCAACCCAACGAAACATGTTTTTAGCAATTGGTCTGTGTGTGTATATACAGAATATCTCAAGAACGGAACATCGTACGAACTTGAAACTTCAAACTTAAGGTACATACAACTACCAGACCCAACACAAACATTTTCATCAAAATCGGTCAACCGAAAGTAGTAGTTTATTCATGTAATTTTTCACTTTTTTGCAATTTTCTCAAAAACGGGTCCTACGATTTTTTTTAAAATCGCCTCATTTACTACATTTTTTATGCTCTACAAGATAGGGTAGGCGCCATGTTTGCTGAAATTCTTGGTGAGGCTGTTTTCACAAAAAAATTGTTTTTTTAAGATTACGGCTTTAATATGCATTTTAGCACAAAAATTTATATAATGAAAAATGTAGAAAATTTAAAATCCTACAACTTTTTGTTTGTATAATGTTAGTTTAGTGGTAATTAGGGATTTTGTGTTTTTTTTTCTCATGAAAACGTGTGAAAAATCGATTTTTTTTAAGATTTCGGCCTTAGTATGCATTTTACGACAAAAGTGTATATAATCAAATTTATAGGAAATTAAAAGATCTACGACTTTTATTTAGAGCATTTTTCTCTAGAGCCTAGTTTAGCATGAAAGAGTGATTTTCCATATTTTTAAGCCAAACTGAGGTCGATTTTCATTTTGCGTCTTCACTCATGATTAAAATTAGGTTATGTGTATTGAGGTTAGTTTTTTGTTTATCTGTAATGTTAGGTTTATTGTTAATTATTTGCGATGGCAAGAGAAAGTTGTGTGAGTGTTTCACACCAGATTTTTAAGTTTAAAAAACTTACACACGTGTAACACTTTCTTCAGAGCAATATTATAAAAATTAAAATTCAGAACGATCATTTACTCATTTAGATAAAAAAATTTAAAAGAATTGAAAAGAATTCTTAATATTTTAAACTTAAAAAGCAACTAAAGGTAAGGTGATAAATTTCATTTTTACTGTAATTTTTGTTAATATTGGCAGGATGCATTTCAAATATTTACTTGTTAAAATTAGGTTATGTTGTTCATTTTACATTGATAAAAGAAAGTCGTGTGAGAGTTTCACTCCAGATTTTTGAAATACTATGTATTTAATAACAAGTGTTTTATTAAGGACACAACCCTAATTATAAGAAATAGAAGTAATACATCGGTAAATTTTCTTTCCCCTAATCGGTGTGTTGGCAACAGTGTACTCAAGGCCAACTACCTAAGAGAGTTAAAATGTTCCAGTCAACCATTAGTGTGGTGACAGCAGTCGTTTCGTTATATTGTGTCAGCAATGGTTTTTTCCAAGGAAGAGCCGGGTGTTTTATTAAGGACACAACCCTGATTATAAGAAGATAGAAGTAATACATCGGTAAATTTTCTGTCCCCCAATCGGTGTGTTGGCAACAGTGTACTCAAGGCCAACTACCTAAGACAGTTAAAATGTTCCAGTCAAGCAGTAGTGTGGTGACAGCAGTCGTTTCATTATATTGTATCAGCAATGGTTTTTTCCAAGGAAGAACCAGGTGTTTTATTAAGGACCCAACCCTGATTATAAGAAGATAGAAGTAATACAATGTTTTCATTGCAATTTTCTATTCATTTGTAAAATAATAATTTAGATTAATTTATGATTTGTAAAGTACGGAAAATAAAAATATGCCGTAGATTGTGGCTTTTAACATAGGGTTGCGTTCTTAATAAAACACCCGGCTCTTCCTTGGAAAAACCATTGCTGACACAATAGAACGAAACGACTGCTGTCACCACACTAATGCTTGACTGGAATATTCTAACTGTCTTAGTAGTTGGCCTTGAGTACACTGTTGCCAAAATACCGATTGGGGGACAGAAAATTTACCAATGTATTAATTCTATCTTCTTATAATCAGGGTTGAGTCCTTAATAAAACACTGCTTCCTTGGAAAAAACCTTTGTTGACACAATATAACGAAACGACTGCTGTCACCACACTAATGCTTGACTGGAACATTTTAACTGTCTTAGGTAGTTGCCCTTGAGTACACTGTTGCGGACATACCGATTGGCGGACAGAAAATTTACCGATATATTACTTCTATCTTATAATCAGGATTGCGTCCTTAATAAAACACCCGGTTCTTCCTTGGAAAAAACCATTGCTGAATCAATATAACGAAATGACTTCTGTCACCACTCTAATACTTGACTGGAACATTTTAACTGTCTTACGTAGTTGGCCTTGAGTACACTGTTGCTAAAATACCGATTGGGGGACAGAAAATTTACCGATGTATTACTTCTATCTTCTTATAATCAGAGTTGTGTCCTTAATAAAACACCCGGTTCTTCCTTGGAAAAAACCATTGCTGACACAATATAACGAAACGACTGCTGTCACCACACTAATGCTTGACTGGAACATTTTAACTGTCTTAGGTAGTTGCCCTTGAGTACACTGTTGCGGACATACCGATTGGCGGACAGAAAATTTACCGATATATTACTTCTATCTTATAATCAGGATTGCGTCCTTAATAAAACACCCGGTTCTTCCTTGGAAAAAACCATTGCTGAATCAATATAACGAAATGACTTCTGTCACCACTCTAATACTTGACTGGAACATTTTAACTGTCTTACGTAGTTGGCCTTGAGTACACTGTTGCTAAAATACCGATTGGGGGACAGAAAAGTTACCGATGTATTACTTCTATCTTCTTATAATCAGAGTTGTGTCCTTAATAAAACACCCAGTTCTTCCTTGGAAAAAACCATTGCTGACACAATATAACGAAACGACTGCTGTCACCATACTAATGCTTGACTGGAACATTCTAACTGTCTTAGTAGTTTGTCTGAGAACACTGTTGCCAAAATACCGATTGGGTGATAGAAAATTTACCGATGTATTACTTCTATTTTCTTATAATCAGGGTTGCGTCCTTAATAAAACTCCCGTTATTAACTTATCGTTACCGATGATCAAAATACATAAGACTATACTGTTACACCCTGTATAATATGATATTTATGTGTCATTAGAAAGAAGAGGAGGAAAGAAAAAAGCAACCAGACGTTATGAAAACACTTGGTGAATGGGGAGAGGATGAACGAGAACGTGAACCAACCGATTTTGAAAAAGAAAATCCAAATATATTAATGCTGGAAGGTACTGGAGATTTCAAAAATATGTAATCATTTACAAAAAGAAATACCAAATGATATCCTTTATTACTTATATTAATGTTTTAAAAAAAAAAAAAAAAAACAGTATTAGTTTTATTTGTATATTTATTATTTTTTATTTTTATTAATAATATTTGTCAATTTTTTAATGTGTTAAAACACTGTATTGTCATCAATTATTGAAACTCAGTAAAACCAAAGTTGATGTGTGAATATTATATTCCATTACCATCTTTCTATCACCTTATTGTAATTAATTTGTGTTAAAATAAATATTAAATTTCTCCTTTTATATGTACTACAAAGTGTGATAAAAAAATACGGTGAATAATTTTATTATGACGTATAATTAATAAGGTTAGATTAAAATTGAATAAATCTTTTTCAAGTATTCTCTTTGGTTAGCGATGTCCTTAACCCAAAGTTAATTCCGTGATTGGAAGCATTTCTAGAAGGCTTCTTTTGGAAGGGCCTTGTCACCACCAGCTTTTAGTAGCGCAATCTGTAGAGCTCATAGGACCGGCCTGGCATCCGGCGGCGTAGTTCAAAAAGTGAAACACAAGCTTGGGAAGCCTTTGCCGCTACCTCAAAGAGGAGCAGCCGCTGGCAAGCAAAGAGGGAGGTCGTCTTTACCGCTGCCTAAATGATTAGGAGCAGTCGCCGACGCAGCGAACACCTTTTACCGCTGCCTCCGAAGACGAGCAGTCGCCGGTGAAGCGAAGGGGGGTCGTCTGTACCGCTGCCTAATCAAATAGGAGCAGTCGCAGACGCAGCGAGCACCTTTTACCGCTGCCTCCGAAGACAAGCAGTCGCCGGTGAAGCGAAGGGGGGTCGTCTGTACCGCTGCCTAATCAAATAGGAGCAGACGCAGCGAGCACCTTTTACCGCTGCCTCTGAAGAGGAGCAGTCGCCGGTAAAGCGAAGCGGGGTCGTTTGTACCGCTGCCTAATCAAATAGGAGCAGTCACAGACGCAGCGAGCACCTTTTACCGCTGCCTCCGAAGACAAGCTGTCGCCGGTGAAGCGAAGGGGGGTCGTCTGTACCGCTGCCTAATCAAATAGGAGCAGACGCAGCGAGCACCTTTTACCGCTGCCTCTGAAGAGGAGCAGTCGCCGGTGAAGCGAAGCGGGGTCGTTTGTACCGCTGCCTAATCAAGTAGGAGCAGTCGCAGACGCAGCGAGCACCTTTTACCGCTGCCTCCGAAGACGAGCAGTCGCCGGTGAAGCGAAGGGGGGTCGTCTGTACCGCTGCCTAATCAAATAGGAGCAGTCGCAGACGCAGCGAGCACCTTTTACCGCTGCCTCCGAAGACAAGCAGTCGCCGGTGAAGCAAAGGGGAGTCGTCTGTACCGCTGCCTAATCAAATAGGAGCAGTCGCCGGTGAAGCGAAGGGGGGTCGTCTGTACCGCTGCCTATTCAAATAGGAGCAGACGCAGCGAGCACCTTTTACCGCTGCTTCCGAAGAGGAGCAGTCGCCGGTGAAGCGAAGCGGGGTCGTCTGTACCGCTGCGTAATCAAATAGGAGCAGTCGCCGACGCAGCAAGCACCTTTTGCCGCTGCCTCCGAAGAGGAGCAGTCGCCGGTGAAGCGAGGGGCAGGGAAAGGAGGTGAAGTAGCAGAAAGAAATACTCAATGTAGAGTGCTAAATCTTCTCCATATCGACCCTCTCGTTTGAGGGGATCGATTCTGACTGATCACCTTCTCAACTATCGCATTCACCAGTGTGTAGATACATCTTGCCACTTGGTACATGCACTGCAAGAGGTGTGACCGCTGCGCTATCTATCGGCAGCAGCAACCCCATCACAGCGCCAACTGTGGGCAAAATATGAACTACAGACCGGCGTAAAAGTAGTTCAGTATCAGCCTTTAGCTGCTTATTCGTGGCCCTCTTAATGTCAGGAATGGTGTTAAAAAGTTTACCTTTCAGCACAGGTTTTATTTTTGGGAAAAGCCAGAAATTTTGTATTTTTTCTTTTTTTTGGTTTAACGTCCGACTCTTCTATAATTACTGTTAATACAGACGGTGAAGGATGAAATGATTTTTTGTAACATATGAAAATATGCCATGCCTGAATGGGATTCGAACCCAAGACCGCATGATGAGAGATGAGCATGTAGCTAAATCCAGAGAGTAAGGGGGATGTGGACAGACAGGAATTATTTCAGACAAGAACTTGCTGATTAGAAGTGATATGTGGCATGGGGTATCAAAAGTCCGGGGCAATTTTTGCACTCGCTCGTCTCATTTGCAAATTATCGGTTAAAATGTTTTGTAAGGACCCATACAGGATTTTCAGTTCTTCGCTAAGCTTTCGAATAGCAATTGCCTGTTTAAACGAACCAACTTTGACACTTTTTGGTGTGTTTTTGAAAACGAAGGTCATCCAGACAGTTGCTCGTCTTAATCCATTCCGCTTTTAAATTGTTCCTACCACTTGTAAACATTTTTTAGAGTTATAACATTTTTTATACTAATTTTAACATTTTATGAGCTTCTTTACATTTTTTTGCAACTTATAACAAAACGTAATGTTAACGCGTTGTTTGAAACTCATGATGCATGACAGATATGGTAAACACGACCTCGTTCTTATGGCTGTGGAAGTCGACTGACAAGTCTCAACTTGTTCAAACTTGACACTAATTATTTCATTGACTTATTACTTCAAACGGATGTAGCATCAGCAGTTTGTTCGTAATAAAATTATTCACCGTAATTTTTGATCATACCTCATACTTATTTTTTGTGTTGTTTGTGGATTGTTTTCTTTCACATCAGATGGAAAATTGTGAAAGGCTTAGCAACAAGGTACAGAAAGCAACTGGATTGAGGCAATATCATGATAACAGGTTACTAAAAACACCCTCTTACCTCTTACAGTAGCGTGCAAATTAATCCGAACACAGATGTTATGTAATGAAAAGTTACTTTATTTACGAAAAAAATTATATATACATTTTATTTGTTAATGTTTAATAACTAATATGGCCACCTTTATTGTTTATCAGTTCATGTATGCGATTTGGCATAGATTTTCTTCATCACGAAACCATACTGATATTATTGGTGCAATGAGGTTATTTTTGTAGTACAATCCATTTTTGAGTCGTTTTTTTCACTATTGCTCAAAGATTTTCAATCGGACTTATATCTGGGGAATTACCTGGCCATGTCAACACTTTAATGTTTTCTTGTTCGGAAAATCCTTTCACTTTTTTGGCAGTATGGCATGGCGCTAAATCTTGTTGAAACACTCCATTGCCGTGTGGAAATTTTGTTTGCAGTTGTGGCACAACTTTTGACTTAAGAATTTGGATATATTCATCGCTTTTTAACATACCATTTACTGGGACTAATGAACAAGGACCTTCAAATTTGAAACAACCCCAAAACATTTTTTTCTGGGGATGTTTAATTGATTGCTGGATATGAGGCGGTGATGTTCTTTCATCTGCTGATTTTCAAACGTAATAAACCTTGTGCCCCTGAACGTAAAAATGGGATTCATCGGAGAACATTACATATTTCCAGTCTGTAACAGTCCACTTAGCATGTGCTTTGGCCCACAATAACCGGTTTTTGCACATTGAAAAAGTTCTTTTTTAGTCGGTCGACAAGCTTTCTGTCCAGTATCAAGAGGTCGGGGTCTAACAGTTGTCACATGCAAATTCGTTCCACTGGCTGCAAGCTGTCGATTTAAGTCCACAGCACTTAATTTTGGATTCACTTTCTTGTTCTCACTAATAACCAATCCTGATTCGCAGTGGCCTTGCTTTTACAGCCACATTTTCCTTTCCTTCGAGGTGAAAAGGAACGAGTTTCTTGAAATTGTTTTAATGTAGCATTCACTGTCCCTAGTCCAACGCCACACTCTGAAGCTATTTGTCGTTGTGTCATACCGGTATACTCGGAGAGAGAAACAATTTTTGAACGTTTTCTTGGAGTTGCATCCATTGTTACAATATATTACGTAAACAGACACAAAAACAATTATTTATGAATTTGCCATTTCTCTAAAATTTTTAACCCAACATATTATTGCATTGCAACTGGGAACACTCCCGTGTCTACTTACTCCAAACTTTGTATGGAACAAACGCTGGGTTTTGACTACTGAGTAACCGTAACTAAAGTAAGTCTTTATGACAAAAGCACGATGTTGTGTGTTCCACAACTCTATTGCTACTGTAATGGCATTGAGCCGGGGAATGAAAGTCATTGACCCGGTTCTCCCCACTCACATTATTGCGATGTACAGTCAGATAAAAAACCAACACTTTTTCTGTCGGTCCCTGTATGATGCATACCTTTGTGCCCAATACTTAATTATGCAGTAAAAACATAGACAGGTGGAAGGAACGCAGAGAGTAGATATTATTTTCTTAATTTCAATTACCTACTTGACGTCTAGTTATTCTTCTTGTTACCTAAACTATTGAAGTAGATGGTGGGCAGTTTAATAAAAATATCTTAAAAATGGAAAAAGATTTCCGTCTGTAATTTTACTCATTGAATTTCACTTAAAATTTCAGATCAAAATCACATATCACATGGCAAATGTCCTATTTGAAATTTGAGGCATGTCCAAAAAGTAAGTAGTTGAAAAAAAAAAATTTTGTTTCAAGACAATTTTATTTTTACACGAAAGATCATAGCTTAAACTACTTTTCTTTGTAGTTTCCACCATTTTTCAGCCTGTTGTCATAGTGGATGACTAGCTTATCTAAATATTCCTCAAAGAAACATTGCACCAGTGAAAACCATCATAACTTTACAGCGATTTTTGCGTTGTCATCACATTCAAAGTGCCTACCATCAAGCTCCCTTTTTATGTTCCGGAAAAAGTGGTAGTCAAATCATACATGGTAGTAAAGTGTACCAGGTAAGAAATATCAAAGCTTTGACTTTAAAAAAAAATCTGGTGTGAAACACACGACTTTCTCTTGCCAATGCAAATAATGAACAATATATCCTAATGTTATAAATTTAAAAAAATAACCTTATTTTAATGATGTGTGAATGACGCAAAATAAAATCAACCTGTTTGGTTTAAAAATACGGAAAATCACTTTCATGCTAGGCTCTGTAAAGAAAAATGCTCTCAATAAAAGTTGTAGATCTTTTAATTTCCTGTAAATTTCATTATACTTTTTTGACGTAAAATGCATAATAAGGCTGAAATCTTTAAAAAAATCGACTTTTTTACATGATTTCTTGAGAAAAATACAGAAAATTGTTAATTACCTGTAAACTAAGCATTATACAAAAAAATGTTTTAAATAAAAGTTGTGGGATTTTTAATTCTCTACAATTTTTGTTATACATATACATTTTTGCGATAAAATGCATATTAAAGCCGCAATCTTAAAAAAAGAATTTTTTTACATGAAAAAGCCTCACCCAAGAATTTCAGTAAACATGGCACCTACCCTATCTTGTAGAACTCAAAAAATTTAATAAACCAGGCGATTTAAAAAAATCGTAGGACCAGTTTTTGAAAAAATCGCAAACAAGTGAAAAATTACACGAATAAACTACTACTTCCGGTTGACTGATTTTGATGAAAATGTTTGTGTCAGGTCTGGTAGTGGTATGTAACTTTCAAGTTTCAAGTTCTTACGATGTTCCGTTCTTGAGATAATCTGTATACACACACACACACACAGACCAATCGCAAAAAACATGTTTTTTGGGTTCAGGGGGTCTGAAAACGTGTAGATCCGGTGAAAACTCGATTTCTAAAAATCGACATGAATACAATACTTTACATATAGGAATACAATACATATAGGCAAGAGAAAGTAAAAATAAAGAAGGAAATTAAAGACATGAAGAGCTATTGTTCTTCAACAGTTTTGTTGACACCTGGTAAAAAAGGAAACGTTTCAGTAGATACTAGTGAGACATATAGCAAAGACGATGGTGATAGCAATAGCAAAGAAGGCGATTCATTCCTAAATTTTGTTCTGACTACAGTAAACTAAACATTGGGAAATGGGGTTTTGTTTTAAATTAAACGATTGCAACGTACACACATTAGGGTTAAAAAAATATTTAAAAACTAATATTTTTAAGCATTAACTTATTGAATAATTGTCACAGTTCACTCTTGAACTTGTTAATGTGAGATGCCTGTACATCAAATTAATTTGCTCTTTGATATCATGTCGGTGGAGTCTTTCTTTGTGTCTTTTCACCAATATTCTGATCCCTTTCATGGCTGTTTCCATCCGTAAGTTATGACTGATATACCAAGGTGCATCTACAATGTTCTACAGTACTTCATTTTAAAAGTACTGGGATCTTTAAATGACAAATGTTGAAATTCTATTAAAATATGATATTATTATTGTTCCATCTAGTCAGACTGTAATGTAACAGTTTGAACTGTAAATTTAATTTACTCTAGCCATAAATGTAGGAGCATATCCCAGAAAAAAAACTGTTTTGGTAAAATGTAGATACTATTAGTTAAATATTGTGTTGTTTAGGTCATCAGCCAAAAGGCTGGTTAGAACCTGTAGAGATTTTACTAAGTAAAACGAGGAGTGAGGTAATTTACCTTGTCTTCCTCACTGAGTGGAAAAGTACGCTTATCAGCATGCCGGCCCTCTAAAAAGCACATATTTTCCACTCTGCAACTCTGCAAATGACACCTTCATTTCATTTCATTCACCACAGGGTCTGGCTGTATAATGAAATTCATTACTTTCAGAGGAGATAACTCTGATTAGTGTATTTTATACCTCTACCTCTTCTGTTCTTAAACGATTCAGTCATTTAATTGGCTGATCATGTGATAAGAAACATAACTATTTATTTTAGCCCTGCAATGAACAGATTGAGTGTAAAAAATTTGACACTATAACTGTCTGTTATGGGCAGAATTTAAATATTGAAGTGTTAAAAAAATCATTGGAGAATCAATATAAGTTTTTTGTGGAGAAAACCTGAGAAGTAATTTGTTAATATCAGTCTATTATATAAGTAAACCCTATAGGTGTTCTCCACCACCTTAATTAGTTAGAAATTAATTAATTGTCTGCACAAATAAATATTTTTATAGGACAAAATCAAACGAAAAAGTACATGAAGGAATTATTAATTTTTTTTAGCGGTGCAGATCTGATTTGGTAGGTAACACGAACCATTAAAATTTTATTAATGTTTGAAGAGAAAAGTTTGTTTTTTACCGTGACTCATTGCAAACCTTTCTGTATTTTTATATAAATAGTACTAATGTGTTCATTAAACCGGTAAGTTACGGTATGTAAATTAGATACGTTTGTTTGGTATTCCAGCTAATTACCGCAAAATTGAACTTGTAAAGGATGTCTGTTATTATTATTGGTCCAGTAGATTCTTATCAGTGATGCACCTGTTATTTTATTCCCATGTTGGAATAAAAATCGAGAATTTCTACTTCTCAAATCATTTGTTATATACACATGATTTCATATTTACGTTTAACTTGATGTATTAGCGTACATAAGAGTAAATAAAAATTATTTCCCTAAAAGTATTTGCGTCCGGTACATTAATTTCAATTTTCAATGTTGCTCAACCTACCCGAAAACTGTTGTAAAATAATGAGGTTGTAAACAATATTGAATGAATTTTTACGGAAATTTAATGTTTTTACTGAATATTTAGGCTGGAATAGTTTATTTATATCATCCAAATTAATATAACATCTATTTTAAAAACGGTAATTGTGCAGTGATTTGTAGTTTTCATTTAACATGTACGTGAATGTACGAATCGAGCCGTCAGATGTAGACTAACCAGTAGGCCGAGTGGTTTATTAGTTTTATTTTTTGTGGTACGTTAACTTTATCGTCGGGTTTAGATGAACATGATGTCATCATTCACAACTTGACTAACGAGTCATGTTCTTTAATATTCGTAGTTTTGTGGTTTGGAGGAAGAACATATTATGGAAAGAAGATTCCAAAATGGCAGATGATGGTGGAATTTGATTATTTTTTGTGTGTGATTAGATTTTTATTTTTTGTGCCGACAGCGTAATGTCGCGTTTGGCAGATTATTTTGTAATTGTTGGATATGACCATGAAAAAGAGAGTAAGTATCCATTTATTTTTTATTCAATATTGTTTTATATCGCTTAATAAAACTAGTATTAAAAATCAAGTATTTAACCTCACTGTGATGTTTTGAATTTCTTCCAATTTGACATTAATAGATGTCATAAATAAAACGTTTTCGGATCAAATTTTCTTTATAATATGAAGTTGGTTATTATTTTAATCACACATTGTTCTTTAATTTATCTACATTACTCAACCAATTTATAACCGCTTTTTGATAATGCCGTTCGTAAATTATTTATTCTATGTCAAAATTTAAAAATATATTAGTAAAAATACTCATTCATATGATTTTGTATAGATTCAATTACTAAAATTTATTTTATCTTCAAAGAAAAATGTATTGATGTGTTAATAATTTTTCTATTAAAACAAGTTGGTGAAGTGAGCCCCTCCCCATGGTATAGCACATTCTGGTTAAAAGGTAGTATGTTGTGAATTGGATTTTACAGCAAATAAAACAACAATTTTGTGTAAATATTCAGATGATTGTTTAAATTCAGTGTACTAACATTTTATAAATATTTTGGTTTGGTTTTTTTGTTAGGTTATGTATGGATTAACCTGTTGTTACACCTGTTTAGGTTCAACCTGAACTTAAAACACCTGTCCTGGTACAACAGTTTGTGTTTGCACATTAGCTTGTGTATAATTAGGCAATGTATTAGTTTATGTTAAAAATTTTTGTTCTGGTTAAAATTAGGTTTTTTATTAATGTTGTTTAATGTTACATCTGTAGGGACTTGGGAGAGACATTTATAGTCAAATATCCTTATCCTTTTCAGGGTCTGCTAAAATTATTACTAATACTAAGTAACAACATGTTGTGTTACCCATAATGCACTTTTAATATAAACTCAATATTTAAATACAAAGGAAACCCAATTCAAGCAACCTATCACGGCCTTTTCAATTCACTAAATTCTAAGTTACACAACTTTTGAAGTCAGAAACCTTTGATCCTAGGACAAGAATTAAATAATTCTAGGCACAATTACTTATAAATAACTAAAATATTTGTTTAAATTTTGGTTTTAACTAAATAGAATAGTTCAGGTACAAAGGGTAAATTAATTAAGCTTAGGTTATGCATTATTGTTTGTCTAATTTGACAATTGATGCACATTGTGCGGAGTGCACACCTATGCGATACGATACATAAGATACAATATTTATCTTATACGATATTCATCGTATATCTTACATCAATGCACACCAGTGTGATACGATTTTATTTGTATGATATAATCTTATTAATTTCCTCAGTATATATAATGAGTTCTTCAAGCGAAGAGGATGTTATTGTTGGTATTTCCGTAGAAGGCGAAATAAAAGGATAAACAGAAGGTTTTGGGTTCATCCATATAATTTACAATTTATTATTTATTGCTTTTGCAACTTCTTTCCACGCAAGATCTGACACTTCTCTTCTACTGTAATCCTTTAATTGGTAATTCCATATACACGGATATTTTTGTACCTCATTTACAAAGAATATCATATAAACAGGATCGTCCTTCATATTGTAATAATAAAATTTGTTTTAATTTTAGTATGATGTTTTAACAGTAGTGTCAGGGCAACTAATGTATTAAGATATTTATCGCATAAGACAAGCCCAACATATTGTACGCTACAAGTATCTTACGATAGATGTCGCTGTATCACTGGTGTGCGGCAAGTTTTCACCAGCAATGTGTTTTGTATTGAGCAAGCAGACATCTATCGCATAAGATAAATACCGTATCTTACGTATCGTATCGCATAGGTGTGCGCTTCGCCTTAAAGGAAAATGGCTGTTTTAATTGTGTTTTGTTTCTTCTGAAGTAATTATTCTTGTTGTCGTTTAGGTCATCAGTCAAAAGGTTGGTTAGAACTTGTAGAGGTTTTACTAAGTAAAACGAGGAGTGAGGTGGTTTACTATTGCCTTCTTCACTGAATGGAAAAGTAAGCTTATTAGCATGCTGGGCCCTCTGAAAAGCACATATTTTCCACTCTGTAAATGATACCTTCACTTCATTCACCACAGAGTCTGGCTGTAAAATGAAATTCATTACTTTCAGAGGAGATAACTCTGATAAGTGCCTTTTTTACACCTCTACCTCTTCTGTTCTTAAATGATTCAGTCACTTAATTGGCTGACCATGTAATAAGAAACAGAACTATTTATTTTAACCCTGCAACTAACAGATTGAGTATGTAAATAATTTGACACTCCACCTGTCTGTAATGGGCAGATAATTAGTATTATCAGGGTGCAATTTGGGGTGGTTATTTAGCTCTGTTTATTAGTGGTTCCAGAAAAAAAGAAACTGAATCTAGACATAAAAATGTAAGCATACGTAATAAAACCTTTAGTAAATGTTCATGTATTCAATTCTTGTTTTTGTTTAAAAATTTTAATTTAAAAATATGTTGATAACATGGTTATGTATTCAGAAGATTCAATTAAGGGTTGTAGGAATGTTTTAACTACATTAAATAAATTTGCTATTTTTTGGTACTATTTCTTCGCAGCTATTTAAGATAGATATTTAAATAAAAAACCAAGTAATTCAGCAGACTTTTCTCGTGTTTTTTACTTTCTTTTGCCTGTATATAGGAATGAAAGTATTGTTTTCGTGTTGACTTTTCGATATCAAGTTTTCACTGGATATTCATGTTTTCAATGCCCATAACGGGCAGGTGGAGTGTTAGATTAATTGCACTCGATCTGTTAGTTTCAGGGCTACAAAAAATGGTTCTATTTCTTATCACATAGTCAGCCAATCATATGACTGAACTATTTAAGAACAGAAGAATTAAAGTTGTACTAGTCAGAGTTATCTCCTCTGAAAGTAATGAATTTCTTTATATAGCCAGACCCTGTGGTGAATGAAGTAAAGATGTCATTTGCAGTGTAGAAAGTGGGTGCTTTTTTCAGGGCCTGGCTTGCTGATAAGCATACTCTTTCAACTCAGTAAAGAAGGCAGTAGTAAATCACCTCACTCCTTGTTTTTACTTAGTAAAACCTCTAGAGGTTCAAACAGCATTTCGGCCATTGACCTAAACAATATACATGTTTTCAGACCCCCTGAACCCAAAAAACGTTTTTAGCTATTAGTGTGTTTGTGCGTGTAAGAATAAAATATCTCAAAAACGGAACATCGTATGAAGTTGAAACTTGAAACTTAAATTAGATACCACGAGAGGACCCAACACGAACATTTTCATCAAAATCGGTCCTGTGGAAGTAGTAGTTTATTCGTGTAATTTTTCACTTTTTCGCGATTTTCTCAAAAATGGCTTCTATGATTTTTTTAAAATATTGCCTCATTACATTTTTTATGCTCTACAAGGTAGGGTAGGCGCCATATTTGCTGAAACTCTTGGCGAGGCTGTGCTCTAAGAGAAAAAATTTTTTTTTTTTAAGATTGCGGCCTTTATATGTATTTTAGGACAAAAGTGTAATGATCAAAGTTGTAGCAAATTTTAAAACCTACATCTTTTATTGTAAACGTTTCTTTGTATAATGCTTATTTCAGCGGTAATTAGTGATTTTCTATTGGTTTTTTTTCATGAAAATCTGTAAAAAAAATGATTTTTTTTGAGATTTCGGCCTAAGTGAACAGTTAACAGAAAACTATAGTCCAGCCTCTCTTAGTTTGCTCCTAATGTAAACAAATAATGACGTCACTGAGCATGCGCATTATATCAAAATGTGTACACGCTGATTAAAAAGTAACAACAAAATACTTTCAAATTATTTAAATACAAAATACTTTTAAAACCATTTTTCTAAATGAAATTGTTAGGCCTACATCATATCATGACTGATGTTTTTAGTACTTTTAAGTACTTATAATTTAAAAAATAGTTAACTTAATAGGAATACGACATCTGTAAAGTCGCAGACTCTAGCGTGCACCCTGTAGTAGGTGGCTTTTGTTTTCTGACACTAGGAGCAAACTAAGAACGGCTCAACTGTATTCCGTTATTTCACATCATCAAAATATCATGTGAATGCACCTTTACTGTTCAATCCAGTAATCGCTGGCGCGTGCTCTGTACTGTTCAACTAGCAATTGGCTGTTTCTTTTATTTCAGTTGTTTTCATTTTTATTTAAATGTAACCGTAAATGAAGAGAATGATTATTATTATTGAGTGAGAAATGTGTCGCTTCTTAGAGATTTACTAATTCTGCAGATTTCTTTATTACACACCCAACGATCCTGGCCAGTGGTGTTCAGTATCAGTATCGTATCGTGTCCATTTAAACAAATCCGCGGATTGTGCAATATTCCTTTCTCTTAAAAGAAACATATAGCTCTTTCCTTAGTAGAAATAATAGGAGCCAATTCCAAAAGATTCATTATGTATTTAACAGTACACGTGCGAAGCAAACAACGAACTGATGTGTATTAATAATCATGCTAACAATATAGAGACTGAAGTCTCAAAATTGCCTTTTGCGAATGGATGGGCTGTGAGGAAGGGAAGTGAAAATTTGACAGTGCTGTCAACTTCAACCGTGAGACACTATTCGTACATTTCACTACCGTGCTGTTTTTACATACATTTTGTCAGCTGTGGTTTATTCCAAGAAAATGTTTTCTTCATAAACGTTATAAGAAATAAATGTGACCTGTAATATTGCCTATAGTTTAATTATATGACTAGAAATGTTTAATTTACTGTAATTACCAGCTACTGTATTCCATTGAAACAAAATTTTCTATGAGTGAATCGCCTTCTTTACTATCGCTGTCACCAGCGTCTTCACTATCAGTCTCACTAGTTACCCTAATCTAGATAACAGTTTCCTTTTTTTACCAGGTGCCAACAAAACTGTTGATGAAGAATTAGCTTCTTCATTGTCTTTAACTTCCTTCTTTATATTTTGAATTGTGAAAAGAGAAACATCATAATAGTTAGCCGTGAGCGAGCGGCTTTTGTTAAGAGGCACGGATTGGCAATTTTTGTTTAGCTTCAACTTCACAACATTTTATTACATTGCTTATTATATTTCGTACAGCACTGTGAATAGTTCGGCCACGTTTTCAAGAAACCGACATTTCTGTTTATGGTAACAAACAGTTATATTCGTACAGTTAACCTACAAAGGTTCCGCGATATACTGTACAATATGCTCTGGGTATAGTAAAGTTGTTATGTTAGTCGTACTGAAATTAAAGCAGTCGCGCATGCGCACTGATGCTTTTCCCCCTTTACTCCTCGTTGCAAAGAAGGGCAAACTCGTTACTCAAGTGACTATACAATTAATTATAGTGAGTGGGAGTCATCAGTCATAACAGTGAAGATGCATTTATAGTCCAGCCTCTCTTAGTTTGCTCCTAATGTAAACAAATAATGACGTCACTGAGCATGCGCATTATATCAAAATGTGTTCACGCTGATTAAAAAGTAACAACAAAATACTTTTAATAGTATTTAAATACAAAATACTTTTAAAAGTATTTTTCTAAATGAAATTATATTAAAGATATTTAAAGATCTACAACTTTTATTGTTAGAATGTTTCTCTACAGAGTGTAGTTTAGCATCCTAAAAGTGATTTTCCGTATTTTTAAGCCAAACTAAGGTTGTTTTTTATTTTGCATCATTCTAACTCCTGATTAAAATAAGGTTATGTTTTTTGAGGTTAGTTTGTTTGTTTATTTCTAATGTTTTGTTACTGATGTTAGATTATTGTGCCGTTCCAAGCTCTGAAGCGTACGGGTGAGATTTAATGAATGAGTGACGCATGCTGGGCGACCGATTGTTGTATTACTCTGATACAAAACATTCGTTTTCAAACTATCCATTTTTTTTTATTATTTCTAATTTGTGTTCGTTGCAATCTGTTCAGTTTAGAACAATAAGCAACACCATGAGATGAGGATGATGTGTATGACGTGTAAATGAGGTATAGTCTTGTACAGACCCAGGCCGACCATTCCTGAGAGAGTATGGTTAATTAAACCCCAACCATCAAAGTACACCGGTAACCACTGTCTAGTATTCAAATCCGTATAAAAGTAACTACCTTTACTAGGATTTGAACCAGGAACCTTCGTCTCCGAAAATCAGCTGTTAAACAGCTGATTTTGGCGACGACTTGATCTCTCTAGACCAATCCGGTGGGTTAAAATATTTAACATATTTGTTTGTATTTATTACATTTTTTTTATTTACATATTTTGATATAAATTGGTAAGTTAAATATTATGAATCCGACCAAGTTAATAACCCGGTAGGTATTTATTTAATTAATGCGTGGGATGATAAGAATATTTTTTTAGTTTATTTAGTACACGCTACCGCTAAAAATGCATCAGCTGTGAAACACTACTAACTCATTCATTCTTCCATTACTATAACAACGCACTGCATTCCTTCCAACTACACGGAGTTGGGACTCGAGCAATATATTGTTTATTGTTTGCATTGTCAAGAGAATGTCGTGTGAGTGTTTCACACCAGATTTTTATTAGATTTGAATCCGAGGTTTTCTGGACTATAGAATAATTCGGATTATTTAATGACGGACTGAATAGAAGTTACTGTACCGGGAAATAATGGATATTTTAAATATTTCTTTTTTTTCCTAATTTGTGTACGTTGCAATCTGTTCAATTCAGAACAATAAGCAACCCCATGACCCAATGAGATGAGGATGATGTGTATGACGTGTAAATGAGCTGCAGTCTTGTACAGACCCAGGCCGACCATTCCTAAGAGAGTATAGTCAATTGAACCCCAACCATCAAAGTACACCGGTAACCACTGTCTAGTATTCAAATCTGGATAAAAGTAACTACCTTTACTAGGATTTGAACCAGGAACCTTCGTCTCCAAAAAACAGCTGTTAAAACAGCTGATTTTGGTGACGACTTTACCTCTAGACCAACCCGGTGGTTTATTTTAAACATTAACAAACAAAAAAAAAATTTTTTAAAATTTTGAAAGGTTCTTTCCCTCTAAAGAAATCAAATCAAAGCTGCTGTTTTACTGCATAAGAAATTCCATCGATTTTAAATAATATAGTTTAAATTGTAATGTAATCGAAATAAATTTACGCAGTATTTTATTTATGTGTTGATTGAAATTTTGTGTAATCTTAAATTAAGGTTTATGTAATATTAATCTGCTAAGCCTGGTTTTGAATACCACACAATTAATGTATTTATTTTTGATACGTAAAGCTAACGGAACTTTCTGATGATAAGATTGTTTATAAAAGAAGACAACATTTTGAAATTGTCTTAATATTTTTGTAGAATTTATTTTGGTATCAATTTTAAAATTATCTGTTTGTGGTTCAGTTAGCAACTTTTCAGTTAAGAGAAGTTTTTTTACTTTCTCTTGCCTATATGAATATATAGGAAGGAAAGTATTGTTTTCATGTCGATTTTTCGAAATCGAGTTTTCACCGGATCTATACGTTTTCAGACCCCCTGAACCCAAAAAACATGTTTTTAGCGATTGGTCTGTGTGTGTGTGTGTGTGTCTGTGTGTGAACAGAATATCTCAAGAACGGAACATCGTACGAACTTGAAACTTGAAACTTAAGTTACATACCACTACCGGACGCGACACGAACATTTTCATCAAAATCGGTCAACCGGAAGTAGTAGTTTATTCGTATAATTTTTCAGTTTTTTGCGATTTTCTCAAAAACTGGTCCTACGATTTTTTTAAAAATCGCCTATTATACTCAATTTTTTATTCTCTACAAGATAGGGTAGGCGCCATGTTTGCTGAAATTCTCGGTGAGGCTGTTTTCACGTAAAAACGTTGTTTTTTTAAGATTACGGCTTTAATATAAATTTTAGCGCAAAAACTTATATAATAAAAGTTGTAGAGAATTTAAAAACCTACAACTTTTATTTCAAACATTTTTTTGTATAACGCTTAGTTTAGCGGTAATTTGCGATTTTCTGTTTTTTTTCTCACGAAAACGTGAGAAAAATCGATTTTTTTAACATTTCGGCCTTAGTATGCATTTTACGACAAAAGTGTATATAATTAAATTTATAGAAAATTAAAAGATCTACAACTTTTATTTAAAGCATTTTTCTCTACAGAGCCTAGTTTAGAGAGAAAGAGTGATTTTCCGTATTTCTAAGCCAAACTGAGGTTGATTTTCATTTTGCGTCTTTCACTCATGATTAAAATTAGGTTATGTTTGTTGAGGTTAGTTTTTTGTTTATTTCTTATGTTTTATTACTAATGTTAGGTTTATTGTTAATTATTTGCACTGGCAAGAGAAAGTTGTGTGAGTGTTTCACACCAGATTTTTTAAGCTTTTATTTGTTATCGGGAACTGTACTTTGTTGACAACTACCCGATTTGATTGTTGTATTTTTGAAGTGAATTAGGCATGAGTTTGAAAAGGGACTCCCAGTAAAGATTGTTCATGGATGGCTGTCAGCTGGTCACCATACAAAGTCGCTTACCCAACCGGTGTTACTTAACAAATAATAGCGACTTTCTACCATCTGACTGACTGGGCTGGCCCGGAGCCCTAGAGAAGTTAATTCTGCTTAATTCTCAACTACTTCTAAACCTACTGATTCTTAAACGTTCATTATTTTGATTTGTCGAAGTTAACGTAGTGTTCAATTTTTTGCACTCTCTCTGTTAGTTCCAGATCTACGAAAAATATAATGTGAAACACTCACACAACTTCCTCTTGCCAATGCAAATAATTAACAATATAACCTAACATTAGTAATAAAATATTAAAAATAAACTAAAAACTAACCTCAGTAAACATATTAACCTAATTTTAATCATGAGTGAAAGACGCAAAATTAAAAAATCAACCTCAGTATGGCTTAAAAATACGGAAAATCACTCTCACGCTGAATTAAGCTCTGTGGACAAAAATGCTCAAAATAAAAGTTATAGATATTTTAATTTCCTATAAATTTGATTGTATACACTTTTGTTGTAAAATGCATACTAAGGCTGAAATCTTAAAAAAATAGACTTGTACTCATTTTCGTGAAAAGAGAAAATCGCTAAACTAAGCATTATACAAAAAATATTTAGAATTAAAGTTGTAGGATTTTAAATTCTCTACAACTTCTATTATATAAATTTTTGCCCTAAAATGCATATTAAAGCCCCAATCTTAAAAAAACAATTTTAACGAGAAAACATCCTCTCCTAAGAATTTCAGCAGACATGGCACCTACCCTATCTTATAGAGCATAAAAAATGTAGTAAATGAGGCGATTTTTTAAAAAAAAACATAGGAGCCGTTTTTGAGAAAATCGCAAAAAAGTGAAAACGACATGAATAAACCACTACTTCCGGTTAACCGATTTTGATGAAAATGTTCTTGTCGGGTCCTCTAATGGTACTTAACTTCAGTTTTAAGTTCGTACGATGTTCCTCTTGAGATATTCTGTTCACGCACACACAGACCAATAGCTAAAAACTTTTTTTTGGGTTCAGGGGGTCTGAAAACATGTGTATCCGGTAAAAACTTGATTTGGAAAAATTGACATGAAAACAATACTTTCCTTCCTATACAGTATATTCATATAGGAAAGAGAAAGTAAAAACAGGGAAAAACACAAATTTTGTTTTCTTAATTAATTGTAATACTCTTATCAAATAATTTGTATTGTAGAACAGGAGTGAGGTGATAAATCAAAAATGTAAAATATATAAAATACAGCCTTGTACATAGTATTGAATTACGAAAGAATAAAAAAAAACATGTTACGTAATGTAAACAATACATGAAAGATATACGCGACTATATGAATAAGTAAGCTTTTTCTATGCAGGCCTACCAGCTCAAAGTAAACCATCCAACCATAGGCAAACTAACTGAAATTGTAACACAAATACAAATAAATAATTCAATGCCTACCATATATCATCACTTTGTAAATTGAATATTCTACACTGTTCTAGTCTTTACCTTTTTTTCTTTTTTTTTCTCTTTAATTCTTTATTATTTTTTTTTTAATTTTTAAATTCCTAATATGTGTGCAATCTGTTCAATTCAGAACAATAAGCAACTCCATGACCCAATGAGATGAGGATGATGTGTATGACGTGTAAATGAGGTGTAGTCTTGTACAGACCCAGGCCGACCATTCCTGAGAGGTATGGTAAATTAAACCTCAACCATCAAAGTACACCGGTAACCACTGTCTAGTATTCAAATTCGTATAAAAGTAACTACCTTTACTAGAAATTGAACCAGGAACCTTCATCTCCGAAAATCAGCTGTTAAACAGCTGATTTTGGCGACGACTTTACCTCTAGACCAACCCGGTGGGTTGATTCTTTATTTACACTGTGAAATTTTACAACAAGCAAATGTGATGATTATGATAATAATGTAAATGACATGATAGGCATGAGAGGGGTAGGGCCCCCATTGGTGCCTCCCCAAGAATGAAATTTGTATATCAAATTAGCAGGTCTCTACTTCAGCGGCTTTTAAGGCGTCTGGGGGGATTATCAGGTAAATGGACGGTGGAAAGTGAACGCACCAGGGGGTTCTCGTGTTCATGTGACTTGTCGTGAAAGCGTTTGTATAGGTATTCAATGGAATTTTGTACAAGTGGTGTTTTCAAATCTGTATGTAAGGTTTTGTTGCTAACGTAAAGAGGTGCATTTGCTATAAGGCGTAATGTTTTTGACTGGAATGCTTGAATTCGTTGCAAGTTAGAGGGTTTGGTTGAACAGTAAATTTGGGACCTGTAAGTCCACATAGGTTTCAAGTCTTTACCTTAACTTTTTACTTTCTGTTGCCTATATGAATATATAGGAAGGAAAGTATTGTTTTCATGTCGATTTTTTGAAATCGAGTTTTCACCGGATCTACAAGTTTTTGGACCCCTGAAACCAAATAAACATGTTTTTAGCGATTGGTCTGTGTGTGTGTGTAAAAAATATCTCAAGAACGGAACATCGTACGAACTTGAAACTTAAGTTACATACCACTACTGGACCCGACACTTAACATTTTCATAAAAATCGGTCAACCGGAAGTAGTAAGTAGTTTATTCATGTAATTTTTCACATTTTTGCGATTTTCTCAAAAAACTGGTCCTACGATTTTTTTTAAATCGCCTGATTTACTAAATTTTTTATGCTCTACAAGATAGGGTAAGCGCCATGTTTGCTGAAATTCTTGGTGAGGCTGTTTTCGCGTAATAAAATTGTTTTGTTAAGATTGTGGCTTTAATATGCATTTCAGTGCAACAATGTATATAGCATGAGTCCTACAAGTTTTGATTTTAGTAAGTGTCATCCAGCATAAGATTACAAAAGTAGATTCTAATTTTCGGAATAGTATTAAACTAGATGAGAAGCTGCTTGTGACATTAAGGTATGTGAAACCAATAAAAATAATGTTAAATGTTAATTTTATTATTTGTTTTTATTTTATACATAAAATTACAACATTATTATGCAGCGCCCATCTCGCGCGAAATTGCATCCCACAATTTATCAATTCTATTTATCAATTTATCAATTTTATTTTATAAACTACTCTTTACTCGGTAGCAGTAATCTTTCATTTTAAAATTGTAGATAGGTGGCAATGTTCAACTAAAGCCAGTAGGTAGGTTCTCTGCATCGCATTCCATCTAAAAATTCAATAAAATATGTAATACAATTTCAAATAAAATTATTAAATAAAAATATAAACAAATATTATACTATATAATCCTTAGTATTATAAACTCCTAATATAATGTACAGGTGCTTTAACGATCAGACTTCTGCAACTCAAACAATTTTGTTTTTGAAAAAATAAAATACATTTTTATAAACTGTATAACCTCAGTGTACTACAAATTTTTTTGTGTTTTAATATATGCTAAATTTTGAGAATTATATGTCCAAGAAAAATTATTGTATTATTGTGTTGTTGGCAATAAATTCAAGTTTTTTGATAACGCGGAATGAGCTGGCGCATTGTCTCGGTGGTGAACCCATGATTTGTCCTTCCACATTTCGGGGCGTTTTTTCCTTACTCTTTGACCCAGTTTAGAAAGTACCTCAAGATAGTAATATTGTTTAATTGTTTGACCTTCAGGAATCCAGTGAAGGTACACAATCCCATGGATATAAAAAAAAACAATCATCATTGCTTTAAATTTTGACTTGCTCATTCGAGCTTTTTTGGCTCTCTGGGAAGTTTGGCTCTTCTAGTGCATGGATTGGCGCTTCGTTTCCGGATCATAAGTAAAAAACCACGTTTCATTACATGTTAGTATCGTTTCCAAAAAAAATTTGGGTCATTTTCAATCACGTACAGAGTGTTAGTACAAACATTTTTGAGTGGCACGTGTCCTGAAAGAGCTGACAGAAGATGACTTTCAGCACTGTTTCCAACAATGGAAAATTCGAATGGAGCGTTGTAGGGATAGAGAAGGAGTGTATATTGAAGGTGACAATAAGTGATTATGTATAAAAATAAAAATAAAATGTTTTACAACGTCAGTCTCGTTTTTTAATAGCCACACCTCGTATAAACTATATAGTAAAAAATTTAAAAACCTATAATTTGTACTTCTGCCCAAAACAGACAGGTGGGGAGTGTCGAATTATTTACACTCAATCTGTTCGTTGCAGGGCTAAAATAAATAGTTCTGTTTCTCATCACATGGTCAGCCAATTAAATGACTGAATTATTTAAGAACAGAAGAGGTAGAAGTCACTAATCAGAGTTATCTTCTCTGAAAGTAATGAATTTCATTATACACCCAGACCCTGTGGTGAATGAAGTGAAGGTAAGGTGTCATTTGTGGAGTGGAAAATATGTGCTTTTCATAGGGCCCGGCATGCTGATAAGCGTACTTTTCCACTCAGTAAAGAAGGCAATGGTAAACCACCTCACTCCTCGTTTTACCTAGTAAAACTTCTACAGATTCAAACCAGCCTACAGGCTGATGACCTTAACAACAACAATTTATACTTAACAAACATCTAATGTTGGGTTGTATTTGTCATTATTTAGCAAGAGAAAGTCGTGTGAGTGTTTCACACCGGAGTTTTTATTCAAAAATAATATTAGTATATTTTTAAATAAGTTCGAAACTTTTTCAGGTCACCTGAACAAAACGAAATCGGTGATCGATAACACAAAAATTCCATACGTTCAATGGAGAATAAAGTTCAAATGCCATAAAATCACAGGGTCAAAAATAATTATTAGTAATAAATTTTAACCTAATTCTTTTTATCTACTTGATAAACAACCCACACAACAGAAAGCGCATGAGTGTCATTTGGATATTAGTCAAACATTGACGTAATACTTTTAAAATATAGATAATCGTTAGGATGTCCAGTTGAAAATTATTTCCTAAATATATTCAGTGAAGATAATTATATTCGCTGCAACTTTTATCAATTACAACCAAAATACATCTCATTTTTTACTTTCTCTTGCCTTTATGAATATATAGGAAGGAAAGTATTGTTTTCATGTCGATTTTTTAAGAAATCGAGTTTTCACCGGATCTACACGTTTTCAGACCCCCTGAACTCAAAAAACATGTTTTTAGCGATTGGTGTGCGCGTGTGTGTGTATGCAAAATATCTTAAGAACGGAACATCGTACAAACTTGAAACTTAAGTTAGATACCACTAGACGACCCGACACATTTTCAACAAAATCTGTCAACCGGAAGTAGTAGTTTATTCGTGTAATTTTTCACTTTTTTGTGATTTTCTCATAAACTGGTCCTACGATTTTTTTTAAAATCACCTCATTTACTAAATTTTTTATGCTCTACAAGATAGGGTAGGCGCCATGTTTGCTAAAATTCTTTGTGAGGGTGTTTTCACGTAAAAAAATTGTTTATTTAAGATTGCGGCTTAAATATGCATTGTAGCGCAAAAATGTATATAATAAAAGTTGTAGATAATTTGAAATCCTACAACTTTTATTCTGAACATTTTTTTGTATAACGCTTAGTTTAGCGGTAATTAGCGATTTCCTGTTTTTTTCTTTTAAGATTTCGGCCTTAGTATGCATTTTACGACAAAAGTGTATATAATGAAATTTATAGGAAATTAAAAGATCTACAACTTTTATTCAGAGCATTTTTCTCTACAGAGCCTAGTTTAGCGTGAAAGAGTGATTTTTCGTATTTTTAAGCCAAACTGCGGTTGATTTTCATTTTGTGTCTTCCAGTCATTATTAAAATAAGGTTATATTTTTAGAGATTAGTTTTTTGTTTGTTTCTAATGTTTTATTACTAACGTTACGTTTATTGTTAATCATTTGCATTGGCAAGAGAATTGGTGTGAGTGTTTCACACCAGATTTTTAGTACACAGAAAAGATAACCACATGTCCGGATTTAGCCAGTTAATTCTGTTTTCACCTTGTTTTGTTTTTATCTCATCTCGCCTAATCACAGGAATATGGCTAATATCCAAAGAAGAATGTTTCTCTGAATGCTCCTCACTGCTGCTGTATACAATATTAATAATGCTCCAGTTTCGAAGAAATTATGTTTTGCTATTTTTAACTTATTGTTTCACTCTTGTGTTGTAGTTTCTGTTACGTGGTTATTTTTGTTATTGTTATTAATTCGACAGTAGGTAACAAACGATTTTTCATTCTTTTTACTTTCTCTTGCCTATATAAATATATAGGAAGTAAAAAGTTGTTTTCATGTCGATTTTAAGAAATCGAGTTTTTACCGGATATACACGTTTTCAGACCCCCTGAATCCAAAAAACATGTTTTTAACGATTGATGCGTGTGTTCGTGTGTATGTGAACAAAATATCACAAGAACGGAACAACTTACGAAGTTGAAACTTGAAACTTAAGTTTGGTATTAGTAGAGGTCGAGACACGAACATTTTCATCAAAATCGGTCAACCGGAAGTAGTAGTAGTTTATTCATGTAATTTTTCACTTTTTTCATCGCAAAAAACGTTTTTTTAAAAAATCGCTACGGTTCCTAAATTTTTTATGCTTTACAAGATAGGGTAGGCTTGTAATGCCTGCTGAAATTCTTGAAGTGGCTGTTTTCACGTAAAAAAGTTGTTTTAAGATTGCTTGCATTTTAGCGCAAAAAATTATAGAAAATTTAAAATTCTACAACTTTCATTTCAAATATTTTTTGTATAACTCTTAGTTTAGCAGTAATTAGCGATTTTCGGTTTTTTCTCACGAAAACGAGTAAAAAATCGATTTTCTTAAGATTTCAGCCTTATTATGGATTTTACGACAAAAGTGTATATAATCAAATTTATGAGAAATTACACGATTTACAACTTTTATTTAGAGCATTTTTCTCTACTGAGCCTAGTTTAGCGTGAAAGAGTGATTTCCGTATTTTTAAGCCAAACTGAGGTCGATTTTCATTTTGCGTCTTTCACTCATGATTAAAATAAGGTTAGGTTTATTTGAGGTTAATTATTTTTTGTTTATTTCTAATATTTTATTACTTAGGTTATATAGTCTTGCATTGGCAAGAGAAAGTTGTATGAGTGTTTCACACCAGATAATTTTTTTTTGTAGAACGCTTAGTTTAGCGTTAATTATTAGTTTTTTCTGTATTTTTTCACCAAAATCGGTATAAAAATGAGATATTTTAATATTGCGGCTTTAGCGTGAGTTTTAGTGTATATGAGTATATATTTTTTTACGTCTAGTGTGGTATGGAACATTGAGTTTTGACTCGTTTTAATTTCCAGACCCTAACCGGGAATTGAACCCGGGACCTCCGCGTGGTTGGCCAGCGCGCTACCACTGCGCTACGGAGTCGGCTTCTCTGCAGCTTTTATAACAAGCATTTTCTTCTTAAGAGCCTAGTTTAGCGTCAATTAGTGATTTCCCGTATTTTTAAGTCGAACACAGGTCGATTTTCATTGTTTACCGATTAAACATATGGTTTTTATTTAAATTGACAGAAGAAAGTCGCGTGCGCGCGCGTGTGTGTGTTTTGAACACTATATTTTTTATATAATTGTTTGATATTAATTTGAAATTTTAGCTTACTCTTTTTGAAGTATTTTTACAAACTATATTTTATGATGTTTTGAAAACTCTCAGTTCTCCAGGTAATAATAAATTCTATGTAACTATTTCACACAAAAATACCGGGTTTAAAAATGTTTTGTAACATATTAATTTAGCGTAAATCTATATGCTTCTCTTGTTAAATACATTCTTAATTTGGTGAAAAGTTTTTTTGAATTTAACAAATTCGTTCTCTTACGTTACATTAATGGCGGCCCGAAGTATAAGCAAATTACGCGGCCACTGGTGGCGCCACCGTCGCCCGACTTGTTGAATGTAATGGAAACCGACTTACTACAACACGTATTTTTTTTTTACTTTCTCTTGCCTATACTATATAGGAAGGAAAGTATTGTTTTCCTGTCGATTTTTCGAAATCGAGTTTTCACCGGATCTACACGTTGTCAGACCCCCTGAATAAAAAAAAATGTTTTTAGCGATTGGTCTGTGTGTGCGCGCGTGTGAACAGAATATCTCAAGAACGGAACATCGTACGAACTTGAAACTTAAGTTAGACACCACTACCGGACCCGACACGAACATTTTCATTAAAATCGGTCAACCGGAAGTAGTAATTTATTCATGTAGTTTTTCACTTTTTGCGGTTTTCTCAAAAACGGGTCCTACGATTTCTTTAAAATCGCCTGGGTTATTAAATTTTTTATGCTTTACAAGATAGGGTAGGCGCCATGTTTCATGTTGTTTAGGCGCAAGTTCTGGTGAGGTTGTTTTCACGTAAAAAATTGTTTGTTTAAAATTGTGGCTTTAATATGCATTTCAGCGAAAAATGTGTATAATAAAACTTTTAGAGAATTTAAAATCCTACAACTTTTATATCAAATATTTTTTTGTATAACGCTTAGTTTAGCGGTAATTAGCGATTTTCTGGTTTTTTTTTCTCACGAAAACGTGTGAAAAATCGATTTTCTTAAGATTTCGGGTTTAGTATGCATTTTACGACAAAAGTGTATATAATCAAATTTATAGAAAATATAAAGCTCTACAACTTTTATTTAGAGAATTTTTCTCTACTGAGACTAGTTTAGCGTGAAAGAGTGATTTTCCGTATTTTTAAGCCAAACTGAGGTAGATTTTATTTTGCGTCTTTCACTCATGATTAAAATTAGGTTATGTTTTTAGAGGTTAGTTTTTTGTTTATTTCTAATGTTTTATTACTAATGTTGGGTTATATTTTTCAACATTTGCATTGGCAAGAGAAAGTTGTGTGTGTTTTACACCAGATTTTGTGTATTCTTTTCACTTCTACCTTTTATTTTTCAGTGATCGGTTTGAAGAGGGGCGCCTAATGTATGCTTACACTAGAAAATGACCTAGGGTTGGCACTATACATTATTTAAGGTTATCTTTAGTCAATACTTTAATAAAGACAATAAATTGTGGTGATAGTTACTTTATAGGAATGGGATATGGGTGTAAGAATAATTGTTCAAAGAATTATAAGCCGTACTTTAAATGTTACATACTTGTAGATAGGGGTAGGTTTTAGTATTCCGTTAAATTATTTTGATCTTTGGCCTTCTTGTACAACTGTACAACTTATTGATTATGGTCTTAAAAAATGACTGGGTTATGTTCTCAAGATTATTCTTAATAAAAATAAAAAAATTTACCACCTCTCCGTGGCGTAGTGGTTAACGCAACTGGTTTCTACGCCGGGGTTCAGGGTTCAATTCCCGGTCAGATCTGGCATTTTTTCATCTCTCATTTTCATTATCATTATTATCCACCATCTGCATTAGCAGAAATTGCAGAACAGATTGCCTTTATACCATTTACGACCTCATAGGATCATTTTAGTCCAATTTCTGGGCCAGTTCATTCTGTAATCGGTTTGTCTTATTCCTGAAGCGTGTTAGTTATTTTCTTCTTGCTTCTTTCCTTTTCGCCTACATCTTTTTTAGCCGTTCCTATCTTTGGCGCCTGTCCTCTTCTGAATACACCCTGTTGGATTAGTTTTAATTAGCTCATCGTATTTTCCAGATTTTGTAATCAGATTCTTCCTTGAAATTCTCAAATCCTCAATGTCCTGTTGGACTTCCTTTATCCATTTTGGTTTTGTTGTTCTTCCCCAGTTGATTATTCGGTTAGTAAGCCTGGTGTTTTTTGCACAATATTTATTTAATTTATTGTATTATTTTTATTTTTTGTTTCAGGAAGTGGCACTAGTAACGGAATAATATTACAACGGTTTCCAGAAAAAGATTGGCCTGACACACCATTTATAGATGGTATTGAATGGGTAAGTTTGTTTTCACATTGTACAGAAATTCTGTTAATACATATTTATACAGTGCCCATTCTAGCTATCGCCGGGTCTGTGTGTTCCCCAAGCCTCTCCATCTTCTTCTGTCTGTCCACCATTTCTCCTCCTCTAATTGTTCCCAGAATTTGACCCGATACCATTGTTCAGTATTTTCCTGCATTGCAAACATAACGAGGTTATGAAACACGACTGCACAAAAACAGCAGCAGCGCGTGAGTGATTCAACTAATCTAGTTGAAACAAGTTTGTACGGGCAGCCAAGATCACTGGCTGCTGATATACATCACGAAGGTGCTATAGACACTGTAGTCACGAGATTGCCTTTTGCGTAAAGATGGGCTGTGAGGAAGGGAAGAGAAAATTTGACAGTGTTGCCAACCTCAACAGTGAGACACTACTTGTACATTTCACTACCGTGCAGTTTCTACATACATATTGTAAGCTGTGGTTTATTCCAAGAGAATATGTTGGTTTCATAAACCTTATAAGAAATAAATGTGACCTGTAATATTGCCTATAACTTAATTACATGACTAAAGTCCAGCCTTTCTAAGTTTGCTCCTACTGTAAACAAATAATGACGTCACTGAGTATGCGCATAATATCAAAATGTGTACACACTGATTAAAAAGTAACAACAAATACTTTCAAAAGTATTTTTATAAATGAAATTGTTAGGCCGACATCATATCATGACTAATGTTTTAAGTACTTATAATTTAAAACATAGTTAACTTAATAGGAATACGACATCCATAAAGTGGTGGAATCTAGCGTGCACCCTGTAGTAGCTGGCTTTGGTTTGTTGACAGTAGGAGCAAACTTAGGACGGCTCAACTGCAGATATGTTTGATTTACTGTACTTACCAGCTACATTATTCCATTGGAACAAAATTTTCTATTAATGAATCGCCTTTTTTATTACCGCTGTCACCGGCGTCTTTACTATCAGTCACACTAGTATCTATCCTTTTTTACCAGGTGTCAACAAAACTGTTGATGAAGAATTATCTTCTTCACTGTTTTTATATTTATTTTCTTTATATTTCGAATTGTGGAAAGAGAAACATCACAGTAGTTAGCCACTCGCTCATGGCTTTTGTTAAGAGGCAGGGAAAGGCATTTTGTTTAGCTTCACTTGACAGCATTTTATTACACTTAAATTAGATTTCGTTCTGCACTGTGAATAGTTTTCAAGAAACTAATATTTTTGTTTACGGAAACAAACGGTTATATTGGTACAGGTTAACCTACAAAAGGTTCCGTGATATACTGTATACGCTCTGGGTGAAGTAAAAGTTGTTGTGTTTGATGTACTGAAATTAAAGCAGTCGCGCATGCGCACTGATGCTTTCCCCCCCTTTACCCCTCGTTGCAACCGAGGGCAAACTTGTGACTCAAATAATTGTACATTATCACTTTATTCTTCTTCTTCTTCTTTCAAACAGGGATTAGGCCATGGCCTGTTCCGACTCACATTCAGCTTATATTAATAATTTTAGAAAACATCTATATTTAAGTCCCAAATCTTTTTTGTTTTGCAATCCTATTTGTTTTATAATCCTTTAAACCGGTCCTATTTCCGAGGCTGTTTGTGAGTTTGCCAGTAGTTGATTTGATCCCCTGGCCGCGGTACGAACGCTGCGCAGGTTAAGTCCAGCGGTGGGGCCGCCACCTTGCTGCGTCTGAACTCACAGGATTTGTGTAGGGTTTTCTCCCCTAGACGAGTTGCTTTCACTACAGCTACGAGCCTTGTCTACCCGTTGATTCTCTCTTCACAGTCATATTTCCTTCGTGCCTGCTACTTCCTGAGACGCTACTGGTGTTAGGCAGCCTTCAGGTTGAGAGAATCTGCTACTGTGAGTAAACTCACAGCCCCCAGCACTGATCTGCTTGTCGACCCAGCTTCCCGCCTGGATTGGTTACCCGACCTTTCACTGGGTTGCTCAACGTAACAGGGGGCACCTCTTGTAGGTTACATGCTGGAGTTGAAGTGTGAGAGGCTAGAGGAAATCTCTTGCATGAAGTCCTTAGATTACGCATCAACATTTCCATTGCCCAGAGCCATAGCTCTCCCTAGGTTGATTCCTAGAGCCCAAAGAGAAACATCACTTTATTCTTTGGAGAATTAATTGGTACTGGTAACGCAATATAAGTTGATCGTCAGCGAGAGTAAGACTCTCGCTGTGGAGGGGGTGGAAGTGCTATTGTATGTGCTTTTCTAAATACATCATAGTAACAGCTCTAACCATGACATCATGCTGTAGTTTTACTCTTACATTGATTTATTATGTTTACAACTGTGTCGTTTTATAAACATCCCATTGTATTATTTATTGATTCTTAATAATTATTCTAAATAATAAATATTCATTCTAAATAAGTTATAATACTAGGCCTAAGCTATATTTAGTATCCTTTTTGGACATCAGCAGTAAACTGAATTACTGCACTCTGACATTATTTGTAATGATAGACTAGTTAGTCCGTGAGTTCCGTCGATGCGAGCTTATTATCGTGAGTAATACTGGTTTTACGATAATTTCAAAATGTTATTGTATTTTTAGGGTTTTCATATTTCATTATTTTCAGTAACGTTATGTTAAATTGCAATTGAATTTTCAACAATTCTTTTTCTCTAAATAATTACATTACTCCTAACTTATTTAGTGTGACGGTCATGAACTGAATTTTATTTCTTAAGTGTTTGTGGTGGTTACATTTTGAGTTACACGCTTGATACATGTCTTATGCTTTCGGGTTGGTAGACACAATCGGCAATTTATAGCGCGTCACCAGTACACTTTTGGGACAGAGCTTGTATAGGTTTTATCATAGTATTATAACGTCTAATATTTGGACTTGCCTGCCCATAACGGACAGTTGGAGGTTAAATTATTTACACTCAATCTGTTAGTTGCAGGGCTAAAATAAATAGTTCTGTTTCTTATCACAAGGTCAGCCGATTAAATGACTGAACCATTTAAGAACAGAAGAGGTAGAGGTGTAAAAGACACTAATCAGAGTTATCTCCTCTGAAAGTAATGAATTTCATTATACAACCAGACCCTGTGGTGAATGAAGTGAAGGTGTCATTTGCAGAGTGGAAAATGTGTGCTTTACAGAGGGCCCGGCTTCTAATGTAATGTACTTTTCCAATCAGTGAGGAAGGCAACGGTAAACCACATCACTCCTAGTTTTACTTAGTAAAACCTTTACAGGTTCAAACCAGCCTTTCGGCTGATGACCTAAACAACAACATGTGGACTTGCCTTGAGAGTGGTTTCTTCTTACAGTAATGGTGAGTTCCTCTGGAGTGCACCAGCCATCTTTTACATGAAGAATGAATAGTTAGAGCGTTTCAGATTATTATTGATTGAATTTAAACTTCAGCATAATGATTATGCTAAATCTGATAATTTGATTAACACGGAACTTCAGATTAGCAAGATTTTACTTAAATAATATTTTTTGAATCCTGCGTTTCAATATTTCTAAATTAGGAATTTGAAGAATTGATTTAATTTAATTCGTATTATAATAAGCGTTTTTTTAATTTTTGTTATTTATTTCAGTTTTGTCAGCCACATGGTTGGGCATTATCGACCGAAAGACAAGAACCTCGGTTTTTTGTTTCCGTCTTAACAGATGTCGATGCTAACAGACATTATTGCGCTTGTCTTTGTTTCAATGAAACGATTTCTATAACACCTAGTAAACCTGTCGATGAGGTAAGTAATTTTAAATTGTGAATTTTTTTAATGTGATTTTCTCATCATTACATTCTCTTTCGTTACAGTCAGATAACAGTTTTGGTGGCAATTTTTACTTTCTCTTGCCTATATGAATATAATATAAGAAGGAAAGTATTGTTTTCATGTAGATTTTTTGAAATTGAGTTTTCACCGGATCTACACGTTTTCAGACCCCCTGAGCCCAAAAAACATGTTATTAGCGATTGGTCTGTGTGTGTGTGCGCGCGTGTGTGTGTGTGCACGTGCGCGTGCGTGTGTGAGTGTGTGAACAGAATATCTCAAGAATGGAACATCGTACAAACTTGAAACTTAAAACTTTAGTTAGATACCACTAGAGAATTTATATAATAAAAAATGTAAACAATTTTAAATCATACAACTTTTATTTCAAACATTTTTTTGTATAACGCTTAGTTTAGCGGTAATTAGCAATTTTCTGTTTATTTTTTCTCACAAAAATGTGTGAAAAATCGATTTTTTTAAGATTTCGGCCTTAGTATATGCATTTTACGACAAAAGTGTATGTAATTAAATTTATAGGAAATTAAAAGATCTACAACTTTTATTTAAAGTATGCTGTATGAGGCATTTTCTCGCCCTCATACTGCTCGAAGAACAAATGAACTTTTGTCCAAGTTTAAATGGGACGTTTTCGATCATCCCCTATACAGCTCGGACTTGGCTCCTAGTAACTCTCACCTGTTTCCGAACATGAAGCGGTGGCTTGCATCTCAGCAGTTCGCCAATGACGAAACGCTGTGAATGGTTGGCTACATTCACAGGCGGCAGATTTGTATGCAGAGGGTATTTCAAAGACTGTTCCAAGGTACAAGTGCTTGAATCTGTTTGGCGACTATGTCGAAAAATAGAGAAAAACTGTAGTTTTAATATGTATATAATAAAGTTTTTGTATCTTCACTCGTTTACTTTTTATTTCAAAACGGAGGTTATTTTCTGGATAACCCTCGTATATTTAGCGTCCCGTAGACCAGTGTCTTGTGTGTTGTCACTCTTAGGAACTTCATTTCTGTTGCTTGGATCAAGTAAGAGTTGTATGCGATTAATTTTTTTCGTGATTTTCTCTAATTCAGGATGAAGATGGACTTGAAAGTGAACATCCGCTGCCCCCTATTACACATCACAGCATCATGTATGCTCCTAAGTGCCTTGTTTTGGTATCCAGGCTTGATTACATCGAAACTTTTAGGGTAAGTTTTTTTTCATTTTATGACCACAAAGGATCACTTTAGTCTCTTTGGTTAGTTATTTTTCTTCGGCAGTTTATTTCCTTTACATTTCCTTCTTGCCAATACTTTTTCATTCTGTTGTATCTTGCCTTTCTCAATTTGTCTGAACAAACCTGTTCTTTTCGTTTAATTGTTCTTACTGATAAAATTTTGTTTCTGTCTTTAATTGTTTCTTTGTAAACTGGTGTGCGATCTTTGACATCAGCAATTGTTAGATTTAGTTCTGTTCTGTCTTTTTCGATTTCTTCAAGCCAAGGAATTGTAGCTCCTTCTGTTTTTGCACACATGAATATTTCTACAATTTTTCTTGATAATCGGTTTTCTGGAGTTCTGAGGATTTGCGCAAAGAAAGAAATTCTCTTTTTGCGCATTGCATCAGTGATTGGTTCTATTTCTTCATAAATTTGTTCTCTCGGGTAAGTCTTTATTATAGGCTAAGTTTTTATTATAAAATAAATTTTTATTTTAAAATATACCAACTCATTCTCGCGCACAGGCTAGACCTATGCGGGTATTAGGGAATAATGTAGGATAATATTCATTGTACTTGTTTTTAGCAATAATAAATAAATAAAATAAATAAATTATGTAGGGTTAGAATACTGGCGAGATACATTGAGCGCTAGAAAAAGTGTATTTAATCAAATTTATAGAAAATTAAGAGATCTGCAACTTTTAATGTGAGCATTTTTCTCTACATAGCCTAGTTTAGCATTAAAGAGTGATTTTCCGTATTTATAAGCCAACTGAGGTTGATTTTCATTTTGCGTCTTTCACTCATGATTAAAATTAGGCTATGTTTATATTGAGGTTAGCTTTTTATTTATTTCTAGTTTTATTACTAATATTAAGTTATATGTTAATTATTTACATTGGAAAGATAAAGTTGTGTGAGTGTTTCACACCAGATTTTTTTTAAATAATTTTTTGTCATCAGTCTCTCGACTGGTTTGATGCAGTTCTCCAAGCTGTTCTATCTTGCGCAAGTTGTTTCATATCTACATACCTGTAACACCCTACATATTTTGTAATTTGCTTTATTATATTCTAATCTTTGCTTCCCCCTACATTTTACTTCCTCAATATTACCCTCTATTATTGATAGCCCAATACCTGGATGTCGTAAGATATGTCCCACTAGCCTATCCCTTCTTTTGGTAAGATGCTTCCATATACTTCTTTTTTCATCCACTCGCCTAAGAACCTCTAAATTACTTATTTTGTCCACCCACCTAATCTTTAACATTTTCCTGTAACACCACATTTCAAAAGCTTCTATCCTCTTCCGTTCTACAGCCCCTATCACCCATGTTTCCCTCCCGTATATGCTATACTCCAAACATAATGTTTTAAAAAATTTTCCTAATCTGTAAGTCAATGTTTGTAGTCAGTAAGCTGTTTTCATTTCAAAGGCTTTTCTAGCTTGAGCAATTCTACTTTTGATATCACTTGTGCTTCTACCATCCTTTGTTATTTTACTCCCTAGATAGCAGAATTCTCCAACTTCCTGTATGTTTTTGTTGCCTACTTTTAAATTTCCCATCTCTTCTAAACCACTCTTGCTGCTGCACAACACTTTCGTTTTGGTCTTATTAATTTTCATGAAGTAATCCTTTCTCAAGATCTCATCCATTCCATTTGAGACATCCTCTAGTTCTTTCTTTGTCTCCGCTAATACTACTATATCATCGGTGAATCTCAGCATTTTTATTGTTTCTCCTTGAATTTTTATTCCTGCGTCAAATTTCTTCTTCACTTCATTTATAGCCTCTTCTATATACACGTTAAAAAGTAGTGGTGACAGAGAACAACCTTGTCGTACACCTTTCCTTATCGCAGCCTCTTATAAATACTGAGTGAAATTATTTTAATGGTTTTTATCACAAATATCACATCTTTGCGGCATGCACGTTAAGAACCTTTGCTCTAGAGGTTCAAGCTAGCCTTTTAGCTGATGACCTAAACGACAGCAATTAGATTTGTATTTTGTTTTACTAATTTCGTTTGGTATTTGTTTGTTTTAAATCTAGAATTGCCTCGGTATTATTTACACTGTGTACGTCGAAAGTGTGGCTAATACGTCATTGGAAACACTTGTCGGTAATATATTGGGGTGTATACAAGTTCCACCACCCGGTGGTCCACAGGTTCGATTTTCAATCGGCGCTGGAGATCGGCAAGCACTTCAACCTCCTCTTACACCTTCATTACCGGTCACTGGAACCGCGGTTTATCTTCTGTTTCATCAGTTAGGTACGTATCGTAAAAGTTCTCTATTAAAACTTAGAAATACAACTAAAAACGCTTATCTGTAGCCGCTAAAATATGGGTAAGCGCACAGTGAACGCTGGTCACAGGTTGGTGGTGACAGTTCGTTTACAAGCAGGAACCTGCTAGCAGAAATACGAGGCGTGTTCAGAAAGTAAGTACCGTTTTTAAAAAAACTAGTAAAACAATTTTTTTTCAACACAATTTTATTTCTACATGAAAGCCCAAACCTTAAACTATTTTTCGACATAGTTTCCATCGATGTTCAAACATTTGTCGTAGCGGGTGATAAATTTGTCTATACCCTCTTCGTAGAAGGTTCCCGCCAATGAATGTAGCCACGACTCCATCGCAGTTTTCACTTCATCGTCGGTTTCAAAGCGTTGGCCGCCTAGCTCGCAGTTCATGTGCAGGAACAAGTGGTAGTCAGACGGTGCCAAGTCCGGGCTGTAGGGTGGGTGATCGAACTGCTCCCAACGAAATTGTCGAACCAATATTTGAGTGTCACCAGCAGTATGGGGCCGAGCATTGTCATGGAGCAACACAATTCCGTTACTGAGCATTCCTCTCAGTTTGTTTTGAATTGCCCGCCTTAGTTTTCTTAAGGTTTCGCAATACCTTGCCACATTAATGGTTTCACCTCTTGGGAGATAATCAATCAGCAAAACACTTTTCCGATCCCAAAAGACAGTGCACATGATTTTTTATGCAGACATTGTCATCTTGAATTTTTGTTTCTTCGGGGATTGCGTGTGTCGCCACTCCATTGACTGCTGTTTAGATTCCGGTGTGACATGACGGACCCAAGTTTCGTCACCTGTCACAATTTTGTGTAAAAAATCCTCACCAACATCACTGTACCGTGTGTGAAAAGTCAAAGCACTTCAGAGTCTCTTGGTTTTGTGCATGTCAGTGGCGGGAACCTTCTACGAAGAGGGTATAGACATATTGATCACCCACTACGACAAGTGTTTGAACATCGGTGGAAACTATGTCGAAAAATAGTTTAAGGTTTGGGCTTTCATGTAGAAATAAAATTGTGTTGAAAAAAATTGTTTTACTTGTTTTTTTTAAAAACGGTACTTACTTTCTGAACATGCCTCGTATGTTATACAGGAGAGTCAATTATCCGAACATCAGTCATCCGAACCGTCAATTATCAGAACCACCATCTATAGAAAAACGTATGTATTTACTACCAAAATACGGACTTAAAAATTCAATCAAAAATTTATAGTTTAGTTTCCTTGGTCAATTTTGAGATAGTGGAGACTGTTAAGAGCAAAATTCAAGATTTTTTAAAAATTACTGTATAGTATGTACAAATGGGTTAAAATATATTTTGTAAAGGATTTTACCATTATTTTGTTCATTAATTTAATCAGTTGTGAGATTCTATATTTTCCGTTTGTTTAAAGCTCTTTTGTACTCTACATTTGCAATAAATGTAATAAATTAGTGTATTTTTTAAACTAAAGTTTATGGTGGTAGTCTTTTATAATCCCGTTGGTGTAGTGGTTAGCGCAACTGGCTTCTACGCTGGGGTCTTACGGAGTATTATTGACATTGGGAAGAAAAAGTCGTACAAGTGTTTCACACCAGCCGGCAGCATTGGCGTAGTTGGTAACGTGCTCGCCTCTCATCGTGTGGTCTTGGGTTCGAATCCCATTCAGGCACGGCATATTTTTAGACTTTACAAATAAATCATTTCATCCTTCACTGTCTGCGTTAGCAGTAATTGCAGAACAGTTGGATGTTAAACTGAAAAAAAAAGAAGTGTTTCACACCAGATTTTTTTTTTATGTTCAGCTTTTGTGCACATTACGGTTTTTGTAAACCTTGAAAGGCAATAGATGAAAATGAGTGATGAATAAATGACACTTGACGGGGAATCCAACCCAGAATCTCTGGCATTGAACCCAGATGTGTTAACCACTACGCCAATCGGCTGGCTGTTAAAATGATAAATGTTTTATCTATTACTAGCAACCCCCGCTTGCTTTGCTTCACAGCAGCTAATGTAGGCCTCATTAAATTATTTTAAAACCTCTACATATACAATATTTGTGATTTTGTTGCCATTTGGAAGTGAAATAAATTGTTTTTGTGCACTTCCAGGTATAGAAAGTCCGTCGTAAAGTTGCCCATGAGTGAAGCACTTTTGTCTCAAATCGATGCCCACCGTTTTAAATGTTTGTCCTTGCGATTTAACAGAATTGAATAGAATGTGCAGAAGAATACCGATGGAAAAGAAAGAGATATACGTGGGTGCGGTATGCAAAGTAACTGGAAATATATGACTCATTCACTTCCTGTCCAATAAAAACAAATACATAAAATACTGTACAAAAATTTTTTATGGAATATTTCCGAGTTTTTAATGTTTTTAAAATCGAATGTTATTCTTCACGTTTTTCTGTGAAATATAAAAGTTGAATCGTGCTTCTAGCACAAAAAATACACCATCCAGAAGATTTAGAAAAAATAAAAGTGCTATGCATCCGATGGACTAAAACATGCGACATCATCACAGTTTAAGTTGCTTAACTCACTTAATTAAAGTTACTTAAAGTTGCAACATTGCCTATATTGATCAGGAAGCTCTAAGCTATGCAACAATGTAAAATTTTTTTAAATCAGTTCAGTAGTTTCTGAGATTACTTCATACAAACAAACAAACAGACGTTTCTTCTTTATTATATTATTATTATTATTATTATACACGTTGTAGACCCTTATGGATCACGTGAAGCTTCTACGGTTCTTCCTGCGGGTTCTACATGACATCTTCATCTTCTCACTCATGGCTCTCTTTCTCTCCTCTGTCCACGTAGTGCCGGTCTTCTTGGCTCTGATCTCTGGCTGCACTTCCCACTCGTCTATTCTTTTTATATATGTATTGCTGTCTGTCGCGTCTTCAGAAGTGAGTTGAGCATTGTCAAGGTCTCTTCTTACTTGTTCGGCCCATGTCATGCCTTTAAGATTTTCTGTAGCAATAAGAATCTGGTGGGTAAGTCTGTGTTTAGGAAGTCGTTGTATGTGTCCATAGAATTTAAGTCTCTTTTTCTAATGTCTGCTGAAATGTTTGAAATTTTCTCTGTGGTTCTGTTGGTTTGTAGCCGGTATCCATTGTCAGTTTTTCAGGTCCAAGTATTTTCCTGATGATTTTACGTTCTTCTTTTTTCCAGGTTTTGTAGCAGTCTTATTGTGAAGTGACAATGTTTCTGCTGCGTATAGCACCTCGGGTTTGAGAACTGAGTTGTAGTGTCTGATTTTTATTTATTTTTATTATATTAGTATAGATAAATTAATTTTATTAATCAGTTTATAATGTGGTGTTTTTATCAACAGGTATAAGAAACGTCTTAATGTTGTTCTGCGCGATCATGACGGAGCACAAGATATTATTTCAATCGAAAAGTTACTCCAGGTTAACGGAAGGTTGCCGTGCTTTAACCGCTCTGATGTATCCGTTCAGGTATTCCCATGTGTACATTCCTTTATTGCCAGCTGCGCTTGTTGAAGTCTTGTCAACGCCAACACCGTTCATAATGGGCGTTCATTCGTCTTTGAAAACCGATGTTTCTGAATTGGTAAGTTATTTTTCTTTTTTAGTTTCTCTTCCCTATATCTTCCCTCCAATGGTAAACTCATGAATGTGCAAATTTTGCGAATATGAGTTTTGTTAATGCATGCTGATGTATACATCCCAACACATGTTGTAGTAAACTCACGAATATGTATCTTGTTCGGTTAGGGAGATACAGCCTTTGTAAAGTTACGAAAATACACAAAGTGTGTTAAAGAAGAAAGCATTGAATTCGTTTTTTGCTCTTTTAAAAAACTGAGAATTTGCACATTCGTGTGTTTACGATTGGATGGACAATATGAATATGTAGGAAGGAAAGTATTGTTTTCATGTCGATTTTTCAAAATCGAGTTTTTACCGGATCTACACGTATGCAAGACCCCCTGAACCCATAAAACATGTTTTTAGCAATTGGTCTGTGTGGTTGTGAACAAAATATCTCAATAACGGAAAGTTAGATACTACTACCGGACCAGAGACGAACATTTTCATCAAAATCTGTCAAACGAAAGTAGTAGTTGATATTCGTGTCATTTTTCTACTTACTTGCGATTTTCTCAAAAACGGCTTCTACATTTTTTTAAAAGATTGCCTCATTTACTAAATTTTTTATGCTCTACAAGAATGGCACCATGTCTGCTGAAATTCTTGGAGAGGCCGTTTTCTTGTAAAAAATGTGTTTTTTTAAGATTGCAGCTTTAATACGCAATTTAGCGCAAAAATGTATATACTAAAAGTTGTAGACAATTTAAAAATCTACAACATTATTTCAAACATTTATTTTTTTATAACGCTTAGTTTAGCGATAATTAGCGATTTTTTGGTTTTTTTCACGAAATCATGTAAAAAATCCGATTTTTTTTTAAATTTTAGCCTTAGTATGCATTTTACGACAAAAGTGTATATAATCAAATTAATAGGAAATTAAAAGATCTACAACTTTTATTCAGACCATTTTTCTCTACAGAGCCTAGTTTAGCGTGAAACTCTTCTAAAGCCCTAAACCTTCTAACACTTCCTAGCGTGAAACCCTTCTTCGTTTGATTTTAGGATTCTTTCATTTTTCCCAATAATTCTTCATATTTTGGGATCTGAACTGTCTGATTTTATTTGCACAAATCATTGATGACTGAGCTTGAGTTTTTTCGACTAATTTTGTGTGTTTATCTTTAAGCAACTTAAGTTGTTCAGAATTTTCTAAAAGATCTTGTTGTGGAATGTTAAGTTCTTGCATATCTTGCTTTATTTCGGCATACTAGGTACTGCATTGGTATATTTATTCCATTATTTGAAATTGAAATGTATATTTCTAACCACCAGAATACAGTAACTGAAAACAATTACCAATGTCTATTTCATATAATGAATTAATATAATAATTTCACTAACCTTCTTTTTAAACTGCGTCACCTTTATTTCAATTTTTACTTACACGTGTTTCGGTGGATCCACCATCATCAGAGTAAATGAAAAATAGAAACTAAAAAATTTTTTCATTTATTTAAAATTTACAGAAGATGATACATCTTCAGTCACTTGTATAAAAGTTTTATACAAGTGACTGAAGATGTATCATCTTCTGTAAATTTTAAATAAATGAAAAAATTTTTAGTTTCTATTTTTCATTTACTCTGATGATGGTGGATCCACCGAAACACGTGTAAGTAAAAATTGAAATAAAGGTGACTCAGTTTAAAAAGAAGGTTAGTGAAATTATTATATTAATTCATTATATGAAATAGAAATATTTCAAACTGCATGATGCATTATAAAGATTTATTTTTGAATTACCAATGTTTATAGCCCTTTTGTGTACCTTATACACATCTTCAGTAAATTATAATTATTTACTGTTAATTTTAATTTTTTAGAATTTTAATTTACTGAAGATGTGTACAAGATACATGAAAGCGCTATAAACATTGGTAAGTGTTTTATGTTACCGTTGTCTGGTGGTTAGAAATATGTATTTCAATTTTAAATAATACGGCTGTTTATAATCCTACATAGGATGTTTGATAAAATAAATTAAATAATTTCATTATTTATTGATGTTCATAAGTCAAATTGATCTTATTATTTCTTTTTAAGTTAAAATTAATTGATGCAGTTCTCTGATACTGTGTAGTACTTAAAATATCAATTTACTGAAGAGTAATCTGATAAAGACATGGCACTTTACTGCAACCTTTTTTTTGGGAGTTCGCATTACCCATGTTATCCTGTAAATCTTTTTAATGCATTTTGCAGCCTATTGTGTATTCTAGTGTGAAAATTTGTTTTATATAAATATACAGTTCTATACAAATGACTGAAGATACAAAATCTTGTGTAAATTTTAATAAATTTTTAAAAAACGTTGAGTTTGTGTACTCTGATGATAGTGGATGCACCAAAACATGTCGATAGAAAGTAGGGTTGTTGTTTAGAATCAGCCGAAAGGCTGGTTTGATCCTGTAGAGGTTTTACTAAGTAAAATGAGGAGTGAGGTGGTTTACCATTCATTACCTTCCACACTGAGTTGAAATGTATGCACATCGACACATATGTGGACATTAACACCACAGCACATATAACACCACAGTTCGATATTTTTTAAATACTTTTAATGCCCAATTGCCACATATGTTGCCAAAAACAAAGGTTTTTGGCAACAAAAACAAATGGGTTTGGGTTCGAATCCCGTTCAGGCACGGCATATTTTCATACGTTAAAGAAAATCATTTCATCATTCACCATCTGCATTAGCAGTAATTGCACAACAGTCGGATGTTAAAAAGAAAAAAACCCTTTGTTGGTTGCACTGCTGTCTTGTCGCATCATCAGCTGTTATTCATATGTTATTGCATGGTGTTCAGAGCGAGATTATGATTAATTTCCAACTTAACTTGTCCCTCAAGAGGTTAATAGCATGCCAGGGCCTCTAAAACGCTGCATATTTCTGGAAATTAGGATCTGTGTAGTTAACGGAAATGTGGGATCCTTGAGGTTAGGTGAAATGGTGATTCAGAATTTGTGCAAGGCAAACAGATTTGTAAACAAAAAGTACCAGTGGTAAATATACCGGGTGAGCATAAAGTCTTACCCTGATTATAAAATTTTATTACAGAATAATCGTTTGACGTAATAATTTAAATCTGGCGCTGTTACATAGGTTATTGTTAGTAGATTTTGTGACCAATAGATGGTGCTAGTGCTCCTCAACAATGGCATGGTCTGTTAGTTCACGTTAGTTGCTGGCGAAATGGCGTTGAAGCAGGAGAAAGCACAATGTGTGCTTTGGTTTCACGAAACGAAATCGCCCATCAGTGTTCAGCGTAATTTTCGGGCTTTTTATGGACGCAGCCCTCCTGATGTTAAATCAATAAAGCGATGGTATGAAAGGTTTAAAGAAACAGGCAGCGTTGAAGATCTTCCTAGAAGTGGCAGGCCTAGTGTGAGTGAAGCAACTGTTGATCTTGTTCGGGAATCGTTTCAACGGAGTCCGTCTAAATCAACTCGTCAAGTATCATGTGAACTTCAAATACCGCAAGCAAGTGTGGTGAAAATTCTTCATTAAAGTTTTAGGTTGCATGCTTATAAAGTGCAAATCGTGCAGGCCTTGCAACCGAATAATTTGCTGAGACGTGCAGAATTCGGAACTGAGATTCTCAACAGGATTGACGGCGCTAACGATTACTTAAATTGCATATGCTTTACCTATGAATCCACCTTTCATGTCAGTGGAATGGTAAATAGGCATAATGTCCGTATATGGGGATCAGAGAATCCACATGCTACTGTACAGTTACAGCGAGACAGCAAAAATGTGAATGTTTGGTGCGGCCTCATGCATAATAAGGATTTCGGGCCGTTTTTCTTCACGGAAAACACCATTAACGCTAACATTTACTTAGATGTTTTGCAACAGTTCATTGTACCACAGTTAGAAGAATATCAACCATGGATAATTTTCCAGCAAGATGGGGCACCGCCCCACTGGGCTTTGATAGTGCGTAATTTCCTGGATGAAACATTTCCGGATCGGTGGATTGGAAGGGATGGTCCAACACCCTGGCCACCCCGCTCTCCAGACATTACTCCCCTTGACTTTTTTTCTGGGGCTATATCAAGGATAGAGTCTTCGCCACACCAGTTGCTGACGTTGATGAACTGAAGGCTAGGATACAAGCTGCTGTGGGTACTGTGACAGAACACATGTTACAAAACACCTGGCGGGAACTGGAATACCGCTTCGACATTCTCCGAGCTACCAAGGGGGTACACGTTGAAGTTTACTAATGTAAGTAATCTTAAAAAAAACTATTAACACTAACCTATGTAACAGCATCAAATTTAAATTATTATGTCAAACAGTTATTCTGCAATAAATTTTTATAATCAGGGCAAGACTTTATGCTCACCCGGTATATTTAGCTAATAATAATTTATCTACAAAATGGTAAATTTTTGATGCTCTCTAAGACAATTTGGTCAGACGAGTAAATGGTCAAAAGTTTACCAATGTAACTAAGGTATACGGAGTTTTCTCACAGAACATGCTGTGCAAGACGTTGGAATGTTCCTCTGTTTAATGGATCTGGTATAGTTGTTAAAATAATGAGCCGAAAGGCTGGTTTGAACGTGTAGAAGCTTTACTAAGTAAAATGAGGAGTGAGGTGGTTTACCATTGCCAACACTCGCTGAGTGGAAAAGTATGTATATCAACATATCAGGCCCTCTGAAATGCCTCTACTTTCCACCGTGCAAATTACACCTTCATTTCATTCACCATAGGGTGTGATTGTAAAGAGTGTACAGTGAACCCTCACTTTCCGATGCACTCACATTACGATATTTCACTTTACGATGAGTCATCGGATTCCCAAAGTCGCATGTGCACCTGACCCGCCAATCGTCAACCCCTACTGTAAGAAGTTCTAATCAAATGTAGTTCCTCCAACTTGTCAAGATACCCTCGACCATGCTACCCGCACCCTCCCATCATTAGCTCAAGGTTGTTTCTGTTTTTCAGTTTTGTCACAGCACCCATACTATTTAGTAGTGTTAAGCATATCGCATTGGTTATCGGTTTAGCATCTGTGCTGTAGTGGCTGTCGTGTTATTATAAATACGTATTCTTTGTAGTTTTGGTACCATGTTTCCTGTGTACGTTACTGTAGTTTTGTGTAGTGAAAATGGGTCCTAAATCGCGCATAAAAAGTAACATTTCTATTAAAGATAAGCAAGAAATTATAATAAACAAGATGGAGAGGCTAAGATAAATGAATTGGTTCGCCAGTATGGTTATTTCCAGTCCACGATGTAAAGCAAAAGTCAGTTTTAAAAGACGTTAAAGTGTCTGATAGATGAAACACAATTCAAAAAGGCATTTTTTGTAATAATACCTATTATCAGATCATTTGTACTGAAATCAGCGCTATTAGAAGAATGTATAGGGTTATCTGTATGTACAGGCTAATGTAAATTTCTTTTGGAATTGTATATATGGTCTAATGATTGGGCAAGAATGCGGTCTCACAATACGATTACAATATTTTCGTTTTACGATCGTTCTTCCGGAACGAATTACGATCGTAATGTGAGGGCCTACTGTATAATGAAATTTATTACTCTCAGAGGAATAACTCTTGACTAGTGTCTTTTAGACCTGTACCTCTTATGTTAAATATTTCAGTCATATAATTGGCTGACCATGTGATAAAAAAACAGAACTATTTTATGTAGCCCTTGAACTAACAGATATAGTGCGAATAATTTAATATTCCACCTGCCTGTTATGGGCAAATTCATTATGTACGAATTTTTAATTTGAATGCGTTTTATTTTTTTTTTTTTCAGATGGATGTAATAGTAGCAGATCTAGACGGAGGTTCCATACTGATTCCAGACGGTGTGTCTTTACCAATTCTGCCGGAACCGTTAATGTCGCGTACGACCGAATCGTTAAGTTTAGTATTACAACCGGAATTAAATAGTGCCGATCATGCTTTTCCACCGGTTCCTCAACAAGTGTCTCCACACCAAACGTTGTTAGATAAAGGAATACGTGCTGTGTTAATGAGGACGTTTGCACAATTGTTACAGGGCTATCGTAGTTGTTTAACTATCATTAGGATACATCCAAAACCTGTTATTACTTTCCATAAGGTATGTATATTAGTGGTTTTTTGAATCTTAATCTACGAGGTACGTTCATAAAGTAAGTTCACTTTTGAAATAAAAAAAGAACAAGTACAGATACATCAATGAAATTTATTTCATAAAAATCTACAACTCTTATACTATTTTTCAACATAACTCCCGTGTTTTTCCAGGAATTTGTCATAGCGTGATACAAGCTTTTGTATACCCTCTTCATAGAATGCTGCCCCCTGCGTAGTCGCCTGTATGAGTTAAACTAAAACAAATTTTGACCCCTCGAGAAGTCATGTGTTCAGTATTTTGGGACAGAAAAGGAATTTTACTGATTGATTTTTTGCTGTGAGGTCAAACAATCAATAATGAAGTTTACTGCTCGACTCTCAAGAAACTGCGCCGCGCAATACAGAACAAGCGCCGAGAAATGCTCACGAAAGGCGTGGTTTTCATTCATGACAATGCCTCACCACACACTGCGAATGAGACAAAAAGACTCCTTCAGGAGTTTTGGCTGGGACTTGTTCGACCATCCTCCGTACAGCCCTGACCTTGCTCCCAGCGACTTTCATTTGTTTCTGCATCTGAAGTCTTTCCTTGGCGGTCAGCAGTTGAACAGCGATGAATAGTTGAAAGAACATGTTACCTCTTGGTTGACTACACAGGCGGCAGCATTCTATGAAGAGGGTATACAAAAGCTTGTACGACACTATAACAAATGGCTGGAAAATCACGGGAGTTATGTCGAAAAATAGTTAAAGAGTTGTAGATTTGTATGAAATAAATTTCATTGTTGTATCTGTACTTGTTCTTCTTTTATTTCAAAACGAAACTTACTTTACGAATGTACCTTGTATAGAGGCGCATGGTGTCACTACACCACGGCAGCAACACGGGCCTGAACCGAAAAAACATGTGTTTAGCAATTGATCCGTGTGTGAACAAATTATCTCAAGAACGAAATAGCGTATGAAGTTGAAGCTTGAGTTAAGTACCTCTATAGGACCTGTCACGAACCTTTTTTATTAAATTTGGTCAACCGTCTTTGTGCGAACAAAATATCTCAAGAATGGAAGCGCGTACGAAGTTGATACTTAAGTTAGGTACAGTAGTCAGATGAACTAAAGTCCCCTAGCCGTGGGAGTGAGAGAATGCGTAAGGCTCTCACTCGCACAAGCCATAACACGCCATTCCAACAACATAGTATAATTTTTTTACCCATAACAGACAGGTGGAATTTCAAATTATTTACACTCAATCTGTTAGTTGCAGGGCTAAAATAAATAGTTCTGTTTCTTATCACACGGTCAGCCAATTAAATTGTTTGAATCATTTAATAAGAACAGAAGAGGTATAGGTGTAAAAGACACTAATCAGAGTTATCTCGTCTGAAAGTAATGGATTTCATTATACAGCCAGATCCTGTGGTGAATGAAGTGAAAGTGTCATTTGCAGAGTGGAAAATATATGCTTTTCAGAGGGCCTGGCAAGCTGATAAGTGTACTTTTCCACTCAGTGAGGAAGGCAATGGTAAACCACCTCACTCCTCGATTTACTTAGTAAAACCTCTACAGGTTCAAACCAGCCTTTTGGCTGATGACCTAAACAACAAACACAAGTATAATTTTACTCATTGTTGTGAGCAAGCGTTTATGCACGCAGTAAACTAACAAACGAGATAACGACTGTAGTATGTTTTCAGATCTGGATTATAACGGTAAAGACCTTTGGGCGCATGCGTAGTTATGCCACATATCTCCCTCTCACTTGCTCGGCTATGGGACATCAATTCATCTGATATCTGTACCTCTGCAGGACATGGCACGTACAGTTTCATCAAAATCAGTAAACTGAAAGTAGTAGTTCATTTATGTTTTGCACATTTTTGTGATTTTCTCTAAAACTACTGCTACAATGTTTTTTAAAAATCACATTCATTTATTACATTTTTTTGCTCTAAAAGATAGGTTAAGCGCCATGTCTTTTGAAATTTTGGGGGGGTTTTGCTGTTATAGAAAATGTTTTTCTTTTTTAAGATCGGGGCCTTAATATGCATTTTACAGCATAAGCATTTATAATTTTAAGTTGTTGAAAATAAAAATAAGTCAGGAAAAGGAAAAAATCCATGTAGTTATGGGTGAAAATGGGTGAAAAAAAGAATACAATTTATTTCACGGCAAAATTAGTAGATAAAGTTCATTAAACAGAAGAATTAACATTAAATAAACAAAGCTTTTTTTATTTTCTATAATTTAACAATAATAATTGTTCCTTATTAATGTTAAAAAAATAATAAAAATCTTAAATAAAAACACTAAATACAAGGTGTGATTGGAAAGTTTTAAGAATGGGCATGTAATGGTACAATGGTGGTACTTACATGCTACAATGATGCATCTCCTTCAAAATAGTCCCCTTCCGACTGAACACACCGACTCCAACGGTGTTTCCATTTTTGGAAACATTCCTGGAAATTTTTTTACTGGAGTGTGTTAAGAACGCTCTCCGTATTTGCCTGGATGTCTTCAATCAAGTCAAATCGCTTCCCTTTCAGTGAAAATTTCAGTTTAGGAAACAGGTAGAAGTCCGTAGGGGCCAAATCAGGGGAATATGGCGGTTGTGGAAGCACAGGAATGTTGAATTTGGTCAAAAATTTAACGATGGAGAAGGCACGATGAGCCGGAGCATTGTCATGGTGTAGAACCAACTAACTCCTGTCTTTCCACAATGCAGGCCTTTTCTTCCGCACCTTTTCGCGCAAACTCTGAAGGACACATTTGTAGTATTCCTGGTTAATTGTCTGTCCTCCAGGCGTAAATTCATGATGCACAATACCGGTAGAATCAAAAAAAATTACCAACATTGTCTTCACCTTCGACCGACTTTGCCGTGATTCGCGGTCATTTTTAAACCTGTTGAACCAGACAAAAACATTTGACTGGCTCATACAATTATCTTCAAAAGCTGTTTTTAATAGTTCGTAAGTCTCAGAAGCTGATTTCCCGGTTTTGAAACAAAATTTCACATAAACTCGTTGCTCCGTTTTTACGTCCATTTTCACGCAGACAGAATCCGGCAACAAGCACTAACAGACCCGCACTCAACCAGCTGCCACAGCGAACTGAATAAAGGAAATGCAGTTTCCTGTCAGAGGGCGTTCAAGGACAAGGCAATGACTCACTCCCCACTCTCCGTGTACCCACCCGCCAAAAAAATAAGCAGTAGCAAATCCATTCTTAAAACTTTCCAATCACACCTCGTATTTGTATAACAGCGTAATATTGAGTCAATTACCATTTAGAGGTTTATATAAAAGGTTAAAAGTTATGTTATGCATAGAGATTGTTAAATTACGCAAAATGATTTGATTTAATTTTTTACAGGCTGCATTCCTTGGCGAGCGTGGTTTAATTGACTGTGATTTTACTACACGGGTATTAGATTGTATGTTTTTTACGAGTTTTGTGACTGAAAGAGGGCCCCCTTGGCGGCCGTGTGATTATTGGGATGAATTGTACGCTAACATGGGTGATCTATTACGTTCTGAAGCACAAGATCCTAGGTTACTTCTTGCGCATATTATGGTAATCATTTTTTTTTCATTTTTTCTATGTATTTTGTATTACGTCTTTGTGGTTTTTTTATGTTTTTCATTGTAGCTTGTTTGTTAAATACTATTTTAAATTACAGTGGAACCCCGCTAGTCCGAACCCCGCTAATCCGAAAACCCGCTTAATCCAAACCCGTTTTGACCCCAAAAAAATATATTAAAATAAAAAAGATTTACTTACGGAAACAAAATAGTAGTATAAATTCAGTACTGTACATATGGCTAGTTTACTCATGAACGCATTATTGATCACTTTTCACAAAGTCAGTTATTTTTTTTTGGCGGAGTGATGAGAACCTAGCAGACGTCGCTGTATTTAACCACCGTCTCATAAACATTATGTCTGCAGGTGTAGCGTTAGGATGCTGCTCTATGTACTGCAGTGGTTTCTCCATCGCCTTTGCTGCTTCCGTGTGTGAAATCGCCGGGGCTCCATCTGGTTCATCTTCCACATATTCGTCTGAATCGTGATTAATTATTGAAACAATTTCCTCATCAGTTATAATTTGATCTTTATCTGCGGACAACCACTCTGCAACATCAGTGTCATCAGTTTCTTCACAGCCTGGGATTTGTTTCATAAGATCAATAACTTCATGTTTCTCATCTGTATTTTCTGATAATTCCGTGAAGTCATAGGGAAAGAAAGTAACTGTTGAGCTATAAATAACATAATAGGGCACGCCGGCGACTGTCAATGACCTTCACGCTTGCAAACGAACAAAAACTATTGGAATGGTGCAATCGCTGCGTCGGGCAGAGGGGCTGTTCTGTAGTTCGTAATTACTGTGGGTAGTGTTTTAAACATTTTTGTTTTTCTGTTTTAAATGGCTAGAGAAGTTTATTTAATTTTTTTATACCTTTATCAGTATTTGGTTACTAGTTCAGTAGTCTATTAATGTTTCCAGAACTATGCCCAATATAACATGTAATAGGTAGCCTACATTTTATAAATGTTTCTTGGAAGAACCCGGCTAATCCGAACTTTCTGCCGATCCGAACGGGGTTCGGTCCCAATTAGTTCGGATTAGCGGGGTTGGACTGTACATATTTTTTAAAATTTTGATTAAAATTATTTATTTTAAATAAAGTTAAAGTTTGGTTCTTCCAGTGCATGGATTGGCACTTCGTTTCCGGATCATAAGTAAAAAACCACGTTTCATCACATGTTATTGTCTTCTACCTGTTCCCTAAGGTGAAATCTGCATTATAAGGGGTAAGATTTGAGTCTGTGGGAGCTGTAAAAGAGAAAGCGGCACGTGTCCTGAAGGAGCTGACAAAAGATGGTTTCCAGCACTGTTCCCAACAATGGAAAATTCACATGGTGTGTTGTAGGGATAGAGAAGGAGTGTATATTGAAGGTGACAATAAGTGATTATGTATAAAATTAAAATAAAAATTTTTACAACGTCAGTCTCGTTATTTAATAGCCACACCTCGTATGTATTGCACAACACGTGAAAGTCGACCCTGTATGATTACGAAGTCCGCACAGTAGCGAAGTTTCGTGAAATCTCAAATTTACGGGCTTAGCACTGAAAGTGTTACGGGGTTTAAACTTATGTTAGGTACCATTAGGGGACCCGACACAATCAAAATCAGTCAACTGGAAGTAGTATAGTATAATTCAAAAATAAATCTTTACAATGCATCCTGCAGTTTGAAATTATTTCTATTTCATATACTGAATTAATATAATAATTTCACCAACCTTCTTTTTAAACTGTGTCACCTTTATTTTTATTCTTACTTACACAAAAGTTGTATAAAACTTTATACAAGTGACTGAAGATGTATCATCTTCTGTAAATTTTAAATAAGTGAGATAAAAAGTTTTTAGTTTCAATTTTTTTATTTACTCTGATGATGTTGGATCCACCGAAACACGTGTATAGTACATTTGTTTTTGGAAGGAGCTTGTAAGGGGAGGGCGAGTAGGTAGAGTAGGGATAGTTTCAACAGGGCAAGTGTTGTCTCCTTCTCACTTATTGATCATTCCCTCTCTTTCTAACTGTATACTACTCTGTTACAACTACTATGCTAGACTAAAAACTAGTTAAAAACTTTATATTTTCTGTTGTCTTTTGCCTTTCTCCATCTGAATCCCATATCTTTAATAATTTTCCACAGCGACCATTTTCTTCCTTTGAAATTAATTTTCTTCCGCGAAACGGGGAGTAACGAATACAAAGTTTGCCATTCAGCTTTTGTTTTATGAAAATCGTATATTGTTCTTCTCACAACACACTTATCAAAATTGCCCACTTCACTCTTCACTTTCCTTCTCATTCTTTTCGTATTTGGTGTTCTGATTAGTGCATCAGGGTTTTTTTATTTTTCTTTTAAAATTCTTTGAACTGTACTACGCGAAATCCCCGTAGCTCTGGCTACACGATTTTGCTCATTGGTCCGTTTTATTCAGCTTCTTTTTTCATAAAATTGTATACACTGACTGTATACTCCCTAGTCTGACCGCGTATTACCTGCCTTTTCCGTATTACACTAGCACTCGTGCTCGAATTTTCACTACTACAACTAGGTTCCATTTAAATAACTAAATAAATAAAAAATAGAAACGAAACAAAGAATACATACAAAAATTAATATAAATAAAACCAAACAGCAAAAGAGTAAAAACAATAGGTACATAAAACAGTAGGCCTACTACCGAATGCACGAGTTGAAGACTTGTGAAGGGAATATAACAACAAAAATATAAAATTAATACATACAGTGAATGTTTTTAGGATTTATAGTACACTTAGGCTCTTAATGCTGCTAGCACTATGGAGAGACTGATCACTTCCCTTCGATGTGCTTCCCCCACCACTAAACAGAACAGCTCAGCGGCACAGTGTTGGTGGGAGAGCTTCTAGCTAGAACAAATGACCTATAAGTAAGAATAAAAATATAGGTGACGCAGTTTAAAAAGAAGGTTGGTGAAATTATTATATTAATTCATTATATGAAATAGATATAGTACGAGGGCAGTCGAGAAAGTCTGTCACGTTTTGCGTTGTAGCCGCTAGGGGCGGAGCTTTTGCGGCCATTTTGGTGCCGCGGCGTTTCTCCGTTAAGTGGCTATCCCGCCGTGCTAGCGAGAGGTCTGTGTCACTCTTCATTGTTTTTCAACAACAATTTAAAATGTGTGCCGCAATTCAAAATCCCGCCAGTTGTGAAGTACGGTCGGTACAGGAAAGGAGTTCTTCTTATCGATTTCTTGGAACGTGGCACAACAACAATAACCTCTACAAGGTATTGTAAAACACTTGAAAAGTTACGAAGAGCGATCCAAAACAAGCGCAGAGGAAAGTTGACTGGAAAAATTAGCTTTTTGCATGACAACGCCCGACCACACACGGCAAATCAAATGCGAGAAGTCCTGGATGCTTTCAAATGGGAGGTTTTCCCACATCCACCATACAGTCCAGACCTTGCGCCCAGCGATTATCACTTATTCCCGGCAATGAAGACATGGCTTGCGGCGCAGCGCTTTGACGACGACGCGGAGCTGCAGGAGGGTGTGACTAACTGGTTAAAATCACAGGCGGTAGACTTTTATGATGCCGGCATTTCAAAATTAGTTCACCGCTATGATAAGTGTCTTAATTTGTTTGGTGATTATATAGAAAAATAGCATTTTAGTTGCACTTTCAAGTGTATATAATAAACATTTTTTCTTGTACTTAGTTTTTTTTTGTATCAAAACGTGACAGACTTTCTGGACTGCCCTCGTATAATTGTGTAATTTTCTCAAAAACCTTAAACATTGTTCCCAATTCAGCCGTGGAAAGGTTGAACCATAAAACAAATGAAAATTAAATTCTTTCTTCTTGCTGTTACAGGAGTTAGCTCAACAATTATATACTAACGAAAATCCGAATCCGCAACCGTACGTACAAAAAATATTGAAGCCTCCGGAAGGAGCTTTTACTAGAATACATCAACCGTCATTTCCGCATATTGATACGAAACACGTTCAAGGGATCATTGATGAGGGCCTTGCCAAGAACAACCTTCAAGCCAGGTAATTTTTTGTACCGCAAATATGTTTTTAACTTATCGAATATTTGTGGTGGGGTTTGGTTTGAGAGTTTTTTCTTTACGTTAATTTCTTTTAACCTTCAGTTCATCTGTTATCATATCATATGTCAGCATGTTCATGGTTAAGTAATACTTTTAAAGGGTATTTATTTGTTTTGGGTGCTTTGTTTGGTCAAAAAGTAATCCCTCGCTATTTTCTCTAAAACGCTTTGCTGATGAGGTTACATTTTCGCGTCATCTTTGACACAATCAAGTAATCAATTTATTGACACAATTTATTTGACACAATCATTTAAATTTAACCCTTATCAGTGCTGAAAAAATTTTAAAAAGTTTGATCTCTCTTTTTCTTTTTTCTCTTTAATTCTTTATTTAAAACTGTAAAATTTTACAACAAGCAAATGTGATGATTATGATAGTAATGTAAATGACATGATAGGGGTAGGGCCCCCATTGGTGCCTCCCCAAGAATGAAATTTGTATATCAAATTAGCAGGTCTCTACTCCAGTGTCTTTTAAAGCGTCTAGGGGGATTATCAGGTAAATTGAAGTTGGAAAGTGAACGCACCAGTGGGTTCTGGTGTCCGTGTGACTTGTCGTAAAAGCGTTTGTATAGGTATTCGATGGAATTTTGTACAAGTTGTGTTTTCAAATCTGTATGTAAGGTTTTGTTGCTAACGTAAAGAGGTGCTTTTGCTATAAGGCGTAATGTTTTTGACTGGAATGCTTGAATTCGTTGCAAGTTAGTTATTTAGTTTTATCTAAAGCCATTTAATTTGAATAAGCGTGTACGAAAAAGTGTCAGCCCTTATTTTGAAAACTAGCAGGCGTAAGCCTGCCATTGTCAACCAAACTTTCAACGTTATGGAAAAATAAAATTTCCTGTTAAAAATTAACTTTTGTTATGTTCATAAAAAAAAATATCGTTCTAACCATAAATAGATTCAAAATAGTTTTTTTAGTTTATTTAAAGTTGCATTGGCAGTTTGGTCATTAGCAACTACTGTGGGTTTTGGTACCTTAACGGTGGTTTTAATGTGTTAAAATTTCCAGACCCTAGTGGGGAATCGAACCCAGGACCTTTTACTTTGCAGGCTAGCGTGTTAATTAACGAAAACATGTAAAAAATCAGATTTATAGGAAATTAAAATATCTACAACTTTTATTTAGAGCATTTTTCTCTACAGATCCTAGTTTAGCGTGAAAGAGTGATTTTCTGTATTTTTAAGCCAAACTGAGGTTGATTTACATATTGCGTGTTTCACTCATGATTAAAATAAGTTTATGTTATAACGAAACCGCACCTTTAGCACGCGCGCTTCATTTTTGTGTACTTTATACCAAAATAAACGAAATATGATAAATATTCATTACCGTTCGTTCTCGTTCGATCCACCATTTTGTATCTTTCAGGAAAACCATTACACCACTTGTGAATGGATTAAGATTTTTTTTTTTGAAATTTGGTACAAATATTTACACATGTGTATTTTTAAAAAAAGATATGATCCATGCAATTCCATATTTCTCAAAATGGCGGCCAAATGATATTTTCAAAAAGTTTTTCTCGGTAACCATTAGTTTTGCCGAAAGACTTTTTATTATCTGAAATGTTAGGCTTATTATTATGAACAAATTAAAATTTTTGAAAATTTCATTTTTGAAAATCGGATGGTAAACATCTGAGTACAATATTATTAAAATTAAAAATTAAAATTCAGAACGGTGTTTCCATTCAGTCATTTTGATCAAAACTGTCTTAAATTTCATTCCTGTATTTGTTTATACTTTTTACAATAGATGGCAGCAGCTTCTTTAATTAACCCATCTATTGTAATAAGCATAAATAATTACAGGATGAAATTTAAGACGGTTTTAATCTATATGACTGAATAGAAACACCGTTCTGAATTTTAATTTTAAATTTAAAAAATATTGCTCTGAAAAAAAGTGGTAGAATGGTATACGTTGGACAATTTGAATTGGCACAAGCAGCTTCGGTGTTCATCTATTCCACTCTTCACCCCTCGCCATGCAATGACGGTACAGTCACAATAGTATACAATCGCTACTGTAATGTGCGACTCACGCACGGTCACTACGTTTTGTTTTCACTGTTGTTACTAATATTCTGTCAGACATAATGATGTGACTAATTTGTTTTTGTATATGATTTTCAGTTCCTTAAATATTCAGATCAATTTGTTTAGTTAGTTACGTGCGTATGTAGAGTATATTTTAGTGAGTTTTTGCAGTTTAGTTCTTGTAATTTATAATTTAAATTTTTACTCGGACAAATAAAATACATATTTTAAAATGAAATAATTATTTGTATGTTTGTAAATTGAAATAAGGTTGTAGGCATTTGCGTACATTAAAATTTGTAGACTTTGTTGAAAGAATAGTTTATGGATATACTTTATGTGGAACTGAGTGTACACGTAGAGCAAGAGTTGTGCCAGTTCGAATTGTCCACAGTATAACCTACTATGGTGGCGTGTGGGCCGCACATGTGCAATAAGTAGATCCCCCACCACGGCGTTGTTACCTGATACAGGCTGCCTCTAAAGGAGTACTCACTACTCGTTTTGTTGCGTTCTTGCGGTTATGTTTTGAAATTTGTGTTACTGTCCAAAGCTGATTAGTTGCGTGCGCACAAAATTCGGGGGAAAATGTCTGTGATTCAATTTGGGGCAATTAGTTCATTTGTGATAGGCAATTAGTTTTTTTTTCTAAATGATTTACCGTACGTTTTGACAGGCCTGAAAGAGGAGGACGTCATACCCTCCTTCTCTTACATTTACTATGCGGTTCTTTTTATTAAAATTTCATTCAACTGATATTGTGCGTGTGTGTTTGATTTCTAAAAACTGACGTATGTTTGGTATAAACTTAACTATAAAAAATGATTCAGCTTCTTGGAATACTAACAGGAAGGAGACACCAGACACGACGATCTATCTTCAACTTCATTTCAGAGTGATTTTTTAAGCCCGTTTATTATTTCTGTTTCCGCCCAATATATGACTCAAAATATATCAAATTACAGATAAAATTTTTCTATTTTATAACAAAATAATAAAACGCTTATTATGTCGTCCCGGAAAAAAGTTATATTACGTGTTACGCAAAAAGTGTGATGAGATTTAAACATCTAACTTGATACGAGCGCATCTTATCTAAAAATCAGAGTACAATAATAACATTTATAGCGTAATAAAGTAAGATTTATTAGGAAGCAAGAGTAATTTTTCGATGAAAAATGAGCTTGTCAGAGTGTAATGAGCTGAACTGGCCGGCAGAGTGCCCTACCAATTGCGTATTGTCATTATTGCGCTTGAACACCGTGCACTGATTGAAATGAGTTGAGGGGAATGGCAGACGCAACACATTCTCTCTCTGTATCGCTACCCTCCCTGCATGCCACCGTTATTGGCGAACATTATTCCTCTGAAACGCGCATAAGTTTTATAAACTTTAAAAGCAACCAAAAGGTGAGGTAATAGCGCTCCAAGCGAATTTTCCATTGTTGGAAACAGTGCTGGAAGTCATCTTCTGTCAGCTCCTTCAGGACACGTGCCACTTTCTCTTTTACAGCTTCCACAGACTCAAATCTTGTCCCTTTTAATGCTGATTTCACCTTAGGGAACAGGTAGAAGTCACATGGTCCAAGATCTGGTGAATAAGTGGATGTTCTGACACTGAGATGCACTGATTGAAATGAGTTGACGGAACGGTGGACGCAACACATTCTCTCTCTGTCTCGCTACCCTCCCTACATGCCACCGTATTTGGCGAACATTATTCCTATGAAACGCGCGTAAGTTTTATAAACTTAAAAAGCAATCAAAAGGTAAGGTGATAACGCTCCATGCAAATTTTCCATTGTTGGAAACAGTGCTGGAAGTCATCTTCAGTCAGCTCCTTCAGGACACATGCCACTTTCTCTTTTACAGCTTCCACAGACTCAAACCTTGTCCCTTTTAATGCAGATTTCACCTTAGGGAACAGGTAACGGGTGTTTCAAAAAGGATGCACTTCGAAGTTTAAGGGTTAATATTTTTTGCATAGGGAATATTTTTTCCCCCCCAAATAACAGTTGGCACTACCATACTCATTGTTGACCCATTGTGTATTACTGACATGTACTAGTGCTATCCCAGTATTCATTTGTGTCTGTAGTGTCTGTATCAGTTCAAACATGGTTTCTTCAAAGGATGAACGTGTTTTTATTATTGAAAGTTATTGCGCATATAAATCTTACAAACGAGTGAAAGACTGAGTTCCATCCAGTTAAAATTTCCCAATTCTGAAGTACCTAATAACACCAGAATATCGCGTCTGATTAATAAATTTCGTGAGACTGGCAGTGTACAGGATCGGAAAAGCAGAGGTCGACCATCAGTGTTAACAGAACAAGTTTTGGACGATGTGAAACAACGTTTGACTACCTCACCTGGCAATTCACTTAGAAAGTTATCTTCACAGGCTGGATTATCACTATCTTCCGCTTTAAGGGTTACAATACAATTGAAGAATTGAAGGCTAATATTGAAAGTGAGATTACAAACGTTAATGAGCAAACACTACGAAAAGTGGCTGCAAATGTTATGAAACGTGTCCGAACTTGCATTACAAGCGGAGGAAGTCATTTTGAACATTTATTGTGAAGTTTTAAAGGTAATCTGAATGTTATAAAGGTAATAATTTCATACCGTATAATTTGTAATTACTTAATGTAATAAATTAGCGTTCTCAAACTTTGAAGTGTGTCCTTTTTGAAACACCCGTTAGAAGTCACATGGTCGAAGATCTGGTGAATAAGGTGGATGTTCTAACACTGAGATGTTGTACTTGGCTAGGAACCTCTTGACAGATAATGCGGAATGATTTCATTTATACTTTATTTTTTAAATTTTTGCCAGGATGCATTTCAAAAATTTATTTACCGAGATGTATAAAGTTGTGCACCAATCAGATAACTCCGTTGTTCGTTTCCATATTTTGTCCTGGCTCTCCAATAACCTTGTATTTAGTTTTAATTATTAATAAAAACAAATTAATTAATTTATTAATTAATGATTATTATTAATCTCGATTACGGTTTACAGTGAGAAAATAAAATTAAAAAAGGATGATTTTCATGATGATGATGATAATAATGATGATGGTGTTTTTGATATAAATTGGTAACTATTTGATTTTAGTTTTTTCCGTTTCAAAAATTCTAAAAATTATTATTATTAACGTAAATGTTGTAAATTAACGTAAGTCTTACGAAACACTGTCATAAAGTATTGCATTTTTATTATAATTTGAATGGTTCAATGTATTTTAGGTATTTATTAAGATGCATTATTGATCGCAATGTTGCGTATAATTTTTTTTCTTTACTAACGTTCAGTATCTATTTATTTTCATCGCTTTAAGTGTTTTTTATTATATTAATGTAACTTTAAATGTTCTTCCAATCCTTTCCTTAAAAAAATGTTTTTATACCGGGTGTTTATAAATGAATAGCGGGGTTTTAACGCTCTATAATATTTAATACATTATACTTACAGTTATAACTGATACATCAAATAAAAGAGCGACTCAAACAGTTTTACACAAATGCCTACAAGTGTTCAATGTGCGCACCATTGGTCATAAAACACATGTCAAGACGATATGCAAGTTCTTCCCAAACGTTGTTTAGTGTCTCTTGAGTAATTGTTGCATCAGCTGCTTTAATCCTGATTCTTAATTTGGGAAGGTCAGCTGGTAGTGGAGACACATTCACACGATCCTTTATGAACCCCCAAAGATAGAAATCATATGGCGTCAGATCGGGCGAACGTGGAGGCCATGGAAAACGAGCCCTGTCATTGCACCCCTTGTGGCCAATCCAGCGGTCGGGTAAAGTGATGTTCAGCTAATCGCGTACTTCGTTATGCCAGTGAGGTGGCGCACCATCTTGCTGGAAAATGAAGTTCTCTGGCTCTTCATCTTCCAACTGAGGGAAGAGCCATAGCTGTAGAGTATCAAGGTAAGAAGCACCAGTTACAGTTGCTTCAACAAAAAAGAAAGACCCGTAAACTTTTCGCCGGGACATGGCACAAAAAACATTCAATTTAGGGGAGTCTCGTTGCACTTGTACCATCGCGTGAAGATTTTCTATGCCCCAGATTAGCACATTATGAGTGTTCACTTGTCCTCTAAGGTGAAAGGTCAACTCATCACTGAAGACGACATGATGTAGAAAATCTTCATGCAACATTTTGTTAGTGAAGTTGGTACGTAAACCATATTCTGCAGGATTTAGAGCCTGTACCAACTGTAAATGATGAGGACGTAGTTGTAAGTGTCTCTGTAAAACTTTCCAAATAGTCGTTACAGGAATGCTAATTCACGACTAGCCTTCCGAGCAGATTTCTGTGGGCTACGCATGAACGACACTCGCTCAACGCTTTCCTCACTAATACTACTTGGTCATCCCGTACTCTTCCCTTTGCATAGGCAGCAGATCTCTTTAAACTGATGATACCATGTACAGATGTTATTATCACCTAGAGGTTCACAACCGTACTTAATACAGAACGCATGTTGCACAGTAACTACCGATTCCGTCTTTGCGAACTGTAAAACACAAAACGCTTTCTGTTCTTTAGTCGCCATCTTTGCTACTAGCGCTTTCTAACGGCTGGCGGTGGAAACATTGTGCACTGCTGCCAACAAACAAAACTGCTTGAGTTGCACTTTTGTTTGATGTATTATTTATAACTGTAAGTATAATGTATTAAATATTATAAAGCATTAAAACCCCGCTATTCATTTATAAACACCCAGTACTTAATTGCATTATGGCTTAACTAGGCGAAAACAATTGCATGATATTATGTAAATGCATTAAAATGTTATCCGTCTTTATGTTTGCACCACCGTAAATTAACTTGATTGGTAAATAACTGGTAAAAAAATTACAGTAGTTATTTGCCACCAGCTCTGGTAATAGAGCATGTGAGAAATTAATACGAGGGTCGTTTGAAAAGTTCATGCAAAGTCAGATAGATGGCACTACTGGCGCATATCGAGCATATGTTTAGTTAGTAGCATCTGTTAGAAAAACATGTGTAGTTTCAGCCAGATCGGTCTATTTCTTTGTGTTTGACATTTGTTTTAATGAGGAAGTCGAGTGATTTTCAAAAAATGGATGAAAAAGAATTTCGTGTGAAGTGTTGCAAGGACGGTTTGCAGCTGTTCTAGAAGAATTTGTAGGACTTTAAGCGTCGTTTCGTCACTGTGGATGAAACATGGATACATCACTACACTCCTGAGACCAAAGAACAATCTAAACAATGGGTTATGAAGGGGGAATCTGCACCAAAAGAGGCAAAGACAGTTCCTTCGGCCGGAAAGATTATGGCAACTGTCTTTTGGGGTTCACAAGGAATAATCTTCATCGATTATCTGGAAAAGGGTAAATTATTACAGGTGCATATTATTCATCGTTATTGGACCATTTGAAAATTGAGCTGCAAAAAAAAAACGCCCACGATTGCCCCACAAAAAAGTCCTTTTCCATCACGACAACGCACCAGCTCACGCCTCAGCAGTTGTGGTCGCAAAATTAATGGAAATAGGGTTCCAACTCGTTTTACATCCCCCTTATTCTCCAGACTTGGCTCCCTTGGACTACTATTTGTTTCCCAATTTGAAGAAATGGCTAGCGGGAAAAAGATTTTATTTAAACGAGGAGGTGATTGCAGGAACGAATGGCTATTTTTCAGACTTGGACAAATCCTATTATTTGAAAGGGATCAACAAACTAGAGCAGCATTGGACGAAGTGTATAAGCCTAAAAGGAGACTATGTCGAAAAATAAAAAAGGTTTACCCCAATCAATTAAGTAGTTTTTATTTTTGCACGGACTTTTCAAACGACCCTTGTACAGTGGAGGTTCAGTTATCCAAACTAATGGAGACTAGAGCGGTTCTGATTATCTTACTTCTGCTTCTGATTATCATACGCCCAGGCACCATACTGTAATTTCTCTGTACGTTTTCCTCCATGTGTCAGTCTAACTTCTTCATACGTACGTACAGTTCTTTATTTATTCGACGATCCTGAAACGAAGCCAAGCATTTCTTCACAAACCATCAACGAGATTCTCAGCATGGCAACACATTGGCTGACCACGTGTTGGAGACGGATCCCGTCATGGAAAGGGCCCTTCAATTCAAAAGAGGACACAGGAGCTGATGATACGATACAAAGAAGTCCACAAGGAGTTTGAACAGAAGAAAAAGCAAAGAGCCATAACTAACTATTTTAAAGCAACATAAATTTTTTATATGTACATTACTGTATTTATTAAAATATTCATAAATTATAATAAAGGTAAAATGTTCCTAAAACTATTAAACACTTAAAACGACTACAGCACTTTAGAACATAACCCCCATTTTTTCGTTCATATAAGGTATTATTATCCGCGGTTTTACGAACCGCGGTAACCCTCCGGAACGTAACCCCTGCGGATAACGAGGGATTACTGTATTTAAAATGTTATTAAATTTCATTATGTTATAGTGATTTTCAGTGTGATAGTATTCTACAAAAATAAATAAATTGTATGATTTAAAACTAAATGCGCTTAAAAATGCTGTAAAATTTTTAATTACTTTATCTGTGCTTTTTTTTATATTATCTTTACTTTCATTATTTGTCGCTATGTTTTTTATTTGCAATTAATTTTGTTTTATCCACTTTGGTGCAATCAATTTTGGATTCCAGTCGAAGAGATTTTGCATGGTAAGCTCATAAAATCTTTGGGTGACATTCATTAATAAGTTTTTTTATGAGCACTGTAAAAAACTAAATGCACTTAAAATGTTAATGCTAAGTATATTTTTAGTTAAACTCATTAAGAATTATGTTTAATTCTACTTTTAAACCACCACCGATTTGGTCTAGTGGTAAATTTGTCAGATGTCAGCTGAGTTTTTGAGGGGAAGGTTTCGTGTTTCAAATCCTAGTACTTATACAGAGTGTTTCAGGAGAAACGGATAATACATTATTTCGATTTTCTGTCTATCTTTGGTGTGTTTTGATTTATTGAAAACCCGGATTTTTGAAGTTTGTTTGTTTTTTATTGGCCGGGCTGTTGGTATAGTGGTTAGCGCAACTAGCTTCTACGCCAGGGTCCTGGGTTCCATTCCCATGTCAGGTCTGGGATTTTTTGATCACTCATTTTCATATTTCACAATCTTCCACCGTATGTATTAGCAGAAATTGCAAAACAGTTGGACGTGAAACAAAAACAAAAATCTTATTGGCCTATTTACGTCATTCTTTTCAGAATTAAATTCTCTACAAGTTTTGTTTAAGACAGTTATGTGTTTCATTGTTATCCATTTAACAAAGTTAATCTACTTAAAACCTAAAAAAAACATGTTTTTTCGAAACCAAATTTTGCGTATTTCATCAGATATCTCAGAATTAACTGTAGTGACAGGTGTGGGACATATTTTGTTCAATTTTTCAGCTCATTTCATAAAACCTATTCAATTAACAACCTTAATTAACGCCTTACAAATTTCTATATGTGTTCATTTCACAGGGGGAGCTGAATTCCATGAAATTTTTCACTAGTCGTAACTCGATAAGAAAGGGATTCTGGACCAAAGTTTATATGAGCTAATTTTCTTATTACTTTCTCTTTGCCTATATGAATATATAGGAAGGAAGGTATTGTTTTCTTGTCGATTTTTCGAAATCGAGTTGTCACCGGATCTACTCGTTTTTAGATCCCCTGAACCCACACAAACATAGTTTTAGCGATTGCGCGTGTGTGTGTGCGCGCGTGTGCTCACGCACGTGTGTGTGAACAGAATATCTTAAGAACGGAACATCATACAAACTTAAAACTTAAGTTAGACACCACTACCGGACCCAACACGAACATTTTCATCAAAATCGGTTAACCAGAAGTAGTAGTTTATTCGTGTAATTTTCAAGTTTTTGCAACTTTCTCAAAAACGGGTGTTACGATTTTTTTTAAAATCGCCTTGTTTACTAATATTTTTTCGGCTTTACAAGATAGGGTAGGCGTCATGTTTGCTGTAATTCTTGGGGAGGCTGTTTTCACGTAAAAAATTGTTTTTTTTTTAAGATTGTGGTTTTAATATGCGTTTTAGCGCAAAAATGTATATAATAAAAGTTGTAGACAATTTAAAATCCTACAACTTTTATTTCAAACATTTTTTTGTATAACGCTTGGTTGAGCGGGAAATAGAAAATATTTCTTGAAAACTAAAAATCTATAAACTAAAAATCAGTTAAAAACTCAGTTAAAAACTAAAAATCGTGTAAAAAATCTATTTTTTTTAGATTTCAGCCTTAGTATTTCTTTCATTTACAACCTTAGTATTGCTTTCATTTACAACAAAAGTGTATACAATCAAATTTATAGGAAATTAAACGATGTACCAATTTTATTAAGAGCATTTTTCTCTACAGAGCCTAGTTTAGCGTAAAAGAGTGATTTTCCGTATTTTTAAGCCAAACTGAGGTTGATTTTAATTTTGCATCTTTCACTCATGGTTAAAATTAGGTTATTTGTATTGAGGTTAGTTTTTCGTTTATTTCTAATGTTCTATTACTAATTTTAGATTCATTTTTTGGATTGGCAAGAGAAAGTTGTGTGAGTGTTTCACACCAGATTTTTTTTTTAGCTGTATAATCAGTTCCTGAAACACTCTGTATATGGATTTGATGATAAGACAGTGGTGTACTTTAGTAGTTGGGGTTCAATTAATGATTCTCTCTCAGAAATGCTCGGTCTGAGTCTGTACAAGACTCATTTACACGTCATATGTATCATCCTCATGTGATTGTTTATTTTTCTAATTGAACAGGTTACGTTTCACACATTAGCAATAAAAAAATTTTTACTTACAGTTGCGTTGAACCATTTGTGTCATTCCACAAGTTAATGTCTTTTGTTTTTCTTTTATGTTTGTGCTTTCAATGTTTAGTTTTAATTTTACTTTTATTGTTTGTTTTAATAAAAATTGAGCACATCAATGTATTTTGTTATATACCTGTAAAAAATATTAATTTTAAATTATTCACCAAATATTTTTGTATTAGTTTAAAGATAAATTTAATAATAACAAAATGACTTATTTATTTACTTGAAAGTTTTTTTTATACTTTGTATCCTACGCCTGTGAAAAAAGTTATTTCGTTCTGTTGAAAAACATAATTTTTTGCAACAGTTTAGTCTAGTTTTGTTATTAAAAAAGTTATTCAATGTCTTGTTTTATTGTTTTTCATTTTATTTTTACTTTCTCTTGCCTATATGAATATATAGGAAGGAAAGTATTGTTTTCATGTCGATTTTTCGAAATCGAGTTTTCACCGGATCTATACGTTTTCAGACCCCCTGAACCCAAAAAACATGTTTTTAGCGATTGGTCTGTGTGTGTGTGTGTGTGTGTGTGTGCGTGCGTGCGTGTGTGTGCGCGTGCGTGCGTGTGTGTGTGAACTGAATATCTCAAGAATGAAACATCGTACGAACTTGAAACTTAAGCTACATACTACTACCGGACCCGACACGAACATTTTCATCAAAATCGGTCAACCGGAAGTAGTAGTTTATTCGTATAATTTTTCACTTTTTTGTGATTTTCTCAAAAACTGGTCCTACGATTTTTTTTAAAATCGCATCATTTACTCAGTTTTTTATTCTCTACAAGATAAGGTAGGTGTCATGTTTGCTGAAATTCTGGGTGAGGCTGTTTTTACATAGAAACAAAGTTTTTTTAAGATTACGGCTTTAATATGCAATTTAGCGAAAAAAATTATATAATAAAAGTTGTAGAGAATTTAAAAACCTACAACTTTTATTTCAAACATTTTTTTGTATAACGCTTAGTTTAGCAGTAATTAGCAATTTTCTGTTTTTTTCTCACGAAAGCGTGAGAAAAATCGATTTTTTTAAGATTTCGGCCTTAGTATGCATTTTATAATAAAAGTGTACATAAATAAATTTATAGAAAATTAAAAGATCTGCAACTTTTATTTAGAACATTTTTCTCTACAGAGCCTAGTTTAGCGTGAAAGAGTGATTTTCTGTATTTTTAAGCCAAACTGAGGTTGATTTTCATTTTGCGTCTTTCACTCATGATTAAAATTAGGTTATGTTTATTGAGGTTAGTTTTTTGTTTATTTCTAATGTTTTATTACTAATATTAGGTTTATTATTAATTATTTATATTGGCAAGAGAAAGTTGTGTGAGTGTTTCACACCAGATTTTTTAAGTTTATTGTATTGCATCAATAGCATGGTTATTAATGACTATGGTGGGTCATACGAGGTGTGATTGGAAAGTTTTAAGAATGGGCTTGTAATTGTACAATGGTGGTACTTACATGCTACTGTGATGCATCTCCTTCAAAATAGTCCCCTTCCGACTGAACACACCGACTCCAACGGTGTTTCCACTCTTGGAAACATTCCTGGAAATTTTTTTCCTGGAGTGTGTTAAGAACGTTCTCCGTATTTGCCTGGATGTCTTCAATCAAGTCAAATCGCTTCCCTTTCAGTGAAAATTTCAGTTTAGGAAACAGGTAAAAGTCCGCAGGGGCCAAATCAGGGGAATATGGCGGTTGTGGAAGCACAGGAATGTTGAGTTTGGTCAAAAATTCAACGATAGAGAAGGCACGATGAGCCGGAGCATTGTCATGGTGTAGAACCCAACTCCTGTCTTTCCACAATGCAGGCCTTTTTTTTGCACCTTTTCGCGCAAACGCTGAAAGACATATTTGTAGTATTCCTGGTTAATTGTCTGTCCTCCAGGCGTAAATTCATGATGCACAATACCGGTAGAATCAAAAAAAATCACCAACATTGTTTTCACCTTCGACCGATTTTGCCGTGCTTTTTTCGGCCATTTTTAAACCTGTTGAACCAGACAAAAACATTTGACTGGCTCATACAATTATCTTCAAAAGCTGTTTGTAATAGTTCATAAGTCTCAGAAGCAGATTTTCCGGTTTTGAAACAAAATTTCATGCAAACTCGTTGCTCCTTTTTTACGTCCATTTCCACGCAGGCAGAATCCGGCATCAAGCACTAACAGACCAGCACTCACACAGCTGCCACAGCGAACTGAATAAAGGAAATGCAGTTTCCTTTCAGAGGGCGTTCAAGGACAAGGCAGTGACTCACTCCCCACTCTCCGTGTACCCACCCGCCAAACAAATAAGCAGTAGCAAATCCATTCTTAAAACTTTTCAATCACACGTCGTATAACTGGAACGTTGAGTTTCGAACTCTCTTTTACAGCTTCCGCTGACTCAAATCTTGTCCCTTTAAATGCAGATTTCACCTTAGGGAACAGGTAGAAATCACATGGTCCAAGGTCTGGTGAAAAAAGAAGTTGGATGTTCTAACACCACATCAAGGTAGTAAAATTGGTTAATTATTTGACCTTCCGGAACCCAGTGAAGGTATACAATCCCATGAGTATAAAAAAAAAAAACAATCATCATTGCTTTAAATTTTGACTTGCTCAATCAAGCTTTTTTGGCTCTCGGTAAAGTTCGGCTCGTCCAGTGCATGGATTGGCGCTTCATTTCCGGATCATAAGTAACCAACCACGTTTCATCACATGTTATTATCTTCTACCTGTTCCCTGAGGTGAAATCTGCATTAAAAGGGTCAAGATTTGAGTCTGTGGAAGCTGTAAAAGAGAAAGCGGCACGTGTCCTGAAGGAGCTGACTTCTAGCACTATTTCCAACCATGGGAAATTCACATGAAGCGTTGTAGGGATAGAGAAGGAGTGTATATTGAAGGTGAAAATAAGTGATTATGTATAAAATAAAAATAATATTTTTTACAACATCAGTCTCGTTTTTTATTAGCCACACCTCGTAGATTGAAGTGCAATTTTGAATCTCCCGGTATTTATTGTTTCATATAATTTTTGTTTATGTACTAGAAAAATATAATGTTTGTAATTACAAGTTATATTTATATTTACCCAAACACATTATATCGGAGGTAATTTATTTTAAATTTTAATAAAAATTTATTAATTATCTGTTGTTTTTCTTTCAGGTTATCATCTCTAAAACCAGTTCCTCCTAGAATAGTTCCTGTAGGTCCTCATATTTCTAATGTTAATGATAATAGACACGCTGTCAGTAATTCTGCAAGACGATTAGAGGTATGTTTTTGCTCCGTTAAAATTCTCTAAGAATGTTATTGAAGTTATTTGGAAAAGTTCAATTTATAGTTCAGTTGTAATGCATATTTTGTTGTTAAATTGAAAGTGGTAAGGTTTGATTCCTGAGGGTTGTTAGGAAGTTATTCAAAGATTCATCAACAGTACAACCTCGCTAATCCAAAGTAATAAAAACCTTGACTGTTCGGAATACTGAAAAGTTCGGATTAGCCAAACTTGTCACGAAAATCGATTTTTTTAAGATTTCAGCCTTAGTATGCATTTTACGACAAAAGTGTATATAATAAAATTTATAGGAAATTAAAAGATTTACAACTTTTATTTAGAGCATTTTACTCTACAGAGCGTAATTTATCGTGAGAGAGTGATTTTCGGTATTTTTAAGCCAAACTGAGGTTGATTTTCATTTGGCATCTTTCACTCATGATTAAAATTAGGTTCTGTTTATTGAGGTTAATTTTTTTGTTGATTTATAATATTTTATTACTAATGTTATATTATATTGTTAATTATTTGCATTCGCCTCTCATCACGCGGCCTTGGGTTCGAAAATTCCACTCGGGCATGACATTTTTTCATACGTTACAAAAAATTCATTTCATCCTTCACCGTCTGCATTAGCAGCAATTTGTAAAACAGTCGGACGTTAAACCAAAAAAAAAAAAAAAAAAATTTGCATTGGCAAGAGTAAGTTGTGTAAGTGTTTTACACCAGATTTTTAATTTTTTTTTATAAGATAAAAAATTTATTTGCACGCTAACAAATACGGCAACACTGCAGTACTGTCTAACTAGATCCAGGCTTGCAATTTCATGTTAAATAGTATAGTGTATTTTACTCGTGTACTTCTGTTGTTACATGTTTCAGTCATGTGATAAGGAACAGAGCTATTTTTGTACCTCTGGAACTAGCAAATCGAATGCAAAATATAATTTAACCACCCCCCTGCCAGTTATGGGCAAGGATCTGATGTAGAAAAAAATTATATAACTAACTAGCTAAAATGCCCGTTCTTCGAACGGTTTTCTTGGTGTTGTGTACAGTCTGTTGGTGTACTGAGTTTGATCCCTGTCAGGTCTTATATTCTTTAATAATTCATTGTTATCTATTTATACCTCCTTTCATAGTCAGCATTATTATTTATTACCAAACAAAATATTTGGACGTAAAATAAAAGCGAGATCTAGGTGTTTTTAAATCAAGATACACAGCGCTTTATTATTTTCAGAAGCGTAGTTAATTATTTTTAATAAATAAATCAATTTACTATTTATATAGAGCAATGAAAATTGATGTTTCAAAGTTTAACTCATACAAATTTGTGTGTAATGTAACTGTAGGTAATTTAGGTATTCGCTACAGAGAAATAAAAATTGAACGGAATAAATAAATTTACTATTTATATAGAGCAATGAAAATTGATGATTTGAAGTTTAACTCGTACAAATTTGTGTGTAATGTAACTGTAGGTAATTTAGGTATTCGCTACAGAGCAATAAAAATTGAAATGAAAGGTTAATCACAATTGGAACACTCCACGATGGTTAACTACTAAGGTGACTGTCATTTGTTTTTGACAATGTGATTGAGAACGGGTGTGTCGTGTAAGGTTGATTAGTGGTGGAAGGGTTAGGGTACACAGCTTTGGAATAAATACCAGCGGCGCGTAGACCTACGTTTATTGTTCTGTTTATTTTGTTTTCTAAAATATTGCTATGTTTATTTTTATAAAATTGGTAATATCTCCGTTATTATGCATAAAAACTTTACGTAATCAAACTTATTTGTCTTTAAACGTTTCGTAATTTTGATTTTTTTTTTTTTTGGGGCCCTCCCGAACTCCCCTACACCCCGCCGTCTCCACCCACTACTATGGCTGGTTGCGAGGATGCGAGGTGGTACAGTAGAACAGCAATAGAATATCGCCTCAGTATACCGCACCATTACAACTTAACGTAGTCATTCTTTCTTCACTAGAAAACAGTCAGCTGCCGAGCCCAACATACACCACATAGACACGAATAACATAAAAATATATAAAACAACATAAAGATCATGCAGTATTTACAGTCTTCCGTCACAGTATCCTGTATAGTTTTTCTTTAATTTTACCATTTCTGTGAAACAGTTCTTTCTCTCCATTTTTTCATTGGCTGTAGCTATACATCTATTGATTGAAGCTATTTTACTTCTTGTGGCTCCAGCAAACAGCCTGAAACTTCTTAAAGCTGTGCAATACACCCTCAGAAAAATCTTCAAGATATCCGGAACATCAACTCGTGAATGCAGAATGTTGTAAATGTATAGAACTTCCATCACTATACACTGCGTGCTCAGACTCTGAAGCCCGTAGAATAAGATTGCATCCATATAGCCATCAAATTTTCTCCCAGATCTACATTCCAACTTATGAATTAGTCTTTTCTGCACCCTATCTAGTTCCTTTTCTGTAATATCTCTTCTATAGTTCCACATCGTCGAACAATATTCGAGGACGGGACGCACAAGGCTCTTATAAAGTCTAGTACTGACTTCTCAGATTTGAAATCACGACTAATCCAAGCTATGAGTCCTTTATTCCTTTGAGCTTTTGTAGCTATTGAAGCTACTTGCTCACGGAATAATAGCTTGGAGTCAAACAACACACCAAAGTCCGTGGTGCTGGTCTTTCTTATGATTTCCTCATGGCCAAGGGTGTATTTGTGTACATAGCTCATCGTTTTTCTTGAATAAGTCATAACAAAATGTTATATAATATTTTTTGATAGATTGACTTTTAACGGAGATATTCACAGTATAACCCTCCCTCTGAACTCCTCCATCCCTTGTGATATTAAAAAAATTTATAGCTTATTTTCATTTCGATAGTGTCCAGAACCTAAATACCGAAATTCATTAAATTCGGTTCAGTGGTTCTTGTGTGATGCCGTAACATAGAAACAGAGAAAACAAAAATTCAGCTGAACTTATTTTCAGTGATTACTTAGTATATTTGGCGTAGAAACAAAATTTGAGGCAGTTTGAAAAATTGTACCGACAAAATCACAATTTTATTTTTTTAGATAATATATAAATGTTTCTATTTCATATAATGAATTAATACAATAATTTCACTAACCTTCTTTTCAAACTGCGTCACCTTTATTTTAATTTTTACTTACACGTGTTTCGGTGGATCCACCATCATCAGAGTAAATAACATAAAATTGAAACTAAAAACACTATTTATTAAAAATCTATAGAAGATGATACATCTTCAGTCACTTGTATAAAACTGATTTAAAATTAATTTATTTAAATTTATCCCTTCTCATATTTACTGTAGATAGCAGCAGCAGTCAATATAACTTCATCATTCCTAAATTTCACCTGTTCATTCAAAATGTCCTGCTTTTGCTCTTTTAAATATTTATAAATGTGGAACATCTCATATTTTTCAATTTTATTTTTATTTTCTATATTACATTGTTCTATTATATTGAAATGTTCATCTATTTTACCAAATTTATGTTTTTCTTCTTTTATATGATTGGTATAGTTAGATATAATGTAGTCACATTTCAGTGCTTTTTTATGTTCATTATACCTCACTTGAAAATTACGACTAGTCATACCAATGTAAAATTTTTTCAATATTTATTTGCAATATTTTGAAGAAATAACTGTGTATCAAATAGAACACACACATAATGTAGTAATGTGGCACAGATATGTAGATGACATACTGGTAATATTGGAAAAGACATATAAAAATGAAGAGGATGTTATTTTGAAAAAATTAAATACATTTGATGATAAATTACACCACACTATGGAACTTGAAAATAATAATAAATTAAATTTCATGGACATACAATTAATCAAGGGTAATAGTAAAATAACAACAGGTGTATTTCGTAAAAGTATATTACCAGTAACAAATATAAATAAGTCATCTAACCACCCATACTCACATAAAATGGCAGCTTACCATAGTATGATTCACAGAGCATATGGTTATATAAAAGATAAAATACTGCTAGAAAATGAATTAAGAACAATAAAATTCATAGCACAAAAGAATGGGTATCATGAAAAAGAAATAAATAAAGTAATAAATAAAATTAAAAACAAACTACAATTTAAAAATAACTTGAGAACCACCCTTATATTAGATAATAAAATAAAACATAAACCATTTATTGCATTAAAATACAATAAAACTATTAACAATAAATTATACAGAACATTAAATAAATTTTATAAAATCGCATACACATGTAATAATAAAAAACTACTGTCCACAAATATAATTAAAAATAATATAAATGAAACACTAAGCAATAAAAAGGGTGTGTATAAAATAGATTGTGGTAATGAGGATTGTAAAAAATTTTACATTGGTATGACTAGTCGTAATTTTCAAGTGAGGTATAATGAACATAAAAAAGCACTGAAATGTGACTACATTATATCTAACTATACCAATCATATAAAAGAAGAAAAACATAAATTTGGTAAAATAGATGAACATTTCAATATAATAGAACAATGTAATATAGAAAATAAAAATAAAATTGAAAAATATGAGATGTTCCACATTTATAAATATTTAAAAGAGCAAAAGCAGGACATTTTGAATGAACAGGTGAAATTTAGGAATGATGAAGTTATATTGACTGCTGCTGCTATCTACAGTAAATATGAGAAGGGATAAATTTAAATAAATTAATTTTAAATCAGTTTTATACAAGTGACTGAAGATGTATCATCTTCTATAGATTTTTAATAAATAGTGTTTTTAGTTTCAATTTTATGTTATTTACTCTGATGATGGTGGATCCACCGAAACACGTGTAAGTAAAAATTAAAATAAAGGTGACGCAGTTTGAAAAGAAGGTTAGTGAAATTATTGTATTAATTCATTATATGAAATAGAAATATTTAAAACTGCAGGATGCATTATAAAGATTTATTTTTGAATATGTTGTTAATTTTGTTACAGGTATTAAGAAACTGTATTAATTGTATATTTGAAAACAAGATCTCCGATGCCAGAAAAACGTTCCCAGCCGTATTAAGAGCTTTAAAATCACGTGCTGCAAGACTTGCTTTGTGTACTGAACTTGCTCAACATGTTATGGGCAACAAAGCTATGCTAGAACATCAACAATTTGATCTAGTTGTTCGCCTTATGAACTGCGCTCTTCAGGTAATTATAATTTCATTATGCTCATATCTTAAAATAATTCAGTAGGAATTAATTAAAGTAGATAATGTTAATAGTAGTTAGTATCTAATGGTGTATTCTATTGGCTTTGAAATGAGCTAGTACTTTATCGATGTATGAGGTCCATTACGAAGGTAATGCGCATGATTTTATTGTGACACGACTATCCATCCCAGCTCAGTAAAACCGGGTCGGGAAATGTAGTGGGGGAAGGGGACTGCCCTTCCAATTCAGCCGGTCACCAATTTGCTCTGAACTGTCTGAGCAAAAAGACGTGTCTCCGCGTAAAATGTGTTTTTTGACTTAGTAACACGGCGCGATAGAGCGTTCGCTTGAACAGCAATATTCATTAAGTTTTTTGTGTGCGGATTGGAAAAAATACAACCTAAACATTCCAGATGGTTAAGAGGTCTTCAAGGATGATTGAATTTCAAGCTCACAGTCCGGGAGGTGTGCACAAGGTGTTCACGAAGGATCGGGAGGAGGTCGCCGACGAACCCAGTTCTGGACGCCCAACAACGGCCAGAATTGACAAAAACGTGAATCACGTGGGCGAAGTTTTGTGTTCCCACTGTTGATTGAACATCTAGTACAACCCAAAACATGTCCACATTTGCGGTATATGGGATAGTGACCAAGGATCTGCTTCTTTGATTTTTGGTGTCTGAATTGAGAATCTATTTCTTGGTTCTTGGTATCACCGTTGGTATCAAGAATCGAGAAATATTGGTATCGGTTTTTTTGATTTTTGGTGTCAGAATTGAGAATCTATTTCTTGGTTCTTGGTATCGAGAATCGAGAAATATTAGTATCAACAACAACATCACTAAAATCAATAAAAAGTGAATGAATGAGTTTACAATAGGTTTTTTTTAATGAACATTGGTTTCTAAGGCAATAAAAAGATATTCAAATTAAATTTTTTTGTCATGACGACTAATGAACGTTTAATTTTATTGCATTTTTACTTTCTCTTGCCTATATGAATATTTTATAGGAACGAAAGTATTGTTTTCATGTCAAGTTTTCACCGTGTAGCGTTCACTACAGCTACGATAAATTAGGTTAGAAATAAATTAACACAAGTACATTTTAGTTTTAAATGCTTTTAATTTTTTTTAATAAATGATTCTATGAATATTGAATTTAACAATAAATTGACTCTACTATTTTATTTACTATAATATCTCAGGGATTTTAATTTATTATTATTTGAGTATAAAAATTTTATTTTACTACAACAATGAAAATCTTAAACTAAACAAAAATTACAAATAGATCTTTAATTTTTAATTAAATTGAATACTGGTCTTTTATTGATTAATTATTAAAATTTTATAGATGATTTATGAATGTTGTTTATCGATCATACCGGTTGTTTAATTTACGAAGTTTGCTGAAATAATTGTATTGTTGAGTTTATGAATATGGCGTCCTAATAGTATTCGAATTCTTGAAATTTTACATTGACTTCTTTAAATAAATTTTGAAAGTTCGTGTTAAATAAATAATAATTATGATTTCTTACTTGTTACTTTGTACATTTGAATATAATATATTAGTCTTCTTTGAAATTTAACTTGATATTTTTAACATTTAATCGGAGCTCTTTACCGTGTGGCCATCTCATCGATTGTCTCGTCCGCACCCACGCTTTGGCCGGATCTCACTTTCATCACTTTAGATTTTAAAATTTGATTAATAATTTTTTATTGTTCGTAAAAATTAAAATTATTGTTTTAAACGACGTTATTATTATAATTATAATTATTATTATTATTATTATTATTATTATTATTATTTTATTATAATTATTCACATCACTTATTTAATTGTTCATCTCCGTTTTTTGATTCTTTAATTATTTTAACAATACACAATTTAGTTACACTTTTGACTCACGCCATCTTGATTTGAATCTCGCTGTTGTTTAAATATAATCATATAAATTTTATCAATATCGACGATTAACTGGTATGAATAATTAAATATAGAATATAATTTAGATTATGCCAGTATTATTAATTTACAAAATTTATTCATATTATTAAAAGAAATATTATAAATATATGCCAAGTATATCTTGATAATAGTTTTACTTGTTATTAAAAATGTAGTGGTTAAACTGATCTTTGCGACCGTGACCACTTATCCAAATATAGGTCAATGTCATGCTACAACCGGTTCTACACGTTTTCAGTCCCCCTGAATCCAAAAAACATGTTTTTAGCGATTGGTGTGTGTGTGTGAACAGAATATCTGAAGAACGGAACATCGTACGAACTTGAAACTGAAGTTACTTACCACTACCAGACCAAACACGAACATTTTCATCAAAATCAGTCAACCGGAAGTAGTAGTTTATTCGTGTAATTTTTCACTTTTTGTGATTTTCTCAAAAACTGGTCCTATTTTTGTTTTAAATTGCCTGGTTTACTAAATTTTTATGCTTTACAAGATAGGGTAGGCGCCATGTTTTCTGAAATTCTTGGTGAAGTTGTTTTCACATAGAAAAATTGTTTTAAGATTATGGCTTTAATATGAATTTTATTGCAAAAATTTATGTAATAAAAAATGTAGATTCTTTAAAACCCTACAACTTTTATTTCAAACATTTTTTTTGTATAACGCTTAGTTAGCGGTAATTAGTGATTTTATGGTTTTTTCCTCACGAAAATGTGTGAAAAATTGATTTTTTTAAGATTTCAGCCTTATGCATTTTATTACAGAAAAGTATAATGAAATTTATAGGAAATTGAAAGATCTACAACTTTTATTTAGAGAACTTTTATTTCTCTTTGAAGAGCCTAGTTAAGCGTGAAAGAGTGATTTTTGGTATTTTTAAGCTAAACTGAGGTTGATTTTCATTTTGTATCTTTCATGTATTCATGATTAAAAAATTAGGTTCTGTTTATTCAGATTAGTTTTGTTGTTTATTTCTAATGTTAGGTTATATTGTTATATATTTGCATTGGCAAGAGAAAGTTGTGTGAGTGTTTTACTCCAGATTTTTACTTTCTCTTGCGTATATGAATATGTAGGAAGGAAAGTATTGTTTTCATGTCGATTTCTCGAAATCGATCTTGAAATCGACACCGGATTTACACGTTTTCAGACCCCCTGAACCCAAAAAACATGTTTTTAGCGATTGGTCTGTGTGTGTGTGTGTTTACAAAATATCTCAAGAACGGAACATCGTACGAACTTGAAACTTAAAACTTAAGTTACATACCGCTACCGGACCTGACTCGAACATTTTCATTAAATTCGGTCAACTGGAAGTAGTAGTTTATTCGTGTAATTTTTCACTTTTTTGCGATTTTCTCAAAAACTGGTCCTACGATTTTTTTTTAAATCGCCTGGTTTACTCAATTTTATATTCTCTACAAGATGGGGTAGGCGCCATATTTACTGAAATTCTCAGTGAGGCTGTTTTCACGTAAAAAAAGTGTTTTTTTTTTAAGATTACGGCTTTAATATGTATTATAGCACAAACATTTATATAATAAAAAATGTAGAAAATTTAAAATTCTACAACTTTTATTTCAACAATTTTTTTGTATAACGCCTAGTTTAGCGGTAATTAGCGATTTTCTGTTTTTTTCTCATGAAAACGTGTGAAAAGTCTTATTATTTAAAGATTTCGGCCTTAGTATGCATTTTATGACAAAAGTGTATAATCAAATTTATAGAAAAACACGGAAAATAATTTTCCGTTTTTTTAAGCCAAACTAAGGTTGATTTTCATTTTGCATCTTTCATTCATGATTAAAATTAGGTTGTGTTTATTGAGATTAGTTTTTTTTTTTGTTTATTTCTAATGTTTTATTACTAATGTTAGGTTATATTGTTATATGTTTGCATCGGCAAGAGAAAGTTGTGTGAGTGTTTCACTCCAGATTTTTTTATTTTATGTATGTAAATAAACACTCTATTATTATTATTACTATTAGGTTTTCTTAATAGTGTTAAGACAGTGTTCTTAATAGTACGAATCCTGAATTTACAACCTCAACTATCGGGAAATATGTGCACACACTATGTAGGTAAATACAGTATGTACTCTGTTGTACTGAACTGAGTTTTACTGTTGGAATGAACATATTCTTTAACACTTTTAAGCCTGAGCTTTAACAACATGTTATGCCGTGGTATCCTGGGAGTTTTAGAGTAAACTTCAAAAAATTTAGAGTAAATTCTTAAAGATTTTATTTCTATCATATCTTAATGATTTTTCCATCAAATTAATTTAAAAATCAGAAAGTTTATTACAATTAATTTACATTGAAATTATTATTCTTAATAAATTTATGAGAGTTATTTAAATATACACCAAAAAATTATGATAAAAGAAATTGTTACGTGCTACATTCTCTACCTAGTTTTTGAGTTTTACAATCCTAAATATTACTAAAAAATCTGGTGTGAAACACTCACACAACTTTCTCTTGCCAGTGAAAATAATTAACAATAAACCTAACATTAGTAATAAAACATAAGAAATAAACAAAAAACTAACCTCAACAAACATAACCTAATTTTAATCATGAGTGAAAGACGCAAAATGAAAATCAACCTCAGTTTGGCTTAGAAATACGGAAAATCACTCTTTCTCTCTAAACTAGGCTCTGTAGAGAAAAATGCTTTAAATAAAAGTTGTAGATCTTTTAATTTTCTATAAATTTAATTATATACACTTTTGTCGTAAAATGCATACTAAGGCCGAAATGTTAAAAAAATCGATTTTTCTCACGTTTTCGTGAGAAAAAAAACAGAAAATCGCAAATTACCGCTAAACTAAGCGTTATACAAAAAAATGTTTGAAATAAAAGTTGTAGGTTTTTAAATTCTCTACAACTTTTATTATATAAGTTTTTGCGCTAAAATTTATATTAAAGCCGTAATCTTAAAAAAACAACGTTTTTACGTGATAACAGCCTCACCGAGAATTTCAGCAAACATGGCGCCTATCCTATCTTGTAGAGAATAAAAAATTGAGTAAAATAGGCGATTTTAAAAAAAATCGTAGGACCAGTTTTTGAGAAAATCGCAAAAAACTGAAAAATTATACGAATAAACTACTACTTCCGGTTGACCGATTTTGATGAAAATGTTCGTGTCGCGTCCGGTAGTGGTATGTAACTTAAGTTTCAAGTTTCAAGTTCGTACGACGTTCCGTTCTTGAGATATTCTGTTCACACACAGACACACACACAGACCAATCGCTAAAAACATGTTTTTTGGGTTCAGGGGGTCTGAAAACGTATAGATCCGGTGAAAACTCGATTTCGAAAAATCGACATGAAAACAATACTTTCCTTCCTATATATTCATATAGGCAAGAGAAAGTAAAAACAGTTTATATAAATTCTACAGAAAGGCAGTGAAATAAATTACACACTAAACATGTTTGAGAACTAAAATTTAAAATAATTTAGACATAATTAGCTTTTGTATGAAACACTCGGAAACACACTAGTAAGCACAACGCAACATTACAGTCAGGGCAGTACCAGGTGGTTTCTTTTCTTCCAGCCTTTCCAGTTGCAGCTTTGCTCTTTTCAGAGCAAACTTTATAGCAACAGATGAAAAATATAAAATGAAAAAGAAATTATAAATATTACAGTCAAATAACCGCACAAACAAAGCGATCTGGAAAACAAAACAGTACAACGTATACAACCGAACAATTTACTGAACGAAAACAATTACCGACAAAATATGAAAGGAAATTATTATTACAAAGTAGAAATAACTATATTATTTACAAATATCAAATACAGAATAACTAAAAACCTCATACGACTACGAAAAAATCTTGACAAAGTACACGTGTACATCAACAAAAACATAACCTCGAATACGGCTCAGTGTTTTTCTACGTAGTTCACAAAATATTCGGTAGATTTCGCTGCAAGCATAGAAAATTGATCTAAATGAAATTTTGTTTAGGTCATCAGCCGAAAGGCTGGTTTGAACCTGTAGAGGATTTACTAAGTAAAATGAGAAGTAAGGTGGTTTACATTTGCCTTCCTCACTGAGTGGAAAAGTACACTTATCAGCATGCCAGGCCCTCTGAAAAGCACATATTTTCCACTCTGCAAATGACACCTTCACTTCATTCACCACAGGGTCTGGCTGTATAATGAAATTCATTACTTTCAGAGCAGATAACTCTGACTAGTGTTTTTTACACCTCTACCTCTTCTGTTCTTAAATGATTCAGTCATTTGATTGGCTGACCATGCGATAAGAAACAGAACTATTTATTTTAACCCTGCAACGAACAGATTGAGTGTGAATAATTTGACACTCCACCTGTCTGTTACGGGTAACTAAATGAAATATCGAATGAATCTGTGCAACCGAAGCCCGATATAACCTCGTCTGAATCTTACTACAGAATTTAATGTGGCGGCCCGAGGTATACTCGGGGTTCGGACAACCGCGATTTACGCTCACCCCGAGCTATACTCGGGGTTAGGCTTCAAAGTGTTAATGGAAAAATCATTTTTACGTAATAAAATTTTTGTGTTTTTTAGGACGGTTCTTCAATGGATGAGTTTGGTGTTGCCGCTGCATTGTTACCTCTTGCTACTGCGTTCTGCAGGAAACTTTGTACCGGTGTCATTCAGTTTGCGTACACTTGTATTCAGGTAAGTAAAGCGATTGTGTAGTACAGTAAAACCTCTTTAATCCGGCACGTTTGGGACTTGAAGCTTGCCGGATTAAAGGAAATTCCGGACTATGGAGGTTATTTATAAAAATACAGGAGTCTTATAAAAAATAACTCAATTTGCACAAGAAACTTTTACTGTATGTATTTATTATTTAAATATGGGTTATTTAAACAATGTAACTCAATATATAAGTACAGGAGAAATATTAAAATGCATTTTTTAAGTTCAGTACATGATGAAATGAATTTGAATACAGTACAGTACTGTACTATTCGTGGTTTTTAGCAACAGCACTGGTAGATGGCTGGAAAAAAGATCTAATATCTACTTGCTTCTTACGACTAGTATTTTTTTTATTTAAAAAATCGTTTTTTATTATATGCAAGTTCATAACTTCGCCCATACTGTATTGTTTATTTGACTCAGCAAATTTTACAAACGTGTAAAAAAGCGTACTGAGTTAACAAACTCAGAGCGTGACGCTTTGTGGCTCTTGAGTGTCGGCGGTAGCTTTCGGGTTGCTCACTTTACAATGTTCATTGTGAAGGCAATTCTATAATTTTTGTCTATTGCCGTTAATGCCGGATTATAGAAAATTCCGGACTATAGAATGCCGGATTAAGGAGGTTTTACTGTAATTACTTGTTTGCTATAACGGAACAACGTAGTAAAAAGTTTCCTATGCGGATGCACCAACTGAAGACTAGGAAAGAGTTTCTTCTCTAACTGCCTCTTTGTGATAATTGGAATGGTGTCAGCGATGATTAACAGCTGGATCAATACTAGGGGTAAACGCACAGTGAACACTGGTCGCAGTCTGCTGGTGATAGGGTGCTTACAAGTGGAAAGAAATATCCCATTATACTTAAATCAAATGTCTCACAGTAAATGCTGGTGGGGCAACCTATGTGCTGGTCACATGCGCATATCAGCTCACAGGTTTGTTTTGTATGAACCTGTGTGCTGCTCTGCTGGCTAGTTGCTAAGTGTAATTGGCATCATGTAGTACATATTCATAAATAATAACAACTCATTAATTAAAAACGTTTGTTTCTGTAAGCGAAGTTCTACTTTTGACAGTATAAAATTAAACGTTTCGTGAGGTTTATTTTAATATTGTGGTTTTATTATGCATTTTACCGCAAACATAATGTGTAACTAAAGTTATAGAACATAAAAAAACTCCAACAACTTTTGTTGCAAGAATTTTTTTCTACAGTTCCTAGTTTAGTGTTAATCAGTGATGTTCAATATTTTTAAGTATAGTACTACAGAGGTTGATTTTCATTTTGCATCATTCAATCATGATTAAATTAGGTTATAACGGGTGGCGCACATAAAAGTAGCCCCGTAAATAAAGTGTAAAACAATTGAAATGAAATCTGTTTATTTACAAATACCAATAATTTTTTTATTATTTTATTCAATAGTCTAATATTGTTATGTTATTACACGATATGTTGAAAGTGATCACCATCAGCTTGTACAGATAAGATAGCGCGGCGTCGCATATTCTGAAATACAGACTGGAGTTCAGGAGCTGTAATGGTGCATATGACGTTCGTGATCGAGATCTTTAGGTTTTCATTTGATTTTGGATTGCTGGCGTATACTTTATTCTTTAAATTTCCCTATAAGTAGTAATCACAAGGAGACAAATCCGGTGATCGCGGCGGCCTTTAGCCTAAAGAGATTGTCCTCTCATCGGTAAAAACACTACGCACATGAGCCAGTGTTCTGTGAGATGTGTGACAAAGTCACCCTGTCTTGTTGGAAAAAAGAATATGTAATTTAGTGTGGTGCTAATTGATTAATAAATTGATCAAAAATCTGGTTAAACATGCAGGTTGTACACGGGAAGGGGAAAATGGGGGGAATTTTCCTTGAATCTGCATAAACATTATACAATCTCGGCTAAGTTATGGGGCTACTTTTATGTGCGCCACCCGTTATTTTTATATTACAATGTTTACTCATGATAAAAAATAAATTTTATATTGGCCATCATCTACTGTTGCTGTCTGGGGCCGACAACACGTGGCAAAAAATTGCTTATGAAGTTGGTGGCCCTGAAAAGGGCCGTTCAATTGGTTGGAGGTCCTGAGAAGGATCATTATATGTACTGGATTGGTGGCCTTGAAAAGGGCTGTTGTACCGGGTGATCGTAAAGTCGCGCAACCAAATGTTTGAAGCCGTGTAGGAATTGAAGGTAAATTTGTAAAGTATGATTAGAATATGGGAATTTTTCGTTTAGTAGTACAGTATGTGGCAGCACTGCTAAATCACGCCACCGGGCGACAGTTAGTCAGAAACCAGTTGGTTTGTTCAGTTCAGGTCGCAATGTCTTTTACGCAAGAACAACGCGTCTCTATCGTTTTGAGTTACTGTGAATCGAAATCCTACGCGAAGTGTCAAGAACAGTTCTCCAATGCCTTTCCAGATGCTAAAGTGCCAAACAAATCGACCATATTTCGTTTGTTTCATCGTTTTCGGGATACAGGTAGCGTGAATGACCGTACCGGCCGACCAAGTGTTTTATCTGGCGACAGTCTGCAGACGATAAGTGAAACGTTTATTCGTTCTCCAAAAAAGTCTCTTTGAAAACTTTCTACTCAGACTGGACTGTCTTATGGAAGTGTTCATAAAGCCACTAAGTTATTAAAATTACATCCGTACCGGATTAACGTAACTCATCAGCTCGAAGAGCCAGATAAGGAGAAACGATTGCGGTATTGTCATTGGTTTAAAAATTTCATTTGAAATGACATATCTGTTCTGGACAAAGTTTTTTTCAGCGATGAAGCTTGGTTTCATCTAAGTGGATGTGTTAATAGTCACAATTGTAGAGTATGGTCTGCAGAGAATCCACATGAATTCCATGAACAGCCATTACATTCTCAAAAAATTGGGGTGTGGTGTGGTGTATCTCGTCGGAGAATTGTCGAGCCTATCTTTTTTTCGGATACAATCACAGCAGAACGTTATCAAGAAATAATCATGCAGTTCGTAGCACTGCTACATGTTGACGAACGTTATTGCTGGCTACAACAAGACGGAGCAACTTCACATACGGCAAACAGTACTGTCCAATTTCTTCACGATTTCTTTGATGACCGAATAATTTCTCGTGGCCTCCTCGGTCACCAGATCTGACTCCTCCTGATTTTTATTTATGGGGCTATTTGAAAGATAATGTGTACAAAAACAACCCGCATACAGTAGATGAACTTAGAAGAAACATTGAAGACTGTATATCAAATATTGCTGTTGCTACATTCAAAAAGGTTGCATGCAATGTAAGAAAACGCGTTGATGCATGCATTGCAAACCACGGTGGACATTTTCAGCACTTGTTGTGAACTTGTAAGTAAGTAAGTTGTAATTATAACTTGTATCGTAAACTTTGAAAGAAAAATAAAAAATACATTACAGCTTTCTAAGACTTATCATTTTGGGTTGCGCGACTTTACGATCACCCTGTAGGTGGTCGGAGAGAGCAGTGCCCGAAGAGTGATGGCTCAGCTATCAAATTGAGATCTAGCTCTCTCTCAGCGGCAGTTGAGTCCCCACTGCAGTGTGACAATGGTGGCTCCCAGAGCCCCGCAGTGTCGGGTTGGCTGATAGCATGACTGAGGCGGTTTTCTCCGGTCCTGCGCTGAATTCAGTCTTCATTGTGGTGCCATCAGGCATGCATGGGCTTCTATGGCTGGGTAGGCAAAGGCTGATAAGGTAATGTGCATCTGCCACCGGTAGCTTCGACCGGGGAGTTTGCATCCAGTCTCACCTGGGCTCTTCTTCCTCGATTAGGAGCTGGATGGTGAGTGCGGCTCGCAGTGTTGTGCAGCCGCTTAAATCTCATCCGGCATTTTTATTTTCTTCATCCAGGAGACTCCAGAGGGAGTATAGGACATGTCAATTCAAATGCATATTGGAGGAGAAGCACTGCTGGCTGCGTTCATTAGCACTCCCTGCAGCAGGTTCTGCAACCGTATGCAGCACTGATAATGGTGGGGTCTTCAACGACACTACATTTACAAGAGAAAGTCATGTGGGTGTTTCACCCCAGATTTTTCTACTTCTTTTAGACCAAACTTGTCGCACGTTCTAAAACAATTGCTTAGCTTAACATGATGTAATAATAAACATAAAAATCTTCCAATATTTGGTGTATGCAATATAAAAATTTGAATTATGATTTAATGTTTTTTTTTTTGTTAGGAACACCCTGTCTGGCAGAATCAACAGTTTTGGGAAGCAGCTTATTATCAAGACGTACAACATGATATTAAGCAATTGTACCATCAGCAAACACAGAACGCAATTAGTCCAGTTAGCCCACGAGAGGTATTTATTCACTGCTTTTCACTTTTAGTACCTAAATTAACATTGTTTTCCCTTGTTTGATGCAAACGTATGCCCATAATAGGCAGGTGGAGTGTTAAATTATTTGCACTCGATCTGTTTGTTCCAGTACTACAAAAAATAATTCTGTTTCTTATCAGCCAATTATATGACTGAACTATTTAAGTACAGAAGAGATAGAGGTGTAAAAGGCACTAGTCAGAGTTATCTCTGAAAGTAATGAATTTCATTTTTTTACGTCTAACTGTTTTGCAATTGCTGCTAATGCAGAAGGTTAAAAGGATGATACATGAAGATGAGTGATGAAAAAATGCCAGGCCTGATCGGGAATTGAACCCAGTACCCCAGCGTAGAAGCCAGTTGCGCTAACCACTACGCCAATGGCCCGGCCATGAATTTCATTATACAGCCAGACCCTGTGGTGTATGAAGTGAAGGTGTTATTTGCTTGGTGCAGAGTAGATGCTTTTCAGAGGGCCTGGGATGCTGATAAGCATAGGCTACTTTTGTACTCAGTGAGGAAGGCAAACGTAAACCACCACACTCTTTGTTTTACTTAGTAAAATGTCTAGAGGTTCAGACCAGTTTTTCGGCTGTTGACCTAAACAACGCATACAAAAGTATTACTGGAAGATACTGGTAATGCGCTATAAGTTGACGATTGCACTTATCGTGCAGAGGATAGTGTACTATCCATCCTACCAACATCGGCTAACATGAAAACAAAAGTACTTGTATAGTCACTTGAGTCTTGAGTTTGCCCTTGTTTGCAACGAGGGGTAAAGGGGGGAAAAGCATCAGTGCGCATGCGCGACTGCTTTTATTTCAGTACGACAAACATAACAACTTATACTATACCCAGAGCATATTTTACAGTATATCGCAGAAATTTTTGTTGGTTAACTGTACGAATATAACTGTTTGTTACCGTAAACAGAAATGTCAGTTTTTCGAAAACGTGGTCGAACTATTTACAGTGCTGAACCGGTCGTTAACCACATGTTGCCTTTCAATTAATATACTTGGTTGTGACTGACACTTTTTCCACTTAACCCCCATTTTCTTTAGCCAAAATTTAGTTTCCAATTAAAATTTAGTCTTTCTTTCAAAACTGGTAATTACGTTTCACATGTCGGCATTCTGCCCATATCAGACAGGTGGAGTGTCAAATTATTTACACTCAATCTGTTCGTTACAGGGCTAAAATAATTAGTTTTGTTTCTTATCACATGGTCAGCCAATTAAATGACTGAATCATTTAAGAACAGAAGAGGTAGAGGTGTTAAAGACACTAATCAGCGTTATCTCTCTGAAAGTTATGAATTTCATTATACAGCCAGACCCTGTGGTGACTGAAGTGAAGGTGTAATTTGCAGAGTGGAAAATATGTGCATTTCAGACGGACCAGCATGCTGATAAGTGTACTTTTCCATTCAGTGAGGAAGGCACGGCAAACCACCTCACTCCTCGTTTTACTTGTCAAAACCTCTGCAGGTTCAAACGAGCCTAAAGGGGCTGATGACCTAAACAACACAACAACATATCAGCATCACTTTCTTATTGATATAACTGTTTCTTTTTTTTACCATTTGTCAAAAAAAGAGTTGATAAACAATTATCTTCGTTATTTTTTTAAACTTCGTTGTTTAGTTTCAACTTCACAACTATGTATTACATTGCATATTAGATTTTGTTCGGCACTGTAAACAGTTCGACTGCCGGCGATAGCTGTTACGGGCACTGGATGTGTATGTATTATAAAAGTGTATTGAAATATTAGTGTTGTGCCAGATTTTTAAAATCTTATATGTGATGGTTTTTCGTATTGTTTTTGTATAGAATAGAGAATTTGCGTGGAAGGAACGTGGAAAAGCGATAATTACTGGACGATCTCAAGAACAATCTGCATTAGAAATAGCTGCTGAACAAATGAGAAAATGGCCCTCTATAGATCCAGGTTTGTTTTAATTGAATCAGTATTTTTTTAACGGAAAGAAACTATTTAGAAAAGAATAGAAAATTTCTATTTATTCTTCCCCTGCCTGCAATAAATTTATGTTTAGTTCGACAAAATTAAAAATATAATCATTAGATAAATCTGTTTTTTCTAAATAAAAAAGTACTGTTACCTACCTGTAACTTAGACTGTTGTAGAGATAAATCTTCTTTTTCTTCGTCTTCATAGGTTTGCCAGTATGCGTGTTGTTCCGAAAACCACCTTCCCCTCGGACAACCAACACCCCTTCAACCATTTGACTTTTAATTCATTGTCAATCTAGGCAAATGGCTTCCCTTCATGCGTTCCAGTTGATTATATTCATTGATCTTTTTCTCCAGGCTAAATATTTGCTACTCTTGTCTAATAATGTCGCTTCTTATTTTGTTCTCAAGAGTGCAGTTCTTCACTGCCTGAAGAAATTTTATTTCCGCTACTGACTTGGCTTCGTTCTCTGTTTTAAACCACCTATGTCTCACTGCCATACATTATAACCGAAATACATTTTGACTCTGGGATAATGTGAGAAACCCATGTTTCGTCCCCTGTGTCAGTATGCTCTAAAAGTTCATCATTTTCTCTATGGTATCGGTCCAAAAATTCAAGAGAACAAGCCATTCTTTTCATTTTGTGATCCTCAGTAAGCAGTCTGGGAACCCAACGTGAACACAATTTGTGAAATTGCAAATTTTCAGACACAGTTTTGTACAAAGTTGTTCTGCTCACATTCAGAAACTCCAATGATAAACTTAAAATTGTGAATCGCTGGTCTTCACGAAATTTGGCATTAACCAAATCTTCTGTCACCACTGATGGTCGGCCTGATCGCGGTTTATTATGGACATTGTCCCGTCCATTCTTAAAATTTCTCACCCACTTACACACTTTGCTGTCACTCATCGCATTGAGGTCGTACACTTCAGTTATCTGGCGATGAATTTCTGCCGCTGAAATATTCCTTGCTGAGAAAATCCGTATAACGGAACGAATTTCACAGTCAGCGGACTGATCAATTGTTTGAAACATTTTGAACTAAAACTGTAAATAGCACATTGCAACAATCATCATCATCATCATCATCTGGGTATCCTTCCAGCAGGCCGGGTAGGATTTGAGTGAACGATATGCCTCCATCTATCTCTATCTTGATATACCTTTTGTATTCTGATATCCTGTAGTGTCATTCCTTTTGTTAGGAGATCATCCCTTATTTGGTCAGTCCATCTTCTTCTGGGACGTCCAACGGGTCTCCTTCCAGATACCTCCATGTCCAAGTACTGTCTGGGGATACGTGCCTCTGGCATCCTTTGTACATGTCCAAACCATTTGAGTCTTGCGGTACGTAATCTTTCTTCCTTCGTTAAGGTCACCTGCATATCTCTTCTTATATATTCATTTCTGACCTTGTCTCTTCTGGTCTTCTGCAAGGCTGATCTTCAACCTTATAGTGTAAATCTGCCACTAGAAGTCTGTGGTCGCTGTCTAGACTCTCGCTAGGGATAACTTTTGTGTCTCTCACACTTTCAGCTAATAGCCTGTCAGTTATCACATAGTCAATTACTGTTTTAGATCTTCCATCCCAACTGTATCTGGTTATTTTATGACTATCTTGTTTCTTGAAGAAGGTATTTTTTATTTTCAGATTATTCCTCACACAAAAGTTCAGAATGTTTTCACCTTCCAAATTTTTTACACCATAACCAAAGGACCCCATTACCTCTTCATAACCTGCTCTATCCACTCCAATTTGAGCATTTAAGTCTCCTATTGTCATGATGTTATTTTCTCCCATTTGGTCTTCATTGCAACAATACGAATGCAAATAGTGTCATTTTACACTCAAGGCATGCCGGGAGTCGATGCGCATGCGCAATACGATGTTCGTATCACGTTTGTTTAGTTACGGAGATTCAGACCTTACTTTCTGAATAACCCTTGTAGTTTTGTTGAACTTTAGTTCTTTTTCCTTCCTTGTTTTGTGCTTTAGGGTTCTGTGAATCGTCACGCAAATGTGTCTAAATTTATTGATATTATTCATTACATTCGTGTCCTTCATAAAAGAAACAATCACACCCCAATTTACTGAAACTATAGTACGTAAAATGAAAGATAAAGCCTGTGTTTGGAACCGGGTGTCTCTCGCCTAGATAAAAACAAAAAAAATTTCTGTGTGGCATGTTTAAAGCTTGGTGTCTTTTTACTTTATACGTAAATTACAAAACACAAAGTGCTTTAGGCATTTTGCACTTTCGATTAATTTTAGGAAGAAAAATATGGTATTTTAGAGAAGAGTGTTCCTGCATGTTTTCTAATTAATTTTAGCTAAAATTCAGCCGTTAAGTACAAAGGGTAAAGGAATAAAAGGATTTAAAAAATATTTATTTTCGTTCCCGATGGTCATTACGAGTTAGAATTTTTTTTTTTTTTTTTTACTTGGTGAGATACGCCATGTGGTTCCAAACACAAGATTTCATCGTTCATTTTACATACTTTAGACATCTGTTCCACTATCACTCCTTCGAGATAATTTTCGATCTCGCTGGGTATTTTCCACTGAAAGCCGTTAATTTTATTTTCTTAGTGGATATTGTCAGGTTGTAGTCATCACATATTCTCTTCAGTGTGTGTGCGCTTGTTTCTGTAGCATGTCCTCTGTCTTTTGTACAATCACAACATCATCACCATACAATACAAATACAAACGAAGATAAATTGGTTTGAAATATAGATAACATCAATTGCACTGAAACGGCCAACCGTTGTCAGCGGATTTTGTCTTTTTTAGTAAAATAACGTACGATAAAAATTTAATTATTTTTTATTGTTTTTTCTGTTGGTGTAGAAAAACAAAGAGAATTAGTCGCTAGTGAAGAATCAACGTTGTACAGTCAGGCGATTCATTACGCCAACCGTATGGTTTACCTTTTAGTCCCTCTTGATCTGGGTTGTAAAACTCACAGGCAAGATGGTAATCACATGGATGAAGAACGAGCGAGCAATATTACTAACAGGTGTGTATTTTAATACGGAATCATGTTTTTGTTCTTAGATTATTGTGAATTAAATTACTATTGAAAATTAATTCATTATACAAAATTATTCATTTTTTTAATGCGTCTGTCAGTTTGTAATCAATTTTAATGTATAAATATAGAGTCTGTCTACGCTAAGAGTACTCCGACTTAGGCAACCAGCAATACAAGTGAGCATGCGCATTAGTTAAAAATACGCACAGCATGATCAAAAACAAAATTCCATACAACACTAATTATTCACTCTAAGCTTAACATAACAAAAACATGTCCAATTCATTTGTTAGAAAATGTTTTATAAATCGAACATTACTTAACCATTAATAACTAAAACTTTTACTATTGTTATTCTTGCATTGTTATTTTTCGTTACATTATGTTATTATTATTATTACATTATTATTATTTATGATTAGTAGTTTTTATTATAGACTCAGTTTTATTTTTGGTCACAAGTAATATAAGACTAATGCACTTGAATTATAACAAGAGAGTAAACAATTCCGGTTATTCGTTGTTTATAATTTCAGATTGTTTATTTTGTATCATTAAAATTAATGTCTGTGACTAGTTTAATACAACTGTTTGTACTTGCCCGTGTTTAACTCATTTTTAGTTTCATCATACTTTTGGTATTGTATTGGTTCGTTTCGATTTTCTTCGTAGACAGAAGTTGAAAAGAAGTTGAAAGAAGTTTGTAAGCTGTGTTTTGTTAACATGCATGGTAGTGAATGTGTTGAGTTTTTGAAACATAAAAGCGGTAAACATTAAAAAGTAGACAAAAATTGTTTTGTTAAATGTAATGGTTAAAATAATTAATTAAGGAGTTTTTATGAAACTACAATAATTACAAGTAATCTGAACAGTATAATTGAAAATGCTTAATGGATAATGTTTATTTTAGCTGGATATAGGTATTTTTATGATGGAACGTAGTGCAAGATAATATTGTCCGGTGAGAGGTAGATACGCGCCAACTAGTGTAAAACTTTCGTTTACAACCTATAGGCGCTTGCCTCGCGTGGAGTACTCTTACAGTAGATGGACTATAGATAGTGAGTCACGATATGCCTATTGCGTATGGATGGGCTGTGAGAAAGGGAAGAAATCTGACAGTGGTGCCAACCTCAACAGTAGGACACTATATTTTAGTACCGTGCAATTGCACCGTTAGTTAACCACATGATGCCTTTCTATTAATATACTAACTTTTTCCACTTAAACCCCATTTCCTTTAAAATGTTTCGTGACGGACAAAGTTTCCAACAAAAATTTAGCCTTTATTTCAAAACCGGTAATATCATTTCATATGTTGGCATCACTTTCTTATTGATGTAACCGTTTCATTTTTTACCAGGTTTCAAATAATCTTAAACTTAATAGCTTAAACATTCTCGTGAGGTGCTTGTCAAGTTATTACAGGATGTGTGTCTAAATTTGTCTATACAGTAATCCTTTGGTATCTGCGCGGGTTACATTCCAGAGTTTTTTTTTTTGCGCCCTGGAGACTCCAGGAGAAGTATAGGACATGTCGTCAGATATAACACCTGAAATACATATAAGAATCACACAATGTATCACTACTATCAAGAAAGAAATTCTTGTACGCTATAAAAAGTTTCGCCGATTGAGTAATTTTTCAAATGTTTTTTTTAAGGAATTCAAATCCTCACAACATTTTTAAAATTGGGGTAATTTATTCATGAATTTTCTCCCTGCATAAATAGTTACCGCTGTTCGTAAAAACGCGGATAATGATAACTTATACGAATGAAAATATGGGGATTAGGTTCTGAAGGAAAAGTCCTGTAGTCGTTTTAAGTGTTTAATAGTTTTAGGAACATTTTACCATTATTATAATCTATAAATATTTAATAAATACAGTACTGTACGCATAATAAATTTAAGTTGCTTTAAAATAGTTATGGCTGTTTGCATCTTCTTCATTTCAAACTCCTTGTGGACTTCTTCATATGGTGTTATCAGCTCCTGGAGTCCTCTTTTGAATTGAAGGGCCCTTTCCATGACAGGATATGTCTCCAACACATGACTAGCGAGCTGCGTTGCCATGCTGATGATCTCGTTGATGGTTTGTGAAGAAATGTTTGGCTTTGTTTCAGGATCATCAAACAAACAAAGAACTGTACGTACATATGGAGAAATTACAGTATAGCTTCTGGGCGTACGTACAGTGGTTGGGGGTGGGGGTTGTACTGGCAGGGCCTGGTACCCAGTGACGCGCTCACTACGTACATTACGTGGAAATCTAGCTTGGCTCATGGCGGCCGTCACAATACTAGTGTGTGCCCCAACATGATACGAACTCCAAAACATTTATTCAAACACGTAGGGTGTCGCATGTTTTCGGAATTGTATAACTTCCCCGCCTCCCACCAAGTACGGTGTACACAACGTGAGATTACGTATGTATTTTAAGGTTTCAGTTCTGCGGATAATCGAAACCCGCGGATACCAACAGACTACTGTATTTAATTTTGAAACACAAGGCTAAACAAGGTCACATGACATTATACATCATATAGACATTATACTCATGAGTTTGAGATTGATTTTACCGTAATACAACATGAAGTAGTTGCAGCTTCAGAGGTGAGCAAAGTCAAAGCGAATGGAGGTAAGACAGCTCGAGCTTTAGCCCCTACACATTCATGTTTACCTTGTCGCCACCGGCTTTATGTAGCGCAGCCGTAGAACTCATAGGACCGGCCAGGCATCGGCGGCGTAGTTCAAAAGTAGAACATCGAAGGGGGAGGTCGTCTTCGCCGCTGCCTAAAAGATTAGGAGCAGCTGCTGATGCAGCGACCACCTTTCACCGCTGCCTCCGAACAGGAGCAGTCACCGGTGAAGTAAATCGGGGTCGTCTGTACCGGTGCCTAATCTAATAGGAGCGAGTCGCCGACGCAGCGTGCACCTTTTACCGCTGCCCCCGAAGGGTAGCAGTCGCCGGTGAAGCGAGGGGTAGGGGATGGAGGTGCAGATGACGGAAAGAATGCTCAATGTTGAGATGTCAACTCTCCGTATCGATTCTCGCACACAGAGAACATCGATACTGTCACCTTCTCCTTTTGACTTTTGCATCGCCAGTGCATAGACACTATATGTTGCCACTTGGTACATGCGCTGTGAGAGGTATGACCGCTGGCGCATTCTATCGGCAGCAGCAACCCCATCACAGCGCCAACAGTGGGCAAAATATGAACTACGGACCGGCGTACAAGTAAAAACAGTATCAACCTACGTGTGTACAGCTAGGTTGACTGATTGAGTATATTAACCCCTTAACGGTTTATGACGAGATATCTCGCAACGTAAATGTCGTAGAAAAGTGCCCCTGACGAGATAACTCGCAACTGAATTTGTCTCGATTTATTCTGTTTTCTGTCGAAATATCTCGCCGTAACATTAAAAGTAGTTTATCTTATATCCGTAACTTTAATATTAGCGCTAGTAAAGGTTCCTTTCTATAGGTTAGATGACTATGTTATTTGTTTACTTCGTACTCTCCAATGTTGCGTAAAAGGTTATGTTTTGGTTAGTTCGGTGCGTTTCGTTGTAAAGTTATAAGTTTGTTATAAGTGTTTACGAAAAGAAATTGTAAGCTATTCGATATTGTTTATAGTTTTTTAGTAGTAGGTTTCATTTCATACATAGTATTTAGTCCGGTATTTTAATTCCGTTTATTGTAGTAGGATTGTTTATTATTTATTCGTAAGTGATGGCCAGTACCTCTTTTTTTTTTAAAAAATGATGTTTTTGAGCATGGAAATTGATCTATATGTCTTTATTCAGTCATATTATACAAAATTGTGCAGGATATGAACATTTTTGGCTAAAAAAAGGAACCGTTAAGGGGTTAAACTAAAAAAAACTAATAGCTGATTTTCTTTTTTACATCCTATAATAAAGTAAAAAATGTTTATTTATTATAAAAATTTTTTTAGATCAAGTGTTGCCGAAAGTGATAGTGCGGACGTTGAATCGGGATTTGAAGAACAAGATCCGGGTGAGACTGGAGCTGCCGTTATCAGAATGGTGTCAAGGTTTGTCGATAAAGTCGGAACTGAAGGCGGTGTCACATCTGAACACATCAGAAGCTTGCATCAGATGATACCAGGGGTTGTTCATATGCACGTTGAAACATTAGAAGCTGTACATCGTGAATCTAAACGACTTCCTCCAATACAGAAAGTAAGCGTTTTTTGGTTTAAATTTTCTACAAAATTTTGGTTGGGGAAGTTATGAATCCTGTTTATTAGTTTTCAGCAAAATGGTTGTTGAAATTAAAAAAGGCCTGTTCATTATGCATTGGGTGATAAAAGTTGATTAAAGTTTTTGGTTTTTAGGGTACAATTTTTCGAAATTATTTAGTATTGAAGTATTGTCATAAAAAAACTTTGTATATTGTTAAGGTCATCAGCCAAAAGGCTGATTTGAACCTCTAGAGCAAGGAACCTTTTTTACTCAAGGGCCACATTGTAAATTTTTGGAGGAAAGAAGGGCCAGCAATATTTCAGGGCAGAAAGTCTAGCCCCCCCCCCATACACCCTCGAAGTTTTTTCTAATTAAGAGCTCAGTGGTGGTTTTTGAGATTTTCTTGCTTAGTTTTTTAAGTTGCTATATTTCCTTATATATCTTTGTTGTTGGCTAACTAAAATTCTTTACGTGATTGTAAAAAAAGCTGTGACCAAAACAAATAATTATATTTGCTATAAAATAATATTTGTTCTGTAAAAGGAGTTTTCAAGTAGGCTTAATGAAAACACAGGATGATACAAAACCAAATCTTTTCAATTTACTACAAAATGTACTTTATTGAATTTTAAAGAAAACTTGACAATACACGAGTTTACAACACGTGTAAAGCTTAAAAAGAACAATTATTTTTTAGTGAAAAAATTGCATTTGTTTGCCACTCAAAATTTCAGCTCATTTAGGGTCAAACAATGGTTGATTACTACTTGTTTACGGCTAGTTTTACACTCTTATTGAGAAAAGAAGTGGCAAGTGAGAGACGAGTACTGTACTCATATTTAATGGTAAAAATTCTTAAAAGGAAATATATTATCAAATAAAAATTTTTTTTCAGTATGCTAGCTTTCCGCGGGCCGGAAAAAATCTGTTCCCGGGCCGTAAGTTGGAGACCCCTGCTCTAGAGGCTTTACTAAGTAAAACTAGGAGTGAGGTGGTTTACATTTGGCTTCTTCACTTAGTGGAAAAGTATGCTTATCAGCATGCCTGGCCCTCTGAAAAGCATCTGCTTTCCAACCTGCAAATGACACCGTCACTTAAATCACCACGGGGCCTGGTTGTATAATGAAATTCATTACCCTCAGAGGAGACAACTCTGAATAGTCTCATTTACACCTCTACCTCTTCTGCTCTTAAATGCTTCAGTCATACAAAAACGACCAAGTGATAAGAAACAGAACTATTTATTTTAATTGTTGTGGTGGAAAAACCAGTCTCGTGTCTGCCACAAATCGGATCTTTTTTGACAAACACTGTTGCGCAATCTTCTTAAAACTTCCAAATTGTCAGTCGATGGTCTGAGACCACATGCTCTCAAATTGTTTAAACATTTTCTTCCATTCGGGCAGTTGATGGACGTCCAGAACGAGGTTTGTCATCAATTGACATGCCGCCATTTTAAAACCGAGAAAACTACTCACTCGTATACTTCAGATTTTCCCGTAGTGTCATCTTTGTAAACTGTTTTCATCATTAAAACAGTTTCAGCAGCATTTTTACAGAGTAGAAAACGAAATTTCACAGCTTCACATTATTTACTTAAACTTACCATTATAAAAAACGAAAGAAGAACAAAACAGCGCTAGCAAAAACAATCACTACAGGTGAATATTGAACTCACAATGAGTTGCAATCACTGCACTGATATTGCTCGCAATGAGTTGCGCTATTCATATCTGTGTGGCAGAAATGCGTACTGCACAAGCACCGCCCACGGCAATGCTATTCCGGTTACTTTTGGGTACCCCTTCGTACATACTAACTCGAAAATTAGGAATGGAGATGGCGGAGAGGAGTAATGCTCCACGCGTCAAAAGATGTAATGATCTGAAGGATTGAAAACTTATTTTGAGTTACGGTAAAATATGTGCAAGATGCTGATATCTATTGTATGATTATTTTCAGCCAAAGATCTTAACACCGAGCATGCTACCTGGTGAAGAACCGTTATCGGATGGTTTGAGAGTGTACCTGTTGCCAGATGGTAGAGAAGAAGGTATTGGAGGGGTGGTCGGAGGACCACCATTGTTACCTGCTGAAGGAGCCATATTCGTTACCAATTATCGTATCATATTCAAAGGAACACCTTCTGATCCTTTCGGTAAGATTTACAATCTAATCAGGTTTGGTTCTGCTCGTTTATGTTCTTCGAGAGAAGAGGAGGGTATTGAGCATTTCAAGGGAAAGTGTGGAATCCTTGCATGTTAAAGAGAGAGTATGGGGGAGGGGGAGTTAAGGTAGAGGAGGGGAAGAGAGAGACAGAGGGAGGGGAGAAAGAGAGTCAGCAAAGGGAGATAGAGTGAGGGAGAGGGTTCAGTGAGGTTGTGCTCAGCGAAGAGGAGGGTATAAGGCATTTCAAGGGAAAGTGTGAAATCCTTGCATGTTAAAGAGAGAGTTTGGGGGAGGGGGAGTTAAGGGAGGGGAGAGAGATAGAGGGAAGGGAGAAAGGGAGATAGAGTGAGGGAGAGGGTTCGGTGAGGCTGTGCTAGAGGAGAAAGTAGTGGTATAAATTTTAAATGTACAAAACTGTGAAAATTTAATTTTGTTTGTTAGGGCAGCTTTGAGATACCAATTTTTTTTTAATTAGCGAATTTAATAATTATAGTTTGATTCTTTTGCCAACCTGGCAGACGACTTCGGAGTCATACCATTGTGTGTAGATTTGTTTATTGACTTGTAGATATTGTTTTGTATTATTTTCTACTTGTTTTTGTAAATAAACACACTGTTATTTATTTTTTGTTATTTGTTAACGAATGAAATTGACAAAGGAGTGAAATGTCTTCCAAGTTTTCTAAGCATCAATTTAAAAAAAAAACCTAATTTTTTGATGTTGATTTCTGAACTAACTTGCAATTAATACTGACCCATAAAATAACTACAAAAATGGTATGTACTGAAAAATGGAAAAATGGAAGCTTCAAATAACTTAATGTTTCATGCCAAAAAGTTAAGAGAAGTACTTAGATGTTTTTCATTGTGTAATTAGAGGAGGGATTTCTAATATAGGTATTATTTTAGTAATATAGCAGTAAATGAAGATTTGTCACCGCAAATGGAAGTTTACAGTAAAGGCACGTGTTCAGTATTTCGTTAATAATAAGGACAAAAGTCTTGTAAAATAATAATGTATTCAGTAAAAATTTTGTGCGTGCACGCATGTGCGGTAAGGCTAGAATAAGAAAACAACTGATGACATAAATATTAACGTTGTATTACATCATGTAAAGTTTTGGGAGAGAAAATTTTGTTCGCAGTACTAAGAAAAAATTGTGATTGTTGGGAATTTAAAAGGTTCCTGAACACAAAATTACAATGGGTTTACTAAATAAAAATATTTATGAAGGAAATCTTTTTTCTTTTGAAAGTTTTTTTTTTCATTACTGGTCACTATGAAGTTAGGGCCTTGAAGTTATGAGAATGACACTAAACTACTAACACAACAGTCAGTCTGTTAAGAGAGAAACAGAAAATTTTTTATTAATTCTTTTCCTGCCTGCCATATAATTACTTTTACTTTCTCTTGCCTATAATAGGAAGGAAAGTATCATTTTCATGTCGATTTTTCGAAATTGAGTTTTCACTGGATCTACATGTTTTCAGACCCCTCTGAACCCAAAAAACATGTTTTTAAAGATTGGTCTGTGCGTGTGTGAACAAAATATCTCAAGAACAGAACATCAAAACGAACTTGAAATTTAAGTTAGGTGCTACTACCGAACCTGACATGAACATTTTCATCCAAATCGGTCAACTGGAAGTATTAGTTTATGTCATTTTCATTTTTTTGCGATTTTCTCAAAAACGGCTCCTACAATTTCTTAAAAATTGCCTCATTACTACATTATATGTACTCTATAAGATAGGGAAGGTGCCATGTGTGCTGAAATTCTTGGGAGAATGTGCTGTTGTAGAAAAAAAAACAGTTTTTTTAAAGATTCCAGCTTTAATATGCATTGAAATTTGCATAGCGCAAATATGTATGTAATTAAAGATGTAGGCAATTTAAAAACCTACAACTTTTCCAACATTTTTTTGTGTAACGCTTAGTTTACCAGTAATTAGCTATTTTCTGTTTTTTTTTTCACGAAAATGTGTTAAAAAAATTGATTTTGTTTAAGACTGGTATGCATTTTACGACAAAAGTATATATAATCAAATTTATAGGAAATTAAAAGGTTATTTAGTACATTTTTCTCTACAGAGCCTAGTTTAGCGTTAAAGAGTGATTTTTCGTATTTTTAAGCCAAACTGAGGTTGATTTTCATTTTGCATCATGATTAAAATAAGGTTAGGTTTTTTTGAGGTTAATATTTTGTTTATTTCTAATGTTTTATTACTAATATTAAGTTATATTGTTCATTATTTGCATAGGCAAGAGAAAGTTGTGCGAGTGTTTCACACCAGATTTTTTTTTATGTTTTATAGCTTGTGAACAGCTGGTTGTAAGAGCATTTCCAGTTACATCACTGACGAAAGAGAAAAGGATATCAGTCCAATATTTAGCGCATCTTGATCAGTGGCTTCAAGAAGGATTACAAATACGCTCGTGTACATTTCAGGTATGTTTATATTCAATTTCTAAGCCAAAGCAAAGTTTTAGATAACTACAACTTTGCTGTAATTAATTTAGCTCTACGGTTGGAAGCTAAAGGCTACTCTTCACTCTTACTGTCTAGGTTACTCTCTACTCTTCAGTTCAGTAGAGCAGATGCTTTACTTATCCAAGAGCACCACGTGGAAGTCATACCTCAAAATTTGGACCTTATCGACCATCCCTGGCAGAAATATTTGCCGTTTTTAATGGCGCCAAACTCGATGCAGAAAAACAAGCACCTGGATATTGAGAAAGGCGGAATAAACCAAGGAAACTTAATGAACCAAACTAAGTTTAAACAACTAATTATGGACTTTCAGGGCTTCCGTGAAAGTAAAACCAGAAAAAAGGGGAAAAGCCTACAGTCATCGAATGTTGAGAAAGTGGGCTGCATAAAGAGCTTTCAGAAACATCTAAATTCACTTCACGGGGTCTAAAATTGGCCCTATACGAGGAAAAATTTGTAACGTTTCTGTTTTGTCAGATCTACATTTTTTAATTTTAAATTAGTTTTTGTTAAAAACCTTTTTCATGTTTTTCAATAACATTAAATTCTCTCTTGAATGTTGACCTTTTTGATCGTGGTCATAGTTATAGTAAAATAGATCGAAATAAATCTTTTGTTGGCGGAAATTTTTAAAATTGTCATCTATCATTTTCGTTTATCATTTCGTCAATCCGTCACATCCAGTTGTCAGAAACTACAAGAGATAGCAACGAACGGTTTTCGGATTCGTAATCTACTGAAAAAGGTTGTGGATTTAAATTGGGTTTGAAGTTCTGGTTTCAACCGGAAGTCAAGAAATCGAAGTTGTAATTTGGAAACAAAAATAGTGTCTTTCGATTCCTCTTAAGGGAGTTCATACCGCGTATCCCGCCAACGTTAAATTAGCCAAATTTGAAACCCATTATCTCAGTAACTATTAATGTTTGAAAGTTGTAACTTTGAGGGATTATTTATGAATACAAGAACAGGCTACTGATCCTCAAACTTTAAAATAAAACAACTTAAAAAAGTTATGAATTCTTTTGACGGGGCCAATTTTTTTAAAAATATTTTTGCAATTTAATAAATATTTTTACAATGCTGAATGAGGATCCAGAGTACCACTATAACGTACTAAAGACACAGTAAAAAATTCATTTCTTCATGTTTTGTGGTTTCCGAGAAAATGGGTCTTTTGTAAGAAAAAACATGTTCACAAATTAAAATAAATAATATTCAGATATAATTAACACAGAAATAACATCAGAAAAACTAACTTTTCTCTTTTCAATCACTATTATTTAAAAATGCATGTACATTATATACCATATTAAACAGAAAATTACAAATATTAATATTTAATAAAATTCAAAAATTGATTATGGAATCGAATTTTTGGAATGAACTCCCCTTAAAAGAGTAGATATAGAAGTCACTAATGATTTTTGTCTTAGTTTAAAGGTAAGCCTTTTTAAAAATTGCCACCAGCTGTGAGACATTGTCTCATGAAAGGGATTTTATTTTTTATAAAATGTTTTTTAAAATTTTGTTTCAGTTGATAAAAGTAGCTTTCGACGAAGAAGTAACTCAAGAGAGTATAGAATGTTTTAGGAAATTAATACACAGAGTTAGGCATCCACCTCACATATTTCATCATTTCGCATTTACTGGCCAAGTTTCCGTCTCACAAACGCCTTTACACAAAGGAAAAGAAAAGAACGCTACTTTAAAGTAAGTATTTTATTTTAACTTTATTTATTTTATTTTTTTAGAAGTGAGATAATAAGAAATCAACTTCATGTTGAGAATATTAGCGATATTATCAGGAAATATAGGAACAGTTGGAGGGAACATGTAGAGAGAATGGAGGAGAGTTGGATACCCAAGTTTTTGTGGCGCTATAGAGCGAGAGGAAGAAGAAGAATTGGGAGACCGAGGAAGCGATGGAAGGACCAACTGTAGGAACGCATCGATCGGAATGGACTCGAACTTTCCAATTAGGAGCAATAATTTATGAATAGACGCAGGTTTCGATGATGAATTTTACTAAATTACAAAGTATACTTTTAAAATATACAATCTTTTAACAAATGACAATTTCAAAAGAAAGCAACAAAAGAAGAAAACAACTACCATTGCAACGGAACAGGCTGGGTAAAGCCTAAGCCGTATAGTTGATGATGATGATGATGATTTTATTTTTACTTTCTCTTGCCTATATGAATATATAGGAAGAAAAGTATTGTTTTCATGTCGATTTTTAGAAATCGAGTTTTCACCGGATCTACACGTTTTCAGCCCCCCTGAATCCAAAAAACATGTTTTTAGCAATTGGTGTGTGTGTGTGTGTGTGTGTGTGTGTGTGTGTGTGTGTGTGTGTGTGTGTGATGTGAACAGAATATCTCAAGAATGGAACATCGTACAAACTTGAAACTTAGAACTTAAGTACCACTACCGGACCAGACGTGAACATTTTCATCAAAATCGGTCAACCGGATGTAGAATTTATTCGTGTAATTTTTCACTTTTTTGCAATTTTCTCAAAAACTGGTCCTACGATTTTTTTAAAAATCGCCTGGTTTATTCAATTTTTTATTCTCTACAAGATAGGGTAGGCGCCATGTTTGCTGAAATTCTTGGTGAGGCTGTTTTTGCGTAAAGAAATTGTCTTTTTAAGATTACGGCTTTAATATGAATTTTAGCGCAAAAATTTATACAATAAAAGTTGTAGAGAATTTAAAATCCTACAACTTTTATTTCAAACATTTTTTTGTATAACGCTTAGTTTAGCAGTAATTAGCGATTTTCTGTTTTTTTCCTCACAAAAGCGTGTGAAAAATCGATTTTTTAAAGATTTCGGCCTTAGTATGCAATTTACGACAAAAGTGTATATAATCATATTTGTAGGAAATTAAAAGCTCTACATCTTTTATTTAAAGCATTTTTCTCTACAGAGCTTAGTTTAGTGTGAAAGAATGATTTTCTGTATATTTAAACAACACTGAGGTGGATTTTCCTTTTGTGTCTTTCACTTATGATTCAAATAAGGTTATTTTTTTCGAGGTTAGTTTTTTGTTTATTTCTAATGTTTTATTACTAATGTTAGGTTATATTGGTCATTATTTGCATTGGCAAGAGAAAGTTGTGTGAGTGTTTCACACCAGATTTTTAAGTCACGTTTTATGATACAGTTTTATGCTTTCAGGGTAGTTCTTATACATAATACGGATTCTCTGGTTTAGAACAGCAGATAGTTCCCATATGACGTCGAAGTATGAATTTTACATTGTTTTAAAGCGTTTTCCCCATATCATTAATTATATGGTTACTGTTTTTTTTGTAATGTTAATTAGTGTACTGAGAATCCTCTGGTATGAGGGCCGTGTTTTTCAACCTTTGATAAAACATAAATAAAAGACAAGTGAATATTGAAAATATACGAGGTGTGTTCAAAAAGTAACGGGAATTTTTAAATTTCGCGGGTTTGGATAGTCCGATTGTAAAAAAATTTTTTTATTATGTTGGTACACATGCCCCTGACGTACGATAAAATTTTCAACAATATTCATTGCTTAGTTCTTAAGTGGAAGCCGCTAAGGTTAGACGTGTTTTTCGAGCACGGCTATTTTTGTTTGTTAAAAAAAATGGATCAAAGAATTTGTATTAAATTTTGCGTGAAAAATGAAATAAAGTGTGTGAAATGTTAACAAAGGCATATGGTGAGTCTGTTATGAGTAAAACAAGGATTTACGAGTGGTATAAGCGTTTCCAAGATGGCCGCGAAAACGTTGAAGATGACGAACGACCCGGACGTCCAAGCACATCAACAACCGATGAAAACGTGAAAAAAGTGAAAGAAATGGCTATGAACGATCGCCGAATCACAATCAGAGAAGTCAGTGATGATGTTGGCATATCGATTGGCTCATGCCATGAAATTTTTTCGGATGTTTTGGGTATGAAACGTGTGGCAGCAAAATTTGTTCCAAAATTGTTGAATTTCGAACAAAACAGCGGCGAATGGAAGTTGCTCCGGAGTCACTAAATAAAGTCGACAACGATGCGGATCTACTCAAACGTGCTATAACAGGTGATGAAACATGGGTTTATGGATACGATGTCGAAACTAAGGCTCAATTGTCCCAGTGGAGGCATTCTGGATCGCCAAGACCGAAAAAGGTTCGACAAGTGCAGTCGAATGTGAAGGTTATGCTCACTGTGTTCTTCAATTTTAATGGCATAGTGCATCATGAATTCTTGCCACATGGTCAAACAATCAATAAGGAGTACTACCTACAAGTTCAACGCCATTTGCGTGAAGCAATCCGAAAAAAACGCCCGGATTTGTGGCAAAACAATTCATGGCTTTTGCACCACGATAATGCACCTGCTCACACTTCATTGCTTGTTCGTGAATTTTTGGCCAAAAACAAAACTGTAACGATGCCCCAGCCTCCATATTCGCCAGACATGGCTCCATGTGACTTTTTTCTATTTCCAAAAATAAAGAGAACGTTAAAAGGCCGTCGTTTTACAAGCATAGATGACATTAAAAGCGAATCGGTGAAAGAGCTAAAAGCTATCACAAAGATCGAGTTTCAGAACTGTTTTGAGGATTGGAAAAAGCGTTGGCACAAGTGTGTTGCATGCGAAGGGGACTATTTTGAAGGCGACAATATTAATGTAGATGAATAAATAAATATTTTTTTCAAAAAACGAAAATTCCCGTTATTTTTTTGAACAAACCTCGTATTTTGTTACAAAAAGTTACATATCCTTGAGGGTACTTTTCATCATAATCACCTTGATTGAAGCATTTGTTGTACAGGGTGATTATAAATGAAATAAGACAGTTTCGATAGCTTATAGAAAATTTATTTTTGAAAAGTTAAGGTAATTTTTATATGATTATATAGAAGAATTCATTAAGTTATTATTGAAAATATTTACAGTTGTTCCATGTGTGCCCCATTTGTAACACAACTCATATCAACTTGGTAGTTGAATTCTTCCCACACACGATTAAGAATATGACGGTCAACTGTGGCAAGAACATTTGCGATACGTTGTTTTAGCTTATCGATATCTACAGGAAGTGGTGGTACAAAAATTTTGTCTTTTACATAACCCCATAAGAAAAAGTCGCAGTGCGTTAAGTCTAGACTACGAGGTGGCCACGGCGTAAACACAATGTTTTCCTCATTTGCATGGCCAATCCATCTTCTAGGAAGACGTTCATGAAGATAATTTCTGACCTGTAAGTGCCAGTGAGGCGGAGCTCCATCTTGTACAAAAATGAAGTTATCACTATCTTCCTGAAGTTGAGGCATTAACCATTCGTTTAACATGTCCAGATAAATTACTCCGGTTACTGACACTTGCTGAAAGAAGAACAGCCCGTAAACCTTTTCACGAGATAATGCACAAAAGACGTTTACTTTAGGCGGAGTGCACACCTATGCGATACGATTCATAAGATACGATATTTATCTTATGCGATAAATGTCTGCTTGCTCAATACAAAACACATTGCTGGTGAAAACTTGCCGCACACCAGTGATACAGCGACATTTATCGTAAGATATTTGTAGCATACGATATGTTCGGCTTGTCTTATGCGATAAATATCTTAAGACATTAGTCGCCCTGACACCCCTGTTAAAACATCATACTATCGCGTTTTCTTATTTTCATTGTTAAAAATTCGTTTTAATTATATTATTACAATAATGAAGGACGATCCTGTTTTTATGATATTTTTTGTAAATGAGGGACAATTTTCTCTAAATCGGAGAAACTAGATTTAAAATAAAATAAAAATTCTCAGGTCTCATTCTGTATGTCTCCGTGAATTTATCTTCATACAGCGATAGTTCTTTATATAGAATAGCTGAGCTGTGGTGTGCATTGTGTAAATTATATCGATGAACCCAAAACCTTCTGTTTATCCTTCTATTTCGCCTTCTACGGAAATACCAACGGGAGATTACAAAATCCTCTTCGCTTGAGAACTCATTATATACTGAGAAAATTATTAAGATTATATCGTACAAATAAAATCGTATCTCACTGGTGTGCATTCATGTAAGATTTACGATAAATATCATATAAGATAAGTATCGTATCTTATGTATCGTATCGCATAGGTGTGCACTCCACCTTAGAGGAATCGCGTGTATGCTGTAAAGTTATTTTTGGGTTTTCTGTGCCCCATATTCTAACATGTCTATTAACTCTTCCACTAATGTGAAAATTACATTCTTCACTGAAAATTAGGTGATTAAAGAATGCATCATCATTTCCAACACAATGTTGCGTCTCCAAACAAAAGTTTTTACGTACAACTTTATCACTGGTATTTAAACTTTGTACTAACTGTAATTTATAAGGTGTCATTTTCAAATGTTTCCGCAGAATTTTCCACACAGTCGGTTGAGGAATTTGCAGTTCTAAACTTGCTGATCTAGTTGATTTGCCTGGACTTTGTATATAATCATCACGAACACTATCAATTTGTTCTTCTGTAACAGTAGGTCTTCCAGTACTCTTCCTTTTATACAGACATCCACTGTTTTCAAAATGTTTATACCAGTCATAGATTGATTGCCTTGTTGGTGTTGGTTTACCGTATCTTGTTCTGAAATGACGTTGCACAACCGTAACCGAGTTTGTTTTGGCTAATTCAAGAACACAATAAGCTTTCTCTACTTGAGTGGCGGCCATTTTGCTGGACTGGTCGTTGTAACAGCAGCCAACAACCAAATGCTAGCAACAGTTGTACCAGCATAAACTTTAAAAAATTCCCTACAAACCTATATCATTTACTACGAGGGTAGGCTGATAAGTAATGCACACATGCTTGTAGAAGACGAACAAAAAGAAATAGAAAGATGGGGTAAATAACAAATTAAAGTACAAATCTTAACCTACCAAATTATCTATTTATTTTTCAATATAGTCACCGTTAAGCATTAGACATTTCTCCCAACGTTTAACAAGTTTTTTCATTCCGTCACTGAAAAATTCTTCCGACTTTCCTCGAACCCAGGACGCAATAGCTGCCTTCACCTCATTGTCCGAGCTGTAATGATTACCCTTAAGGTCTCTCTTCAGTAGAGGAAAAAAATAAAAATCGCAAGGCGCAAGGTCGGGAGAATACGGAGGGTGTAAAATTGGTTGAAACTTCAGGTTTCTCAGAGCCTCTCCAGTTGCACGCGAAGTGTGTGGACGAGCATTGTCGTGTTGCAAAATTATTGGCGCCAGGTTGCCTCTAACACGACAAACTCGACGTCGGAGGTGTTTCAGAGTCTGTATATACTGAGCAGAATTTACCGTTGCCCCTCGTTCCAGATAATCAGTCACATAAACTCGGCGAGCATCCCAAAACACAGTCAAAAGAATTTTTTTTGCGGACGGTTGTGTTTTGAACTTTTTCACAACAGGAGAATGTGGATGACGATATTCAGCGCTCTGCCTTTTTTCTTCGGGATCGTAATGATGAACCCATGACTCGTCCCCCGTCACAATATTCAAAAGAAAGTCGTCTCCTTCGTCACGGTAGCGCTTCAAAAGTTGTTCAATTCGCGTTGTTTAATTCTCGTTGACATAGCACCAGAACACGACGCCATACTTCCACTACTCAAAACAAACTGAATGAAAGCAACGCCTTCAAACTGCGCAGACTTGTAGAGGAGAAATAGTACTTCCACATGCCACCAGGCGCGCTACTGAAGTTTATTTAGTTGTCTTCTACAAGCATGTGTGCATTACTTATCAGCCTACCCTCGTATATTCAGATACATCAGTTTGATGTTTAAGAAGCTGTTGAAAGTGTCTATTTCATTTATAATCACCCTGTACTTGTGGACGAGCTTTCCAATACGCGATTTATAAAACATTGCTGCCAGTGAATATAAATAAGTCTTGATGTTGTCTTGAAGCTCTTCGTTGTGTTTTTGGAGGAGTTCATGCAGCTGGGGATAACAATTAATGTAGTTGTTTATTATTAAACTTAACGAAGTTTGGGAAGAGCTATTCAAAACAAAACAAGAGGTGTACCGACTTCTGTAATTGTTCTGATCTATGAAAACGCCTGTCTTCATAGTGCTGGTGCAACCCAACGACTTCTTGAGCAATTTCAACGGGACATTTTCAATCACCAACCATACAGTCCCAACCTATGACCAGGTGACATCTATCTTTTCCCTGAACTGAAGAAGTGGCTAGCTAGACTAGTGAAAGGCTTCAAGACAACATTAAGACTCATTTAAATTCATTGGTGCCAACATTTTATGAAAAGCACATCAGAAAGCTCGTCCTCAGGAAGGACAAGTGATTCAGTTTTCAAGATGATTACGTCAAAAAGTTACCAAAAGTAAACGTGATTTTTAATTATAAATAATTTTTACTTTCTCTTGCCTATATGAATATATAGGAAGGAAACTATTGTTTTCATGTTGATTTTTCGAAATCGAGTTTTCACCAGATATACATGTTTTCAGACCCCTTGAACCCAAAAAAACATGTTCTTAGCGATTGGTCTGTATGTGTTTGTGTGAACAGAATATATCAAGATTGGAATATCCTTACGAAGTTGATACTTGTAACTTCAGTTGGGTACTACTAGAGGACCCGACACGAACATTTTCATCGAAATCTGAAATAGAAGTTTATTTGTGCAATTTTTCATGTTTTTACAATTTTCTCAAAAACTGCTCCTACGATATTTTTTAAAAATCACCTCATTTACTACAAGTTTTATGTTCTACTTGATAGGATAGGCGCCATGTTTGTTGAAATTCTTGGGGAGGCTGTTCTCTCGTAGAAAAAAATGTTGTTTTTTTTTTGAAGATTGCGGCCGTAATATGCGTTTTAGAGCAAAAGTGTATAAAATAAAAATTGTAGACAATTAAAAAATCTACAACTTTTATTTCAAACATTTCTTTGTATATCGCTTAATTTAGCGGTAATTAGTAGTGATTTTCTGTTGTTTTTTTTTCATGGAAATCTGTAAAAGAATGAAATTTTTTAAGATTTTGACCTTAATATGCATTTAACAACAAAAGTATATTGTAATATAATTTATAGGAAATTAAACGATCTACAACTTTTATTTTAAGCATTTATCTCTACAGAGCCTAGTTTAGCGTGAAAAGAGTGATTTTCCGTATTATTATGCCGAACTAAGTTTAGTTTTCATTTTGCATTATTCATTCATGATTAAAATAAGGTTATGGTTTTTGAGGTTAGCTATTTTTGTTTATTTCTAATGTTTTATTACTAATGTTAGTTTATATTGTTCATTTTTTCCATTAGCAAGAGAAAGTCGTGTGTGAATGTTTCACATCAGATTTTCCAGTTGTAAATTATGTTGATAAGAAACAAAAACATGTGGTTAGCTCATGATTTGCTGAGTTATTAATAAGAAAGTACCAACGTGGCGGTGTTAACATTATTCTTGAATCCGTGCTTGACTTGTTAATTAAAACTATTGTTTGTTGTTTTGTTTTTCAGGGGTTTTGCTAAGAAAACATTATTAAAGACTGCCAGAAAAGCTGGGTTCAAACAGAAAACTTCGTCAAAGAGACAGAAATATGTTCTTCCTAACGTCGGTAATCATGTGAATAAATATATGACGTCACCTGGTCGAATGAGTTTACCGCTGGCTGATGCTGACGATATTTCTGGTAATTTTTTATCTATTTGTTTTCTTATTTATATTTTATTTGTAGTCATTATTGCCACAAAAGAATTTCCATTTTTGTATTTGAAGAACTCTTATTTCGGAAACTACCGAAAAAAATTATTTGAATGCTACACCAAATTAAAAGCTGGTCGTTTTTGAGTTGTTTCGTATGGCCTATTTTTACTTTCTCTGGCCCTATATGAATATAGGGAAGGAAACTATTCTTTTCGTGTTGATTCCTGAAAACATAACAATTAACAATTTTAGCAATTGGTGTGTAAGTGTGCAGGCTTGTGCGCGTTAGTGTGAATAAAAATCTCAAGAATGGAATATTGTACGAAGTTGAAACTTGGAACTTAGGTACCATAAGAGAACCCGACAGAAAAGTTTTCATCAATATTGGTTAACCAGAAGAAGTTTATTCCTGTGATTTTTCACTGTTTTACAATTTTCTCAAAAACAGCTTCTACAATTTTTTTAAAACATGTTTTCAGGTTCCCTGAACCCAAAAAACATGTTTTTAGCGATAGGTCTTTGTGTGTGTGCGCACAGGCGTGTGTATTAAGTGTGTAAGAAGTTAAAACTTGGAACTTAAATACCATACTAAGAGAACCTGACAGGAACATTTTCATCAAAATCGGTCAACCAGAAGTAGTAGTTATGCGTGTGATTTTTCACTCTTGGAATTTTCTCAGAAATGGCTCGAACAATTTTTTTAAATTATCTCATTCACTACATTTTTCATGCTCTACAATATAAGGTAGGCGCCATGTCTGCTGAAATTCTTGAAGAGGCTGTTTTTTTGTAAAAAAATTGTTCTTTTAAGATTGCGGCTTTAATATGCATTTCATTTTAAAATGTATGTAATGAAAGTTGTTGAGAAAAACGCTTAGTTTAGTGGTAATTAGCGATTTTCTGTTTTTTCTCACAAAAACGTGTAAAAAATTGATTTTTTTCAGATTTCAGCCTTAGCATGCATTTTACAACAGAAGTGGATATAATCAAATTTATAGGAAATTGAAAGATCTACAACTTTTATTTATAACAATTTTTTTCTACAGCGCCTAGTTTGGCGTGGAAGAGTGATTTTCCATATTTTTAAGCCAAACTGAGGTCGATTTTCATTTTGCGTCTTTCACTAATGATTAAAATTAGGTTATGTTTATTAAGGTTAGGTTTTATGTTTTTCTAGTGTTTTATTACTAATGTTAGGTTATATTGTTAATTATTTATATTGGCAAGAGAAAGTTGTGTGAGTGTTTCACACCAGATTTTTTCTTATCGAGATGGTGGTTCGGATAATTGACGGTTCGAATGACTATCGTTCGCATAATCGATGCTCCTTTATATTATATAATTTTATGATACTGAAGTATTTATCTATCTTACCAAACTTATAGATTTCTTTATACGATTGGTACGATTTCATCCGATAAAGTCACATGTCAGTGCTTTTGGTACTCATTATACTGTATTTTATTATTATTAACCCTTCTGCTACGGCATGTTTTTTGCTGTATAGTGAATGTTCAAATGTTAAAACATACTCCGAAATAAGTTCATTTATCTAAGCCCATTACCGATAGAAAATTGTCAAAAAATTACAGTCATTTTATACAACACGTACGGTTATTTGTATTTTAAAAACATAAAATTGGTTGCATTTTTCGCTAGCTGCAGCGGGCGAAACACTTTCTCGTGTAAAAGTTTGTAGGTTACTTTATATTTTGGCTGTGACGTGCTGAAATTTAAGTTTATCATGAAATTGTACAGAACATAATTTGTAGAAGACATTTTTGTGCATAAAATCATGTTTTACAATATAATTTAGAGTAACATTAGCCCTAATAATTTCATTTTGAAATTTGCAACGGACAAAGTGGCAATAGAATCTGTGATATTCAAACAGTGTTGCATTGTCGAATTCCTGTCATTCCCCACCCTCTTGTTCACAGTACATTTGTGAATAGTATTGACATTAAACACATACACAGTTACAAATACACATACAAAATTATGTAGTAGTGGTAAAAAAATAGGGTTTGTAATAGGCCATGAAACAGGTCGAGGGAGCTTTGACGAAGAAAGAGACAATGTTTACTCTCAGAATTTCCGCATACCACGCCAACAGTTGCACGTAGGACGAAAAGGTTTGATTTTATAGCATCTACACACCATTCTGATTTAGTAGGTAGTTCTATGAACCTTATAGGTGAAATATTCCATAAGTTACATTGTCTTGAAGAGAGGACGACTTCAAAAGTAACTTGGCAACTTACAACCTTCCTATCAATACATTTGCATTGTGTTTTATATGAAATTTTTAGAGCCATTCAAGGCCCATAATTTGATACAGGGTGATTCACGAAGATGTGCAGAAACTTTGGGAGCCCATTGTACATGTAAAAATAATGAAAAACGTTTATATAAACATGGGTCCGGAAATGCTTCGTTACCGAGTTACGGCTAGCGAAAGATTTCCCCCGGATTTCAGCTCACCAGGTGAAATGAGGTCTTCCTGAAATTCTGGAATTCTCGAATTCAATTGTTTCTTATGGTTTTTGACCTGATAAATTGAATAAAACAAGTTCCAGAACTTTTAGTTAAATAGTTTTTGAGAAAAACTGTCAAATGCAAAAAAATGGAGTGAAAAAACACATTTTTTCATCTTTGTTTTTCCGGTTAATTTTACTTTGTACTGTTATGAATAAAAATTCATTTAATCAAACATCTATTCGCTTTCTGTGTACTTAATTTACACCGGTTTGTTCAGAATAAAATTTTCTACATGTTTTATTCAAAAACTTTAACTGTTTCTTGGTGAAATAACAAAGTTATTCTTGCCCAAAGATGAGAAAATGTGTTTTCACTCCATTTTTTGCATTTTTCACTGGTTTTCTTTAAAACTATTTAACTTACAGTTCTGGGACCTGTTATATTCAATTTATAAGATCAAAAACCATAAGAAATGATTGAATTTGCCCCTTAATTATCTTACCAGAATTCCAGGAAGACCTCATTTCACCTGGTGAGGTGAAATCCGGGCGAAACTTTCGCTAGCTGTAACTCGGAAACGAAGCATTTCCGGACCCATGTTGATATAAACTTTTTTGATTATTTTTACATGTACAATGAGCTTCTAAAGTTTCTGCATATCTTCGTGAATCACCCTGTATATGAACCGAACAAATCGCTTTATAAATACGTGTGCTATAAGATTTTAAAGCTGGTAACAGCCAGGGCAACTGAGATTGCCTTCCGTAGCAGAAGGGTTAATCAGGTTATCTGATAGTCTAATTGCAGGTGGAAGTAATTTATAGTAATTCGTTTAGTGATTTAAATTTAATGTTTTTCAGATACTAGTGACTCATCCGATGAATTTATAATTACTTCGTGTCCTATTAAACGTGAGTTGTAAAGACAAATTAAATTCCCTGGGGTATAATTTTACGAACGTAGTTTTAGATTTTTCATTTTCTCTCGCAGTTGTAATTTTTATTCTTCATGGTTTTTGGTGTTAATTTAATATCGATGTAAATATTTATCTGGGTATTATTTTTTTTTTTAGATTTAATCCAATGTTGTTTTTTAGTAGTGTTATATTGGTAGCGTACGTAAATGTTTTCTCAGAAATCCTGGCTTCATTTCCTTTCCAAAAAATTTTCACATTATTTTAATAGAAATAACCAAGCGGTGTGACTTTCAAAACAAATATAATGAAGGCTAAATATTGTAAATACATTAAAGATTAAGATGGTTTTGAATAATAATTTTGTAATTATTAACACTTATTGTGCCAAAAAGTTGATTGAGCCAATTTAAATTTTTTACAAAAGCCGAAGACATTGGCTCTTCATATATCCCGCCGTATTTTGAATGTTTCTCAATAGATCGCTTTCATATTTTAAAGAATAGTAGTATATGTCTAACTACTGTGTATTTAGCTGAACATATCAATTGTTTTTTCTGGTTACATTTGTTCTCAGTGTGACCTTTAAATCATAATAAATGAATCGTAAAATCATAAAAATAAATAAATAATTGTAATAATCATAAAAAATAAATAAATAAATAAATCGTGAAATCATAAAAATCATAATAAATAAATAAATCATAAAAATAAATAAATAAAGAAACAATTAAATAAATAATTGTAGTAATCATAAAAAATCATAATAAATAAATCGTTACAAAATCGTGACGATTTTGTTACGATGAAAATTTTGTACAGTACGGATAAAATTATTGTTATTTTGTAGTTTTAAAAGAAAAGAAAGCCATTTCTTGGGATATAAATGGAAAAACGTTAACACTTTTTGAAAATGATAATTTTTTATTGACAGTAAAAAAAATTGTTAACTTCAAATTTATTGAAACTATTTAAACGTTTTCCGTTACTACTTGTTGTTGTTTAGTTCAACTACTGAAAGGATGGTTTAAACCTCTAGAGGTTTTACTAAGTAAAAACAAGGAATGAGGTGATTTACTATTGCCTTCCTTACGGAGTTGAAAGAGTATGCTTATCAGCATGCCAGGCTCTCCAAAAAGCATCTACTTTCCTCCCTGCAAATGACACATTCACCGCAGGGTCTGGCTTTGTAGTGAAATCCATTACTCTCATAGGATATAACTGTGACTAGTGTATTTTACACCTCTACCTCTTCTGTTCCTAAATTCCTAGTTCGGTCATATAATTGGGTGACTATGTGATAAGAAACAGAACTATATTTTGTAGCCCTGAAACCAACAGATCGAGTGCAATTAATTTAACACTCCACCTGCCCATTATTGGCAACATTACATCTTATATGAGCAGAATTTAAGGTAAAAAATGATACTAAAAGCTTTCTTTGGTGTCAATTCTGAATTTTTAACAGCTTCTAAAAATTACCTGGTAAAATAATGGGATTTTAGCTTGGTATTCTTTGGACTAGTTTGTACAGGCAGTCTGGCAGCGTAAGGGTTAAGAAGGTTTTAAATAAAAATTTTGTACATGTTAAACAAGTTTTTTAAAAATATGGTAATAGAAATTTGTTGAAAAAATAACCAAACTGTCTTATGTTTATTTCATCAAAAGGCAAAAAGGCACTTTGTTGTGTATGGGGCCATTTTTAGACCTCGTGAGGTGACCTTAAACGTATCTTGATGCTCTTTTTACAGCCCAAATTCTCAGCATTTGTTCATTGTTGGCATTTTTACTTTCCATCTGGTGTTCTGTGTATTGCTGTTCATGGAAGCCCTTAAAGTTCATCAACATTGTCGTCTGAATTTGGTTATGTTCATTAAATTTTCTTGGTTTATTTTGGTTTTTTCAGTAAATTTCACCAAATTTGGTTGAGTTTTTGCCCAAAATTTCAGCATTCATTCATTATAGGCCTTTCTCCTTCTTCTATCCAACTAGTGTCCGTTTTTGCGGTTTGTGGAAGCCCTTAAAGTCCGTAAACATAATTTTCTGAATTTGGTTCGGTTCATTAAGTTTTCTCGGTTTATTTCGGTTTTCGTAGTATTTTTTCTGACTTTTTTTAATCATTTATCAGACACCTTAGGTCTGTTGTTTAGTGTATCAATTATTTCAAATATTTGTTTTGTTATCCGCTCTATACGTGTCTATAAAATTTTTGCCTTCTTTTTCTAATCGTTTTCTGTTAATCATTCATTTTCCTTGTACAGTTCTTCTCGACCTCGTAAATTATATTATTTATTTATATAAAAAAAAAAAAAAAAAAAATTGTCCGAATACTACTTTTAGCCCCATTTAACTTAAGGATGATGTCTATAATGTCAATATATTTACAAATAATTAAAGTAGTTTCTTGATTACTTGAGGTATTAAGGATGGAGGAAGTTATGAATAATCAATGATCTACTCTGTGTAAATCATATGTACTAAATCATGAACAGTAGATCCTTTTTAACTAACTGGCAAATTTAACCAAGTTGAAATTAAACAACCAGCCCAACTAGTTACATTTTTACGATATTGGACAGAAAGGGTTCCAGAAGTGTGAAAAATTCCTAATGTGGTCTTTAATAGTTGTTCCTAAATAATTTGAAAAAGTACTTGTTTTTGCACCTGCAGTACCAGTCTTATTGTAAGCCTCAGAGGGTTGTAAATATCACAAGGGTTGGTTGCACTATTATATGAGAGCCATTTATTTTTTCAACCTCCGATAGGCCATCTTTCATTTTGCATCGTTCACTTATGGATAAAATTAGGTTATGTTTTTAATTTTACATTGGTTACTTAGATTAAATATAATGTTGTATTATTTACTTTGGTCAGAGAAAGTCATGTGAGTGTTTCATACCAGATTTTTTTTGTTATACTACGAGGGTGATCCCAAAAGTACCCATCCCAACAAAGGAAACACAAAAATTTCAGCTGAACCGAAACATAATTTACTTTCAGCTCTATACACTTTTCCCAGCGATGTTCACTAAGTTCGATACCCTTTTTATTATAAGAACTGTCTTGCTCCTCAAAATAGCCATTAACTGCCGACATCACTTTTTCAATATTGGAAAATTTTTGACCACTAAACCATTTTTTCAAATTTGGGAACAGAAAATAATCCAAGGGGCTGATTCTGGCGAATAGGGTGCATGAGGTAGCAATTCAAACTTAAATTCATCATTTTGGCCATTGCAATAACGGTTTATTGAGCTGGTGCATTGTCTTGATGAATCAACACTTTCTTCTTAGCCAAATGCAGCCATTTTTGCTTGATTTCTTCGCTCAAACATTGTAATAAGTTTGCATAATACTCGCCGTTGATAATTTTTCTTTTTCAAGTTAGTCAATGAAAATTATCCCATGCGCATCCCAAAAAAAACTGACGCCATGACTTTGCCTGCAGATGGAACGGTCTTTGCCTTCTTTGGAGCCGGTTCTCCCTTTTCAGTCCATTGTTTTGATTGTTCTTTTGTCTCTGGTGTGTTGTAACCCATGTTTCGATGGTTATGAATTGGCACGAAAATTCTGCTTTGTTGCTGTGAAACTTCACTTAACACTCAATTGAAACATCTTCATGATACTGTTTTTGCTCGAGTATGAGCAAACACGGCACCCATCTTGCTCACAGCTTTCTCATGTCCAAATTTTCGGATAATATGCGATGTACCGTACTTTTTGAAATGCCTACCATGTCTGCTAGCTCGTGCACTTTCAGTCGACGATCATCAAGTGCTGCTTTGTGGATTTTCTTTACCATTTCTGGAGTTGTCACCTCATTTTGTTGACCACTGCGATGCTCTTCTTGGTAGCTCGTACTGCCTCGTTTAAATTCTGTTACTCAATATTTTACTATTGTAAACGAAGGAGCAGACTCACCTAGAGTAGAATCTAGTTCAGCTGTTATATTGGTTGGGCTGAGGCCTTTCAAATGAAAGTATTGTATCGCATAACGATGACCAATTTTCTCCATTTTCACAAATTCACTAAAAAACGTTCGCTATTGATGGAAACCAAATAAATAGTAAACAACATGGCGTCTTCAAACTTGAAACATATGCTTTATAGATTGTATGCTTTCTAATAAAGTGATATTTTTCAAACAACTACCGCTATCTCTGGGTCAGGCCGGGTACTTATGGGACCATCCTTGTAAGTACCTGTAACTTCCAAACAAATGAGTTATTAAGGAATCGATTTTGTTTGTTGATTGTAATTTTTATTTTGCAGTAGATGAATTTGAAGTCGGTGTACCGAGTGGATTGGTGACGCCAGCGACAGATGCCAAGACTTTGGAGCGTTTGAGCGAGCGATCTTATGTTCGAGACTGGATGAGGTTAAATCTAGGAAGCAGTTCCAATAGTAGTAAAAACAAGGATCCTTTTCGTATTAGCAATATTAATAGCGCTTATTCAATGTGTCAGAGGTACGTTAAAAACTTTTTCATCTATTAATTTGTAAGTTTTGTGTTTGCAAATTTGGTTGTAAGATTGTCAAAATTGCTTCTTTTTTACTTTCTCTGGGTATATGAATACGTTGTTTAGGTCAATAGCCGAAAGGCTGGTTTGAACCTCTAGAGGTTTTGCTTAGTAAAAACAAGGAGTGAGGTGGTTTACTATTACTTTTCTCACTGAGTTAAAAGAGTATACTTATCACCATGCCAGGACCTCCGTAAAGCATCCATTTTCCACTCTGCAAATGACACCTTCGCTTCATTCACCACCGGGTCTGGCTGTATAGTAAAACTCATTACTCTCAGAGGAGATAACTCTGACTAGTGTCTTTTACACCTCCACTTCTACTGTTCTTAAATATAGGGTGATTCAAAAAGAGCGCCGGTTTTGATATATCAAATTAAGAGATTTATTTTATTGAAAAACTGAACATAAATACATCAACAAGTTCATCTTACCTTCCGATTTCATGTATGAAAAATGATGTCATGCATGTGTCCTCCTCTACTGCGCTAGCATGCATCAACTCTGTCCATGAAATTGGATATTACTGCACGACAAGTTTCGACTTCCATTTGCCTGATAACCCGTCGAATTTCCTCCTTCAAGTCATTGATGTTTCGGGGTTTATTGGCATACACCAATGACTTCAGATGACCCCAAAGATGAAAGTCACAAGGCGTCAAGTCACACGACCTTGGTGGCCATTGATGGTCGGAATTACGAGAAATGATGCGATCCTGGAACCGTTCACGGAGCAACAACATTGTTTTTCGTGCAGAAACTGAATTTTATACGGGTGATATTGGAGATCGTACCGAAGAATTCTCCGTACAGAAGAACATCGTAAACCCAATTGTTGAGAACGGCGACATATTGATTTTGCTGGGCTAACAGCCACACTGTCACGAGTGGGGGCAATCACAAAAGATCTTTTAGGTCGCGGTGAGGAGAGGCTGTTTTGGCCTGAACGCCCTGATGGTAATAATAATAATAATAACACTGTCACGAACCAACGCAACGTTCTGCTCAGTTCGGCCAGAACGACGACGTCCAGAACTTTTAAGGTCGACTGTTGAACCCGTGTCAAAAAACTTTTTCATGATCCTGCGAACTGTTGATTCATTCGGTGCTTCAGTACGTCCTAGAGTACCGCGAAGTCCCCTGACAGTAGCCGCATAACTCTCTCCACTCTGGTAAAATGTTTTACGATTAACACTCGTTGTGCAATAGCAAACTTCTCCATGGTTAGACACAGACTGCGAGAGTACTACACTGCGAACAAGAGAAACTACAACTGAATCGTCAATCGGAATGTTCTCCGAAATAGAAATGAGGTCTAACAATGTTGCCAACCGATAAACAAAAATTTACCAGCCGTTTAAAAACCGGCGCTCTTTTTGAATCACCCGTTAGTTCAGTCATATAATTGGCTGACTATGTGATAAGAAACAGAACTATTTTTTGTCGCCCTGGAACCAACACATCGAGTCAAATAAATTTAACACTCCACATGCGTGTTGTGGGCATCATGAATTTATAGGAGGGAAAGTATTGTTTTCATATGGATTTTTCGAAATAGAGTTTTCACCGGATCTACACGTTTTCAGACCCCCGTAAATCCAAAAAACATGTTTTTTGCAATTGGTCTGTGTGTGTGTGTGTGTGTGTGAGAGAACTGAATATCTCAAGAACGCAACATCGAACAAAGTTGAAACTTGAAACTTAAGTTAGATACTACTATCGGACCCGACAAGAACATTTTCATCATAATCAGTCAACCGAAAGTAGAAGTTTATTCGTGTCATTTTTCACTTTTTTGCAATTTTCTCAAAAACGAATCCTACAATTTCTTTTAAAATCGCCTTATTTATTAAATTTTTTATGCTCTACAATATAGAGTAGGCGCCATGTCTGTTGACATTCTTGGGGAGGCTGTTTTTTTTTTTTGTATAATATTGTTTTTTTTAAGATTGCGGCTTTAATATGCATTTTAACACAAAAATGTTTGTAATAAAAGTTGTAGAGAATTTAAAATCCTACAACTTTTATTTCAAACATTTTTTTGTATAACGCTTAGTTTAGCAGTAATTGTGATTTAATGTTTTTATTTCATGAAAATCTGTAAAAAAAGTGATTTGTTTAATATTTCAGCCTTAGTATGCATTTTACGACAAAAGCGTATTATAATCAAATTTATAGGAAATTAAAAGATCTACAACATTTATTTAGAGCATTTTTCTCTACAGAGCCTAGTTTAGCGTGAAAAAGTGATTTTTTTTGTATTTTAAAGCCAAACTGAGGTTGGTTTTCATTTTGCATCATTCACTCTTGATTAAAATACGGTTATGTTTTTTGAGGTACTTTTTTTTTGTTTATTTATAATGTACTTTTATACGGATTTGAATACTAGATAGTGATTGCCGGTGTTCTTTGATGGTTGGGGTTCAATTAACCATACTCTCTCAGGAATGGTTGACCTGGGTCTGTACAAGACTATACCTCGTTTACACGTCATACACATCATCCTCATCTCATTGGGTTATGGGGTTTTACTTCTTTTTTTTTTTACTTTACAATAAGGGCGTTCAGGCTTCTGCAGCCCCTCCTCACCGCGACCTAAAAGATCTTTTGTGATTGCCCCTATTCCTATTTCTGCAAGACCCACACTTTCGATAAAGCGCAGGATCTGCCTAGGATCTAGTGCACTTATCTGAGAAGGTGTTTACACAACCTTACCCATCAGCGCTCTTCTTTTGCAGCCAACCACTTTGCAACTGCATATAAATATAAGTGTGCGACCCCCTGAGCCGCACAGACCTTAATGGCCAATATTTCATCTTAGAAGACGGTTATGTTACACCCAAGGGCCAGGGAAATCTTTCCCCAGGCCCCCACTCCCGCTCTTCCGCTCATCACTGAGCCGTCAGTGTACCAAAAGGTAACCCCTTCCGGTATCACTGGCTGTCCCTCCGCCCACTCCTGACGATCAAAAATTTTCACCCTCAGTGTGTCGGAGAAGTCGTATGCTCTGTACATACGGTCCCGAGGACCACCTACCACACCCATCCCCTCAATCCCTTTGGAGATCTCGGTGTGGCCCATCTCCCCTGATGGGACCCCGATCCCGCCCTCCAGCCTCAAGGCAGTTCTTATCGCCTCCTTCTTCACTTGAACATGAAAAGGAGGCAAATCAAACATCGCCTCCATAGTAGCCGTTGGACCAGTGCTCGTTGCACAACATATCCTTAGGCGGGCCAATCTCTTCAGCTTCCTCAGCCGATCTGTTCTTGGCCACCATACAAAAGCTTCGTACGTGACCATTGGCAGACTGATGCTCACATTAGCCCATTCTGCCATACGAGGCCTAAGCCCCCAAGTCCTCCCAAACGGACTCTTAAACATCCATAAGGCCTTTGCAGCCCTCTCAACAGTCCTTGACATGTGGCCCCTCCAAGTCAGGCCCCTATCCAGGACAACCCCCAGATACTTCACCTCAGGGGAGTAGCTCAAATCCACTCCTTCCAGAGTCAAAGCATCTAGAGCCATCTTCCTTTTCCTAGTAAAAGGAACAACAACCACTTTTAGTTGTTGTGTCAGCTAGGGAAATAATCAGTCCGCCCCTGCATAGCCCCGCGTACAGGGGTAAGGCAAAATACTGTAGGATTTAGCCAAGTATCCTACGGGCACCGTTAAGACACTGATTAAATGCCCCAGTGCCATCCACCCTTCGGCACGGTAAACGCCTGACACCACTGGGTTGGGCAAAAGCTACAGTAGGAGAAGTTGCCTCTAGCACGGATAGAAAAAGTGCTAGATGCCAGGGACAAGGATCAGGATAGACAGACAGAAGCCCAGCATCTCAGCTCACCTCGGCGGGACCAAAGCATGGCTGAAAAGTAACCATAGGATGCCGAGGAGTTTCCAGAGGCACGGGCACAAAAAACTGCTACAGAAAGTAAGGGAGCAGGTGTGCTCTCTTGGACGTGATGCTTCGGCACATGCAAGCCAGCCGATCACTGACTTACTTCGCCTCCGGGTTATGGGGTTGCTTGTTGTTCTCAATTGAACCGATTGCAACGTACACATATTAGGGATTAACAAAAAAAAAAAAATTTATAATGTTTCATTACTAATGTTAGGTTATATTGTTCATTATTTGCATTGCAAGAGAACGTCACATGAGTGTTTCACACCAGATTTTCTTTTTGTTTGCTTTTGAGGCCTAACGATGGACCTTTTTAATCATTGTTGGAAGATCTTTAAGATCAATTTCTGGAGACTTTGGGGTTTAGGGTTTAGTAATAATCTCTTTTTCTTGTCTTGAAAATTTAATTGATTAAATTTTGTGACCGATTTGCTCTTTTCATTTTATTTCAGTTACCCAGCATTATTAGTGATGCCGAACGGAGTTAGCGATGAAAGTCTGCGTAGGTTTTACAGGTGTTACCGCCACGGTCGTGTACCTGTAATAACGTGGCGGCATCAACGTACCAAGGCACTTTTATTACGTGGTGCTGGTTACCACGGTAAAGGTGTTATGGGCATGCTCAAAAGTACTCATCCATCATCGGCCGGTAAGTTTATCGGTTGTTACTAAGTTTAACGTAGTATTTTACTTTATTGTAGTACGAGAGCCGATTTTTTTTCACCCTCTGATAGGCCGTAAATAAAATACAAGTAAATATAAAAAAAATGTTTTGTTACTATAGTTGGTTTCGTGTTCAGAATGCAGTATGGGAAATTCATAAGCAGTATATTTTAATACGAGGCGTGTTCAGAAAGTAAGTACCGTTTTTAAAAACACAAGTAAAACAATTTTTTTTCAACACAATTTTATTTCTACATGAAAGCCCAAACCTTAATCTATTTTTCGATATAGTTTCCACCAATGTTCAAACACTTGTCGTAGCGGGTGATCAATTTGTCTATAGCCTCTTAGTAGAAGGTTCCCGCCACTGACGTGCACAAAACCAAGAGACTCGGAAGTGCTTTGACTTTTCTCGCATGGTACAGTGATGATGGTGAGGATTTTTTAAACAAAATTGTGACAGGTGATGAAAATTGGGTCCGTCATGTCACACCGGAATCTAAACAGCAGTCAGTGGAGTGGCGACACACGCAATCCCCGAAGAAACAAAAATTCAAGATGACAATTTCTGCACAAAAAATCATGTGCACTGTCTTTTGGGATCGGAAAGGTTTTTTGGTGATTGATTTTCTCCCAAGAGGTGAAACCATTAATGTGGCAAGGTATTGCAAAACCTTAAGAAAACTTAAGCGGACAATTTAAAACAAACGGAGAAGAATGCTCAGTAACGGAATTGTATTGCTCCATGACAATGCTCGGCCCCATACCGCTGGTGACACTCAAACATTGGTTCGACAATTTCATTGGGAGCAGTTCGATCACCCGCCCTACAGCCCGGACTTGGCACCTTCTGACTACCACTTGTTCCTGCACATGAAGCTCAAGCTAGGCAGCCAACGCTTTGAAACCGACGATGAAGTGAAAACTGCCGTGGAGTCGTGGCTACATTCGTTGGCGGGAACCTTCTACGAAGAGGGTATAGACAAATTGATCACCCACTACGACAAGTGTTTGAACATCGGTGGAAACTATGTCGAAAAATAGTTTAAGGTTTGAGCTTTCATGTAGAAATAAAGTTGCGTTGAAAAAAAATTGTTTTACTTGTTTTTTTTAAAAACGGTACTTACTTTCTGAACACGCCTCGTACTAGCAACGCCAGCTTGCTTTGCTTCACAGCAGCTAATGTTAGCCTAATTAAATTATTTTAAAACCTCTCTACATACAATATTTATGGTTTCGTTGACCTGTGGCAGCAAAATAAATTGTTTTTCTGCACTTTCAGCTATAGAAAGTCCGACATAAAGTTTTCCATGAGTGAAGCACTCATCTCGAATCGATGCCCACCGTTTTAAATTTTGTTCCTGCGATTTAACAGAATTGAATAGAATGTATAGAAGAATACCGATGGAAAAGAAAGAGACAGTTGATATGTGGCAGAGATAAGAGACAGTAATACGTGGGTGCAGTACGCAGAGTAACTGGAAATATATGACCCATTCACTTCCTGTTGAATAAAAACAGATACATAAAATACAGTACAAAAATAAAAATTTTGAATAATTCCGAATTTTTAATGTTTTTGGAATTGAATGTTTTTCTTCACGGTTTTCAATGAAATATAAAAGTTGAATCGTGCTTCTAGCTTAAAAAATACACCATCCAGAGGACTTTGAAAAAATAAAAGTGCTATGCACCCTATCGACTAAAACGTGCCACATCGTTTCAGTTTAAGTCGTTAATTAAACTCACTTAATTAACTCACTTAATTAAAGTTACTTAAAGTTGCAAAATAGCCTATATTGATCAGGAAGCTCTAAGCTATTCAACAATGAAAGATTTTTTTAAATCAGTTCAGTAGTTTCTGAGATTACCTTATACAAACGAACGAACAAATGAAATTTTGTTTTCTACTCAATTAAAATGCTGTTGTAACTGTTTCAATGTTTAAAACAGCTTACAAAGATTACGCTGTAGGAAAACCTCAAGTGTACGAGTAGTTTGCTTGGTTTAAAAATGACGATATGTCGATTGATGACAAACCTTGTTCTGGACGTCCATCAAGTGCCCGAATTGACGGAAATGTTGAAAAAATTCGAGAGGTTGTGCTCTCAGATTGTCGACTGACAATTTGGAAGTTTTAAGAAGATTTGCAACAGTGTTTGTCAAAACAGACCCGATTTGTGGCAGACAGGAGAATGGTTCTTCCACCACAACAAATGCACCTGGACACACAGCCATCTCTGTTAAACAGTTTTTGGTTAAAAATGGCATGGTTCCGCTGCCCCATGGACCTTACTTTCCTTACCTGGCTCCGTGCGACTTTTTCTTATTTCCACACATGAAAGGACACCGATTTGACAACATTGAAGAAGCCAAGAAAAAACTAGGGAGGAGCTGTCAGCCATTTCTAAAGACGACTACAAAAATGTTTCGAACTGTGGAAGCACTGGCGGGGATAAATGTGTTAGTTGTAATGGAGATTATTTTATAAGGTTGTTTTATAAAATATTTGAAAATAAATAGCTTTTAAAAAATAATCCAGGTTTCTTTTGGATACTGCCTCGTAATGCGGGCTACTTATGTTTGTTTATCAAAGACAATATATGTTAAGCGCAGACAGAGATGCTGAGTATTTTTAAGTCGGACAGAGGTTGATTTTCGTTTAGCGTCATTGACTCGTGAGTAGGTTATGAATTAATTTTACATTGTTTACTCATGATTAAATAAAGGTTACATTTTTACTTTCTCTTGCCTATATGAATATATAGAAAGGAAAGTATTGTTTTCATGTCGATTTTTCGAAATCGAGTTTTCACCGGATCTATACGTTTTCAGACCCCCTGAACCCAAAAAACATGTTTTTAGCTATTGGTCTGTGTGTGTGTGTGTGTGCGCGTGTGCGTGTGTGTGTGTGTGTGTGTGTGTGTGTGTGTGTGTGTGTGAACAGAATATCTCAAGAACGGAACATCGTACGAACTTGAAACTTGAAACTTAAGTTACATATCACTACCGGACCCGACACGAACATTTTCATCAAAATCGGTCAACCGGAAGTAGTAGTTTATTCGTATAATTTTTCACTTTTTTTATGCTCTACAATATAGGGTAGGCGCCATGTTTGCTGAAATTCTGCTTGAGGCTGTTTTTACGTAAAAACATTTTCTTTTTAAGATTGCGGCTTTAATATGCATTTTAGCGCAAAACGTTATATAATAAAAGTTGTAGAGAATGTAAAATTCTACAACTTTTATTCCAAACAATTTTTTGTATAACGCTTAGTTTAGCGGTAATTAGCGATTTTCTGTTTTTTTTCTCACGAAAACGTGAGAAAAATCGATTTTTTTAACATTTCGGTCTTAGTATGCATTTTACGACAAAAAGGTATATAATTAAATTTATAGAAAATTAACAGATCTACAACTTTTGTTTAGAGCATTTTTCTCTACAGAGCCTAGTTTAGCGTGAAAGCGTGATTTTCCGTATTTTTAAGCCAAACTTAGTTCGATTGTCATTTTGCGTCATTCACTCATGATTAAAATAAGGTTATGTTTTTGAGGTTAGTTTTTGTTTATTTCTAATATTTTACTAATAATGTTAGGTTTATTGTTAATTATTTGCATTGGCAAGAGAAAGTTGTGTGAGTGTTTCACACCAGATTTTTTTTTGTATTTTAGGTGTATCAACGTCGGAAACAGCATCATCGTTAGAACAAGAGAAATATTTAACAACTTTAATATCATCTTCAAGTAGTCAACAGTCAGTCTTAAGAACCGGTCAAGGATCTGCATGGGGAATGTCGGATAGTAGTCTCAGCATAAATTCTTTGTTATTAGCGGCTGAAGATAATCCGCTTACACCCGAAACTTCTAGGCGGTCAAATCCTTTCAACAAAGCGGTCGGCACAATTGGGTAAGCATTAATTAGTTACCAACCAACATTTTTTATACCGAAACACTGTACCAAACTCTAAAAAGTAACTCTACATAACATTCTGAACAAAATACTTCTTTTTTTTGCGCCCTGGAGACTCCAGAAGGAGTATAGGACATGTCAGTTATAACACCTGAAATACATATAAGAATCACACAATGCGTCACTACTATCAAGATCGAAATTTTTGTACGCTATAAAAAGTTTCACCGATTTAAGTAATTTTTCAGATTCTTTTTAAAGGAATTCAAATCCTCACAACATTTTAAAAATTGGGGTAATTTATTCATGAATTTTCTCCCTGCATAAGTAAGTTTTTATTTAAACATAAATCTTTATAATGCATCCTGCAGTTTGAAATATTTCTATTTCATATAATGAATTAATATAATAATTTCACTAACCTTCTTTTTAAACTGCGTCACCTTTATTTTATTCTGTTCCTACTTACACGTGTTTCGGTGGATCCACCATCATCAGAGTAAATGAAAAATTGAAACTAAAAATTTTTTTCATTTATTTAAAATTTACAGAAGATGATACATCTTCAGTCACTTGTATAAAACTGTTATACAAAACTTATATTATATAAAACTTTTTATACAAGTGACTAAAGATGTATCATCTTCTGTAAATTTTAAATAAATGAAAAAAATTTTTAGTTTCAATTTTTCATTTACTCTGATGATAGTGGATCCACCGAAACACGTGTAAGTAGGAATAGAATAAAATAAAGGTGACGCAGTTTAAAAAGAAGGTTAGTGAAATTATTATATTAATTCATTATATGAAATAGAAGTTTTATTTAAACAATTTTGTGGAGTGATTAGCCACATAATAATCATTCCTGTTTCTCATGTTATGATTGTGAACATTGAAATTCTGCATGAAATTATTTTGCCTAACGTACATAATCACCTGAAAAATGTAGAGGGAGGGAACTGTAAGCAATTTAAGCTCCTTAAATAGTGGCCTGCATGAGGTTAGCTGGTTAGCTCCCACCATACACCTAATAGCTTTCTTTTGAATTTTAAAAACCCTATTCATATTACCCATGCTAGATATGTTCTGTGAACATCAGTAAAAAAGCACATTTTTCTGTTTTGTCTGGTATTTTGTATTATATTTTTTTAGTGAAAAATCTTATTACTTAACACTTTGAAGCCTAACCACGAGCTATAGCTCAGAGTGAGCGTAAATCGCGGTTGCCCGAAGCCTGAGTATACCTCGGGCCGCCACATTAAATTCTGTAGTAAGATTCAGATGAGATTATACCAGGCTTCGGTTGCACAGATTCATCCTATATTTTATTTAGTTTAATTTTCTATGCTTGCAGCGAAATCTACCGAATATTTTGTGAACTATGTAGAAAAACATTGAGGCGTGTTTGAGGTTATGTTTTTGTTGATGTACATGTGTATGTGTACTTTGTAGTGATTTTTCGTAATTTTTTCGTAGTTATATGAAGTTTGTAGTTATTCTGTATTTGATATTTGTAAATAATATAGTTATTCCTACTTTGCAATAACTGTTTTCCTTTCGTATTTTGTCGGTAATCGTTTTCGCTCGGTAAATTGTTCGGTTGTATAAGTTGTACTGTTTTGTCTTCTAGATCACTTTGTTTCTGCGGTTATTTGACAGTAATATTTATAATTTCTTATTCATTTTATGTTTTTCGTGTGTTGCTGTAAAGTATGCTCAGAAAAGAGCAAAACTGCAACTGAAAAGGCTGGATTTAAAAAACCACCTGGTACTGCCCTTACTGTAATGTTGCATTGTGCTTACCGGTGTGTTTCCGAGTGTTTCGTACGAAGGCTAATTATGTAAAGTATTTTAAATTTTAGTACTCAAACATGTTTAGTGTGTAGTTCATTTCATTTCCTTTCTGTAGAATTTATATAAACTGTTTTTTTAGTAGTGTTTAGGATTGTAAAACTCTAAAATTAGGTAGTGTGTAGCACGTAACAATTTCGTTTTTCATACTTTTTTGGTGTATATTTAAATAACTCTCATAAATTTAGTAAGTATAATAATTTTAATGTAAATTAATAGTAATAAACTTTCTGATTTTTTAATCAATTTGATGCCAAAATCATTAATATATGATAGAAATTAAATCTTTTAGAATTTTTTGAAGTTTATTTTAAAACCCCCAGGATAACGTGACATACCATATTTTTGTAGCTCAGGCTTCAAAGTGTTAATAAAATTTTACATTTACTTTTCATAAAAGAAGAAATTAAACAACATAGCGAAAAACATGTACAAAAACTAGAAGACCATCAAAATCCATTAGCGATTAGCCTCCTTGACCACAGTGAAGCTACTTACAGACTGAAACGCTTTAAACCACTGGACTTACCTCTACGATTTTGTTTGTCATTTAAATTTTTTTTCATCTTTTCTACTTCAACTCCTAATCATCAGCATCTCATAATTGGCGTCGTTTTCATCTCTACCATCGTCATTGTCATCTCCAACTTCAACACTTTGTGTTTCGGGATGTTGATTCACGGTTCATCAAGTTTGATTTTGTATAGATATATATTTTTTGTTTCTTCACAGTTTGGTCTTTTTCAAACACACTACTGAGTGTCGTTTGTGTTTTAATTCTAAGGACATTACTCAGATTTTCTCATATTTGCTTAAAGTTATTGTATTTATTAACTGATTGCAAAAGAAAAACTATACTGTAAAAAAAAAACTTTTAAACTGACATTTCTTTACACTTTTAAGTGCCAATCATGTCATTTGAAGGAATTTGTTTTTGTGTGGTTATACAGAGTGGTTTTTTAGTCCTGTTACCCAATTGTTAATGTCTGGTAATATTTTTCTAAATAAAATAAATTTTGTTTTGTGACACTAAGTTGGTAGCCCTACTCAACCAGTATGGATATGGCAGTGTGAGTTGATTCTCCTTGAGCTGTGTAAAATTTTGTGCCATTTCCGGTCGTGCTACGAACAGAATGTCTTTTATCCTAAAACAATCTCTTGTTTAAATCTGGAGGCTGAAGCTCTAGAACTAATCGTATGTGATACGGATACAATTTCAATTTTTTGGCAGCTTTCTGAGCACTCGAACATGACAAATCAACATGCGAGGAAAGTTTTTGTAAACTTTTCCATGGAGAATTGAGCAATCTTGTTTTCACATTCTCTTAACGTCATCTGTCAAGAGAGTTGGTCGACCACTACGTTTTCTGCTGCAAACAATACCTGCCTCTAAAAATCAGTTAGTCAGCCTAGAAACTGACTAGAATAGAGTGGAGGAACACCAAAAAATTTAATTTGAAATGATTCTTTTACACTCGCATACGATTTTGTAGCAAAATATTGTTCAAGAATGAAAACCTGTTGTTCTAGGGTAAAAGACATTCTGTTCGTACAACAACATTACAATACAACAAGGGCGTTCAGGCTTCTTCAGCCCCTCCTCACCGCGACCTAAAAGATCTTTTGTGATTGCCCCTATCCCTTATTTAAGCAAGACCCACACTTTCAATAAAGCGCAGGATCTGCCTAAGATCTAGTGCACTTACCTGAGAGGGTGTTAACACATCCTTACCCATCAGCGCTCTTCTTTTGCAGCCAACCACTTTGCAGCTGCATAAAATATGCTCAGCCTTCTCTTCTGCCTCATGACAGAATCTACATAGGCTGTCTCCAGCAACTCCTATCTTGGATAAATGATACCCAAGATTACAGTGACCAGTCATCAGGCCCACTACCCTCCTCAAGTCCTGTCTTCCTAGTCTATTATATATTCCAGCCTTCTTGCTGGAATAGGCAATAAATTTCTTTGCCTGTTCACAGCCTGGCACCTTCTCCCAATAGGAGGTTTTTGCCTCCTTTTCCCAGACCCTAACTATACTTCTATAATAGCCTTCACCAATTCCACAGAATGGCTCTGGGCCTATGAAGTGAGAGGCTGCACCCTTCTTTGCTAAGGCATCCGCTCTCTCATTTCCAGACCATTCTGTTCGTAACACAACTGGAAACAGCACAAAATTTTACGCAACTCAAGGAGAATCAACTCAAACTGTCGTATCTATACCGGTTGAGTAGGGCTACCAACTTAATGTCACAAAACAAAATATCCCTTTCTTAGAAAAAAATTACCAGACATTAACAATTGGGTAACAGGACTAAAAAATCACCCATTAGTACTATCTAAAATCGCAAAATTATGGAAAATTTAATTGGAACTATTTGTAATGATACAATATTTTTCCAAATTTGGTTTTTGTTTTAGATCGAGTGGTGGTAAAGGTGGCAAAAGTTTTGGTCGTTGGGGCTCGTTAAAGGAACGCCGTAACAGTTCACAAGGCACCATGGTACAAGGTCCTGGTGGATTAAGATTACCAATAAATCCTGCTAGACTATCAGCGGATTCAGATTCTGGTACTGAATGCGTTCAAACGCTACAAAGAGCGGCGTTATATATTCTTGGGGAGAAAGCGCAAATGAAGGTTTGTTTGATTGTTGTTTTAAAATTTACTAATGTTAGTTTTTTACTTTCTCTTGCTTATATGAATATATAGGAAGGAATGTATTGTTTTCATGTCGATTTTAAGAAACCGAGTTTTCACGGATCTACGCGTTTTCAGACCCCCTGAACCCAAAAAACATGTTTTTAGCGATAGGTCGGTGTGTGTGTGTGTGTGTGTATACATAGTATCTCAAGAACGGAACATCGTACGAACTTGAAACTTAAGTTACATACCACTACCGAACCCGACACGAACATTTTCATCAAAATCGGTCAACCGGAAGTAGTAGTTTATTGGTGTAATTTTTTACTTTTTTGCGATTTTTTCAAAAACTGGTCCCACAATTTTTTTTTAAATTGCCTCAGTTACAAAATTTTTTATGCTCTACAAGATAGGATAGGCGCTATGTTTGTTGAAATTTTTGGCGAGGCTGTTTTCACGTAAAAACATTGTTTTTTTAAGATTGCGGCTTTAATATGCATTTTAGCGCAAAAATTTATATAATAAAAGTTGTAGAGAATTTAAAATCCTACAACTTTTATTTGACAAATTTTTTTGTATAACCCTTAGTTTAGCGGTAATTAGCGATTTTCTGTTTTTTTCTCATGAAAACGTGTGAAAAATAGATTTTTTTAAGATTTTGGCCTTAGTATGCATTTTACGACAAAAGTGTATGTAATAAAATTTTTAGGAAATTAAAAGATCTACAATTTTTATTTAAAGCATTTTTCGCTATAGAGCCTAGTTTAGCGTGAAAGAGTGATTGTCCGTATTTTTAAGCAAACCTGAGGTTAATTTTCATTTTGCGTTTTTTACTCATGATTAAAATAAGGTTATGTTTTTGGAGGTTAGGTTTTTGTTTATTACTAATGTTAGGTTATATTGGTCATTATTTGCATTGGCAAGAGAAAGTTGTGTGAGTGTTTCACACTAAATTTTTTTAAATTGACTACATCATCATTATTTTCCTCTTTATTGCTCTTCCAAGTTTCCTTCAGTCACACACAACATAACTCATCACCATCTTTCTGTATCGCTGAACCATCTCTCCTTCATTATTATCTCGATATCGCATTTTTTCCCCCAATTCATCCATGATTGAATCCATCCACTTTACTCTTGTTCTACCCATTGGTCTTTTTCTCTACATACAGCATACTTTTAGACGTCAGCGGAAGAAGAAATAGAACGCAAATCGTGCGTGTCAAATATAACCAATGTGATATATTTGCATTGGCAAGAGAAAGTTGTGGGTGTGTTTTACACCAGATTTGTTTCTTTATTAATTTGTGTGCCATTAATTTTATTTTAGGGTGTAAAGGCAGACGCTGTACCGAAAACGGATTTCATTCCTGTTGAATACGCTGATGTAAGGCACACAAAAGCGGCTTTCAAGAAGTTAATGAGAGCTTGTGTGCCCAGTTCTACGAGTCAAGAGCCAGAGCATTCGTTCCACAAGTAAGCTTTCAACTCTTTCTTAATTATCTGGATGGTTCTTGTGCAGGGTTTGAGAAGTAGACAATATTACAGGGTGATTCACGAAGATTGCAGAAACTTTGTGAGCTCATTGTACATGTAAAAATAATGAAAAAAGTTTATATAAACATGGGTCTGGAAATATATCGTTAGCGAGTTACAGCTAGCGAAAGATTTCCCCCAGATTTCAGCTAACCAGGTGAAATGAGGTCTTCCTGAAATTCTGGTAAGGTAGATTAAGGGGCGAATTCAATAATTTCTTATGGTTTTTGACCTGATAAATTGAATAAAACAGGTCCCAGAACTGTAAGTTAAATAGTTTTTGAGAAAACTAGTGTCAAATCCAAAAAAATGAAGTGAAAAATCATTTAATAAAATAACAATACTTAGACGTATTAATGAAGCTTTTGCACTGTAAACGGAAAGCAACAAGAGCTATCCTTAAGCGAGCAGAAAAATGCACTGAAGTCGGCGGAGACACTTTTGAAAATTTACTGTAATTGTGTTGAATAGGTTTAGATTAGTGTTTTTCCAGTTAATCTTACTTTGTACTGTTATGAATAAAAATTCCTTTAATCAAACATCTATTCGCTTTCTCTGTACTTTATTTACACCGTTTTGTTGAGAATAAAATTTTCTACATGGTTTATTCAAAATTTTTATCTGTTTCTTTGTGAAATAACAAAGTTATTGTTGCTGAAAGATGAAAAAATGTGTTTTTTTTCACTCCATTTTTTGGATTTGACACTGGTTTTCTCAAAAACTAGTTAACTTACAGTTCTGGGACCGGTTTTATTCAATTTATCAGGTCAAAAACTATGAGAAACGATTGAATTTGCCCCTTAATTTACCTTCCCAGAATTTCAGGAAGACCTTATTTTACCTGGTGAGCTGAAATCCAGGCGAAATCTTTCGCTAGCCGTAACTCGGATACAAAGCATTTCCGGATCCATGTTTATATATACTTTTTTCATTATTTTTACATGTACAATGAGCTCCCAAAGTTTCTGCTTATCTTCGTGAATCACCCTGTAGTAAAACATTGAATCTGATGCGCAAGCTTTCTTGTCTGCATCGATCACAGTAATGTGCATTAGAATCAATGGTCCATTACATTTAATTCGCAGTAGCTTACAATGGTTGTTAATAACTGGCAGTAGGGGCCTCCATACTTAATTTTGAAATTTAAAACCACCTAAGAATATAACAAATTTTAATTTGATGTACGAGGTTTGGCTATTAAATAACGAGACTGCTGTTGTAAAAAATTTAAAGTCAAGTACGCCTGGTTTGAGGAAGTTCAACAGGATCTGCAGGACCTGGATATCTCAGAGACACAGATTTTGAACAGAGAAGAAGGATATAAGATCAAAAATCCAAACACGAAATTTCCAGAAGTACCTAAAAGGCAGACAAACAGACATTGGACTGTGGAGGATAGGGCGAGAGTGTCGCAAAGGATGAAGAACTACTGGGAAAATAAGAGGAATAACTAGGGATCTTCTATAAATCGATTAATTTTGCTCCAATGAGGGCCTAAAAGAAAAGAAAAAAAAATAATCACTTATTGTCACCTTCAATATACACTCCTTCTCTATCCCTACAACGCTCCATGCGAATTTTCCATTGTTGGAAACGGTGCTGGAAGTCATCTTCTGTCAGCTCCTTCAGGACACGTGCCGCTTTCACGTAAATGCTATTAGGAATAGGTAGAAGTGGTGCATGGTGTAAGATCTGGTGAAAAAGGTGGATGTTCTAACACTGAGATGCTGTACTTGGCTAGGAACCTCTTGACAGATAATGCGGAATGAGCTGGCGTATTGTCTTGGTGGAGAACCCATGATTTGTCCTTCCACATTTCGGGGCGTTTTATCCTTACTCTTTGACGTAGTTTAGAAAGTACCTCAAGGTAGTAATACTGATTAATTGTTTGACCTTCAGGAACGCAGTGAAGGTACACAATTCCATGGATATCAAAAAAAAAAACCATCATTGCTTTAAATTTTGACTTCCTCATTCGAGTTTTTTTGGCTCTCTGTGAAGTTTGGCTCTTCCAGTGCATGGATTGGCACTTCGTTTCCGGATCATAAGTAAAAAACCACGTTTCATCACATGTTTTTACCTTCTACCTATTCCCTAAGGTGAAATCTGCAATAAAAGGGACATGATTTTAGTCTGTGGAAGCTGTAAAAGAGAAAGCGGCACATGTCGTAAAGGAGCTGACAGAAGATGACTTTCAGCACTGTTTCCAACAATGGAAAATTCGCATGGAGTGTTGTAGGGATAGAGAAGGAGTGTATATTGAAGGTGACAATAAGTGATTATGTATAAAATTAAAATTAAATTTTTTACAACGTCAGTCTCATTATTTAATAGCCACACCTCATATTTGTATAATGTCAAGATAAGGTTGTATGAGATCAGAGTTAATGATGAACTAGGTAAAAGCAGTGTGGAGTCATCATCTGCGTGGATCACAGCCTGTTTACTGTCACAATGTGATACTAAACATGTTAAAAATGTTGATAATCGTTACTGATGGATTTCATGCATATTAATAATTATTGTGTTGAAATTTTTCTAGGTTGGTCGAAAGTTCTGAATGGCTGCAACAAATTAAAAATGTCATGCAATTGGCGGGTGCAGTCGTTGATTTATTAGATGTACAAGGTTCATCCGTAATAATTTGTCTCGAAGATGGTTGGGATATTACGTGTCAGGTATATAATTTCTTTAATTTTATTTTTAGTTATTTAAAATAATCTAACTTGCAGATTTATAACATATTCTATTCGTCCATGCAAATAAAAACTGATCATTAATTTTAGCGTTACAAATATGTAAAGAGAAGTATCTTAACGTAACGGGATACTGGTATTTGGTGAGAATTACAATGAAACTACAGAAATAAAAGCACGCAGTGGTGAAGGTGATTTTTTCACACAAGTGGGATGTGTCAGTATTTACTGTTCAAACACAAACATAATGTAAGGGAAAATGAAAGCATGAGAAATTAATGCCCCTCCTGGGGAGTACAAGACCTTGTCGTTGGTGGAGGGGCTAGCGTGTTCCTATGACCCTGCGAGCTATGCCGGTGGTAGTGTAACTACTGGTAGGGCCACCCAAGCCGGACAGGTCAAAGGGTAGGAGCCAGACTAAGAAGTACTCCAACCCAGCGTGTTGGGCTTATCCCCCACACGTTGGTTAAAAACGGATTCAAAGCACAACACAAAGCCTCGGAACAGGACTGGATAATCGGAATAATATGGACCGAGGTATCTGGAGAGGATGGATCGAGGCAACGACACACCCTACGCTGAGAGGCAGAAGGGGCAGATAAAGAAGAAGAAGAGAAATTAATGGCTTCATTGTTTTTTTTATATAGGGCCAATTTTAGACCATGTGAGGTGACATAGGCTCGCTGCTGACTGGCGTTAAATCGCCGCGCCGCTGATGTGGCTAACATCCAAGCGGTTTAGCTTTCCTATATCCCAATGTGTGACTGCCGACGGTGCCGTCACGGACTACTTAGAATGTCTGAGAATTCAGGCGCGCCGTCGCGGAGAGGGTACTGCCTCTCTGCTGAGCGGCTTCAAGGTCATGTGGCGAGGAAAAACATTAATAGTCATTTGTCCCTGCTGACAGATGGTCGAAAACCGCAGCGGCTGTGGAATTTGGTTATATATTTAGTTCCTACCATTTTATTTCTTTTTCAGTGGTTTTTTTGTATCTGTTATACTTGTTATGGATGAAATAAATATTGAATTATTTATTGATGAAGTAAGAAAACTGCCAGAATTGTGGCAATTTTTTAAAATTTAATAATAAATGTAGTAACCAAATATAATTTTGTTGTTCAAAACACAATTAGTATAATAGATTGTTTAATAATTTAAAACAACAAAAAAAAATAATTAAAAATAATAAAGCCAGTGTACAATATTAAAGAAATCACAAACAAAATATCCAAGTGAGTGAGTCACAATTAAAATTTATTTTTTTTACATTTTTTAAATCTAATCTAAAAATGATTTAGGACTTAATAAAAATGTCTCTTATCTCAAAGTTACGGCCAACATTTCTATTGGAAGTATAGAGTCTTTTTGCGGCCCAAATTCTCAGCATTCACTCACTGTAGATTTTCTCTTTGTGTATTCATTGTGTGAATTTCGCATGGGTCCACTAGTGATAAGAATAATAAATAAAATAAAATTTTTATGAATGCAAATTATTTAGCCTCATGGTGCTAGTGTTTTTTAATGCAAATGGAAAAAATGAATTTTGTTTTTTTCTTTGCAGATATCGTCAGTTGCCCAGTTATGTTTAGATCCTCATTATCGGACATTAGAAGGGTTTAGAACACTAGTCGAGAAAGAATGGCTGGCGTTCGGTCATAGGTTTAGTCATAGAAGTAATCTTGCTGCAAGTTCTTCGCAAGCGAGTGGGTTCGCACCCACTTTTCTTCAGTTCCTTGACGTAGTACATCAGGTAATTGAGCCACACAGATTAGAAATTTTGATTTCCATCTAGAGTTTTTCGTTTATTATTAAAACTTTTTTCCATTCACATTTGCTTAAATTAAAAAATATTTGTAACTGGCTAAAAGTATTGGTCAGTGCAACTGGCTTCTATGCCGGGGTCCCAGTTCAATTTCTTGTCGGGTCTGGTAATTTTTTATCTGCATACCACTTCATACCTTTGCCTATGTAACCCTTAAACTACAGGATGTTTTGCGTGCTATTGTTAAAGTTCAAATTATCAAAACACGCTCCCGAATAACGTCATTTATCTAATTTTGTTACTAATAAAAAATTACAGATGTTTTTTATGATATGTACAGTTATTTTGAGTATAAAAACAGAAAAATCGTTTGAGCTATCCATTCGCTAGATGGTGCGAAACATTCGCGCGCACGAAAATTTGTAGGTTACTTCATATTTTTTGCTGTAACTCACTGTAATCAAAATTTAGCATAAAATGTTACGTAACACATTTTGTGTAATTTCTGAAAACATTATGTTTGGTGTAGCATTATACGGGAGTGAAACGTGGGTGATAGGGGCTATAGAAAAGAAGAGGATAGAAGCTTTTGAAATGTGTTGTTATAGGAAAATGTTAAAGATTAGGTGGATGGACAAAATAAGTAATTTAGAGGTTCTTAGGCGAGTGGATGAAAGAAGAATTATATGGAAGCATGTTACCAGAAGAAGGGATAGGCTTATGGGGCATAACTTAAGACATCCAGATATTAGGCTATCAATAATGGAGGGTAATATTGAGGGAGTAAATTGTAGGGTAGGCAAAGATTAGAATATATAAAGCAAATTACAAAAGATGTAGGGTGTTACAGGTATGTAGATATGAAACGACTTGCGCAAGATAGAACAGCTTGGAGAACTGCATTAAACCAGTCGAGAGACTGATGACAAAAAAACACATTTTGTAGAAGACTGTGTCCTGAATAAAACCATGTTTTACATTACTATTTTGGGTAACTTTTAGATGAGTAATTGCAGTTTGAAATTTGTTACATTTTCAATGCAGAGTGAGTTGAATTCCTTTGTATGAAAAGAGTAGGTTAAGCGCGTTCCACCACTTCCTGATGTCAATGTTAGGTTATTACGCACATGGAAAGTTACAGTATACATACATAAAATTATCAGTGAACAGGACTTATGGGGTTTGGAAGGGAAACGTTTAGAATGAGTGGGCAGACTGAGACGAAAAATATTTGCTCTCTCACAAACAATCGCATGCCATCGACCTTTGCTTCATTTAGACCCATGGCCTTAAAAGTAGATAGATACGTAATAAGGGAAACAGAAATACCAACTTAAAATATGAAATATTTCCAAAGTTATAGCATATGAAAAAGACAAGACGAAGATGTTAAGTTGGTAATGTTTTCCGCCTGTTAATCGTAGCTACCACTAAAAACCCCATACTGTTTTATATAGAATAAAAGTACATTTCAAGGCGCATAATTTAAGTTATTATACGCGCTGAAAACTTTATAAATACGACTGGTACAGCTGTCCGAAGCCGGTAACAACTAACAACTAGTTGGTAACGTGCTTGCCTCTCATCATCCGGCCTTGGGTTCGAATCCCATTCAGGCATGGCATGTTTTCATACGTTACAAAAAATCATTTCATTCTTACCGTCTGCATTAGCAGTAATTGCAGAACAGTCGGACATTAAACAAAAAAAAAAAAACCAACAACTCATGTACGTTTCTCTCGTAGGCGAAGGGTTAAGCAGGCGATGTCACTATAACAAAAAAGTATCCATCTTCTAAACTCTTCTTGTCGCTGTAGTTACAATGGAACCTAGTACAATAAGGATAAATTTTAATAATTTTTTTTTTTTTTTTTAAATAAAATCCCATTTATGTTTGTTTTGCTTTCATGCTAGATATTAAAAGTACCCGGTACTTCTGTATTGGTGTCATTCAGGATTCTTTACAAAGTTGTGGAAAGAACAAAAAATTCCACAAAGCCATCGGGATATTTTCATGTCAAATGTTCAATTTTTTAATGTCTTCATGTGCGTCATATCTGTTGTGTTGTTTAGGTCATTAGCCAAAAGGCTGGTTTGAACCTGTAAAGGTTTTATTAAGTAAAACAAGGAGTGAAATGGTTTACCTTGGCTTCCTCTCTGAGTGGAAAAGTACGCTTATCAGCATGCCGGGCCCTCTGAAAAGCACTTATTTTCCATTGTGCAAATGACACCTTCATTTCATTCACCACAGGGTTTGGCTGTATAATGAACTTCATTACTTTCAGAGGAGATAACTCTGATTAGTGTCTTTTGCACCTCTACCTCTTCTGTTCTTAAATGATTCAGTCATTTAATTGGCTGACCATGTGATAAGAAACAGAACTATTTATTTTAGCCCTGCAACGAACAGATTGAGTGTAAATAACTTGACACTCCACCTGTCTGTTATGGGTAGGCTTCATATCTGTGGCTTGTTATGGTATAGTGGTCAGCACAACTGAGTTCTATGCTGAGGTCCTGGATTCGATTCCTGTTCAGAAATTGTATTTTTTCATCTATCACTTATTATTACATATGCACAAATCAAGACTTAATCTAATCTAACTTTCACAATGTATTTATTCTTCTTTGTTTGTTAAATTTTTTTCAGATACACTGCCAATTTCCATTAGCGTTTGAATTCAACGATTATTATTTAAGATTCTTAGCGTATCATTCGGTATCATGCCGATTCAGAACATTCTTATTAGATTGCGAATTAGAACGAGTGGAGTGTGGTATAGCGGCTGTTGAAGATAAGAGAGGTTCCTTAACATCACATCATAAAGGCGTTGATACTGGATCAGATGACGAAGGAATTTATCCTGGTATGTTTGTAGCTATTTTTAATTTCTCTTACCTGTATGAATATGTAAGGAAGGAAAGTATTATTTTCATGTCGATTTTTCGAAATCAAGTTTTCACCAGTCATCTAGATTCAAGTCATCTACATGTTTTCAGACCCCCAGAACCCAAGAAACAGTTTTTAGCGATTGGTCTGTCTGTATGGTGTGTGAACAGAATATCTCAAGAACAGAACATTGTACAAACTTGAAACTTAAGTTAGATACCACTAGAGGACCCGACATGAACATTTTCATCAAAATCTGTCAACCGGAAGTAGTAGTTTATTTATCATTTTTCATTTTTTTGCGATTAACTCAAAAACGGCTCCTACGATTTTTTTTAAAATCCCCTCATTTACTAAATTTTCTATGCTTTACAAGATAGGGTAGGCGCCATGTCTGATGAAATTCTTAGGGAGGTTTTCTCGTAAAAAAGTTGTTTTTTTAAGATTGCAACTTCAATATGCATTTTAACGCAAAAATGCATTAAATAAAAGTTAAAGAGATTTTAAAATCCTATAACATTTATTTCAAACAATTTTTTTTATAATGCTTAGTTTAGCAATAATTAGTAATTTTGTTTATTTCTCACGAAAACATGTAAAAAATTTTTTTGTTTTAACATTTCAGCCTTAGTATTTATTTTACGACAAAAGTGTATATAATCAAATTTTTAGGAAATTAACAGATCTACAACTTTTATTTGAGAATTTTTCTCTACAGATCCTAGTTTAACGTGAAAGAGTGATTTTCCGTATTTTTAACCAAACTGAGGTTGATTTTCATTTTGCGTCTTTCACTCGTGATTAAAATAAGGTTATGTTTTTTGAGGTTAGTTGTTTTGTTTATATCTAATGTCTTATTACTAATGTTTTATTACTAATGTTTGGTTATATTGTTAATTATTTGCATTGGCAAGAGAAAGTAGTGTGAGTTTCACACCAGATTTTTGTTTTTAGCAATAATCATACCTTTAATTCTTTCTTGGTTTTTTACGGGACATACCTACGTACAGGTCTTGTATTTGTTTGGTGCTTTCTGAAGATGTACGAGGCGTATTTTTAAAGTAAGTACCGTTTGAAAATAAAAAAAAATAAAAGGAAATTTGCAAAAACTAATTTTATTTTCGGAATCTACATACTTTTATCTATTTTTCTACATAGTTTCCAAGTTTTTGTAAACACTTATCATATCACACAACTAAATTTTGGAAACCTTCTTCATAAAAACTTGCCGCCTGCTGTGATAACCAAGAATTCACGGCCGTTTTCAATTCGTCGTCATCGTCATAACGGCTGCCGCCCAAGTGATGTTTCAGATGACGGAAGAGATGAAAGTCGCTCGGCGCAAGGTCTGGGCTGTAGGGTGGGTGGTCCAAAACTTCCCAGCCAAAAGAGTCCAATGCAGCTCGGGTCTGAGCGGCAGTGCGAGGCCGCTCGAGAGAGTTCAAAAGACTCGACAGTTCCTTGAATTTTCTGACACGTTATGATGAAAACGGTGACGATATGCTGAGTCGGATCGTAACTGGAGACGAAACGTGGATTTCGCATTTCACTCCCGAATCGAAACAACAAAGCATGGATTGGAGACACACGCACTCTCCCGTAAAGGTCAAAGCCAAAGGTCAAATCAGAGCAGGCGGCAAGTTTTTATGAAGAAGGTTTCCAAAATTTAGTTGTGCGATATGATAAGTGTTTACAAAAACTTGGAAACTATGTAGAAAAATAGATAAAAGTATGTAGATTCCGAAAATAAAATTAGTTTTTGCAAATTTCCTTTTATTTTTTTTTTATTTTCAAACGGTACTTACTTTAAAAATACGCCTCGTATCTAGGTTCATATGAACAGAGGAGCGAGAATAGTCGTCTTTGCTCATTTTGTAGTTCTGTATTGGAACTAGCAACAGAAAAATTCTGTTCGAACCAAGCCTAATTTAGTTTGAAGAGCCCAAAATAAAAAAATCTGGTGTGAAACACTCACACAACTTTCTCTTGCCAATGCAAATAATTAACAATAAACCTAACATTATTAATAAAATATTAGAAATAAACAAAAAACTAACCTCAAAAACATAACCTTATTTTAATCATGAGTAAATGATGCAAAATGAAAATCAACCTCAGTTTGGCTTAGAAATACGGAAAATCACTCTTTCTCTCTAAACTAGGCTCTGTACAGAAAAATGCTTTGAATAACAGTTGTAGATCTTTTAATTTTCTATAAATTAAATTATATACACTTTTGTCGTAAAATGCATACTAAGACCGAAATGTTAAAAAAATCGATTTTTCTCACGTTTTCGTGAGAAAAAAAAACAGAAAATCGCAAATTACCGCTAAACTAAGCGTTATACAAAAAAATGTTTGAAATAAAAGTTGTAGAATTTTACATTCTCTACAACTTTTATTAAATAACGTTTTGCGCTAAAATGCATATTAAAGCCGCAATCTTAAAAAGAAAATGTTTTTACGTAAAAACAGCCTCAAGCAGAATTTCAGCAAACATGGCGCCTACCCTATCTTGTAGAGTATAAAAAATGTAGTAAACCAGTTGATTTTAAAAAAAATCGTAGGACTAGTTTTTGAGAAAATCGCAAAAAAGTGAAAAATTATACGAATAAACTACTACTTCCGGTTGACCGATTTTGATGAAAATGTTCGTGTCGCGTCCGGTAGTGGTATGTAGCTTCAGTTTCAAGTTTCAAGTTCGTACGATGTTCCGTTCTTGAGATATTCTGTTCACACACACACACACACACACACAGACCAATCGCTAAAAACATGTTTTTTGGGTTCAGGGGTCTGAAAACGTATAGATCCGGTGAAAACTCGATTTCGAAAAATCAACATGAAAACAATACTTTCCTTCCTATATATTCATATAGGCAAGAGAAAGTAACTAGTAAAAAATGTTGTTTATTGTTTCTAATTAATGTATATTTATTATTATATATTCTAATATCTTTTCGAACCAAGCCTAGTTTTGTTCGAAGAGCCCAAGATATAGAAATTTAAAGAAAAACTAGTAAGAAATTTTGTTTATGGTTTCTAATTAATGTATATTTCTAATTTCTTCTTCTTCTATCTATTTCTACGTCTAATTTCTAATTACTATGTAGATAAATTTGTTTAATGTTATTATTTCGTTGCAGGAGGGCGATTAGCTGGAACACATGTGGGCCCAAATCTTGGTCAGTCTGTATTCGATTACATTGAGAAACAACACAGTCGAGCTCCGATATTTTTCAATTTTATGTATACTCCTGATACCGAACATCCGGTACGTTTTTGACACGTTATTTAAAATTTTAATAATTATGTTGCTTTTTATATTCAAGCTATGTGTTCATTTAATATAAGCAGCAGCTATGTGTGAAAATTTTGCTTGAATGAAAGAATAAAAGTTAATCATAGTAGGTTAAGACGGCATCTGGAGAAAATACCCTTGAAAGTGAAGTGTTATAGACTACATGGACGCAGATACATATGGCAGTGGGGAAAAGGTGCCAGTAGTTAAAATTATAGAAATTGTGATAAATCTCTAAGAATTGAGTTAATGAAAATAAATAGCTATTCGTTGTAAAATCATAAAATTTATGAAAGACCAAGTAGCCTAATCTTTGATATCAAGAAGAAGAAGACAAAAATGCTTTTTGCGTTAAAACAAAAAATAAGTAGTAAGCATGTTCATGTGTGTTGGCAATTAATATTACTTCTTACTAAAGATCTTGAGTTTGATTCTTAAAAGTTTGAAAGTAAAGTGGTTAGCCACTTAACCCTTCCTGAGCGGCAAACAGATATATCCAAGAGGCCGATTTACTCCACTGAGCGGCAAATGGATATATCCAACAATCCTCTATTCCACTGAACGGCAATGTATTGTGTACAAGATATCCCGTAAAATTACAATATATTAATAATTAGTTCATTAAAATGCCGTTAAGATTTCATATTTCATTTATTACAACAGTTGGCGTCCCAAATTTATTGAAAACATTAATTTGCAGTTGTCTTTTCTCCGCTTTGTAAAGGTTTCCCATTTTTACTTTCTCTTGCCTATATGAATGAATATATAGGAAGGAAAGTATTGTTTTCATGTCGATTTTTCGAAATTGAGTTTTCACCGGATCTACACGTTTTCAGACCCCCTGAACCCAAAAAACATATTTTTAGCGATTGGTCTGTGTGTGTGTGTGTACAAAATATCTTAAGAACGGAACATCGTACGAACTTGAAACTTAAGTTACATACCACTACCGGACCCGACACGAACATTTTCATCAAAATCGGTCAACCGGAAGTAGTAGTTTATTCATGTAATTTTTCACTTTTTTGCGATTTTCTCAAAAACTGGTCCTACAATTTTTTTAAAAATCGCCTCATTTACTTAATTTTTTATGCTCTACAAGATAGGGTAGGTGCCATGTTTGCTGAAATTCTTGGTCAGGCTGTGTTCACGTAAAAAATTGTTTTTTTAATATTGCGGTTTTAATATGCGTTTCAGCAAAAAAATGTATATAATAAAAGTTGTAGAGAATTTAAAATTCTACAACTTTTATTTCAAACATTTTTTTGTATAACGCTTAGTTTAGTGGTAATTAGCGATCTTTTGTTTTTTCTCACGAAAACGTGTGAAAAATCAATTCTTTTAAGATTTCGGCCTTAGTATGCATTTTACGACAAAAGTTTATATAATAAAATGTATAGAAAATTAAACGATGTACAACTTTTATTTAAAGCATTTTTCTCTACAGAGCCTAGTTTAGCGTGAAAGAGTGATTATCCGTATTTTTAAGCCACACTGATGTAGTTTTTCATTTCGCATCTCACTCATGATTAAAATTAGGTTATGTTTGTTGAGGTTAGTTTTTTGTTTATTTCTAATGTTTTATTACTAATGTTTGGTATATTGTTAATTATTTGCATTGGCAAGAGAAAGTTGTGTCAGTGTTTCATACCAGATTTTTATGTTTAATATTACTTCCGGAAGAAGAAGATTCGTCTACCATCGTCAATACATATGTTGTGCGCACCCAAAAACTAAGAAAAAATACGAAAATTGATCCGAATAAATAGAATTTTAACATCAAATCAGACACTAAATCATGAAGACATCACACCACATATTCCAAAATGTGACTGCCTTATATACTACAAGATTTATTTTAATATTACAATACACCAATCTATAAATAAATGATAATGTCATGTGAAATGAAAATAATTTGTGTATAAAAATGACAAAACCATTATAGTTTTATTATTAGGCGTATTTGGTTACATTATACCACTGACGATTGAATTGACAAAATGTAATCAGTGGGTGTTTTTTAGATCACCGGTTAGCTTGCAGTGAGTTCACCCAAGGCCACGCCTGTTTGTGTGTTGTGTATTTACAGGGACTAACACATATGCAGTTTGTTTACAACAGGACTCAACTAACAAAAAATGGACTATAATATACAGATGTTTATTTTGTGTTTAGTGCCACTTAAGATTAGCTAAGGTAACGTTAGATATTTTTTGAAATTCATTTAAGGAAGATTGAAGTCGCAGCTATTAATTTAAACGTGTTATGTTATGGTGTTTTGTTATTAGGTGTTAAGGCCGCAGTCACATCTTGCCAATTTAGATATATGGAGGTATTACTTACGAGAAGAATTATCTCACGGTCCTAGTTATGATTTAGAAGTTATACAAATGGATACCCAGCAGGAAGAAGAAGCTGAAGCAGCTGATGGTATCACTAACAAATCTTCTAGGAAAGTTATTACGCTTGGGTAAGTAACCTTGTATGAGGGCTGTTCAAAAAGTATCGGACTATTGTTAACACTTTGAATACTGGCTATTTTAGATGGGTGGGGTCCGTGAATACTGGGTTTTTTTTTATGTATAGTAAAAAATTTGTAGTGAATTTCATATTACATGTGGAAAGGCATATTGCACAGTTTCTGAAAGAGCACAAAATACACTTTATTTCGGTGTATAATATGAGTATGTTACGAGGCGTATTTTTAAAGTAAGGGCCGTTTGAAAATAAAAAAAAAATAAAAGGAAATTTGCAAAAACTAATTTTATTTTCGGAATCTACATACTTTTATCTATTTTTCTACATAGTTTCCAAGTTTTTGTAAACACTTATCATATCGCACAACTAAATTTTGGAAACCTTCTTCATAAAAACTTGCCGCCTGCTGTGATAACCAAGAATTCATGGCCGTTTTCAATTCGTCGTCATCGTCATATTGATTTGATTCGTCGTCTCGTGCATTTATTGAACTAGAGCTACAAACTTCTAATCCCCTTCAAAGTAGTCTCCTTGGTGATGAACACACTTCTCCCAGTGCTTCTGCTGCTGTTCAAAACATTTCTGGAAGGCATCTTTTGGAATGCTGTTAAGCTCGGCCGTCATATTCTGTTTAATGTCTTCTATTTCTTGAAATCGAGTTCCTTTCAGGGGCATTTTCAGCTTAGGAAATAGCCAGAAGTCGCAGGGAGCCATGTCGGGGGAGTACGGAGCTTGGCGAACTATAGGAGTGTTGTTTTTAGCAAGAAAACTCTGAATTAGATGTGCAGAGTGGGCAGGTGCATTGTCGTGATGGAGCTGCCAAGTTTTTGTTGCCCACAGATTCGGTCGTTTGCGCTGCACAGCATCACGTAGGTGACAAAGAACCTCAAGATAGTATTCTTTTGATCCTCGGTGACTAAAGTTCGCACTCGTTCAATAACATTCTCATTCTGGCTTGTCGATGACCTGCCTGAACACGATTCACTCTCCGCTGACGTTTGACCAGTTTTAAATCGATTGTACCACTCACTCTTTTATTTGAGTACAGCTCATGGCAGACTCCCCAAAAGCCTGTTGAATCTTGCGAATCTCCAAGCTTTTGACAAAATTTAATGCAGTAACGCTGCTCAAGTTTTTCTGTCATTTTATAACTTGATAAAAATTGCCGAGCACAACAGAGAGGTCTACACTACTAGGCTGACTGCCGGCGATGGAAGCTTTGTCATGACACGAAACAGTGCATGTGCGCACATGACAGTCCCCTCCACATCACCACTGAGCTTGGCCGCCAGCGCTTCATTCGTTTCAGCGGGAGGACAGAAGGTTTGTCCATAAAGCCAGGTTACGAACATAAATTTAAATGGACTGTAAATCCTAATTAATATTCTAGTTACGTGTACTGGCATGGAGCGAGGTAACTAGTAGACTGTGTACGTTCCGTACGCGTTCCAAAAGACAACTCTTCTATCGAAAAAGCCTGGTTCGTGTAGATTCCGCTCTGCTGCAAGTAAGCGGCGGCACTAGTCAAATGCGAGGGAAGCCCGCAAGTTTAAAGTTCTAACAAGGTCCGATACTTTTTGAACAGCGCTCGTAACCTATATCTGTGTCTAAGACTTTGTATATAGGTAGCCTCGTAACCCTACAGCCCTCGTAACCTATATCTGTGTCTAAGACTTCTTGCTGGCCGCAATGGCGTAGTTGGTAACGTGCTCGCCTCTCATCATGCAGTCTTGGGTTCGAATCCCATTCAGGCACGGCATATTTTCATACGTTACAAAAAAATAATTTCATCCTCCACCGTCTGCGTTAGCAGTAACTGCAGAAGAGTCGGACGTTAAACCAAAAAAAAAAAACACTTCTTGTTCTACTTTTAAGATTTTTAATAGTAGAAAGGATAAAGAAAGCATAAATTAAAAAATGTTTAACTGAATGTAAACTGTGCTGTTGATGGGGTATGAAAGTTAACCAAAGATCACATTAGGAATTGTGATTCTACATCAGGGCTCCTGGGTTTATTTCCTGGTCAGGTCTGGCATTTTTTTTTGTCTTATCCTTTACCATCAGTATTCACAGTTATCATATCGAGGGGTTAATGTCAAACAACACTTATCTGCAAAAACCTATTTTTTAATTATTTTTCAGGAGAGCGAAAAAACTACTTCTAATGTGATTGTCTTCCTATTATCTCAGTTATTTATAGATGTAGTCAACTATAAATTTAGTGTAATTTAATTTATTTCTTAATTGTAAATGTGCCCATAACGGGCAGATGGAGTGTTAAATTAATTGCAATCGATCTGTTGGTTCCGGTGCTACAAAAATTAGATCTGTTTCGCCAATTATGACTGAACTATTTAAGAACAAAAGAAGTAGAGGTGTAAAACATACTACTCAGAGTTATCTCACCTGAGAGTAATGAATTTCACTATACACCAAGACCATGTGATGAATGAAGTGAAGAAAGTGTCATTTGCAGAGTAGAAAGTGGGTGCTTTTCGGAGGGCCTGGCATCCTGATAAGCATACTCTTTCAACTTGGTGAGGAAGGCATGGTAAACCACCTCACTCCTCGTTTTTACTTAGTAAAACCTCTAGAGGTTGAAACCAGCTTTCCGGCTATTGACCTAAACAACAACAATGGTAAATGGTAAATAAATGGTGATGGCTCTCCTGAAAAATTAGGTTTTTGTAGATAGTGTTGTTTGACATTAACCCCTCGATATTAGAAACTATTAAAATTCAGTTGCAATAAAAGACAAGTGTAATGAATTTTGTGTTTGTTCTTGTTTGTTTGTAGATACGATGATGTTGATCGTTGTGTACCAGACGCTTTCTCGCACATTTTAGAAGAAATTCATAAACTTGAGACTGAATTAGGACATTTACCGCAAAAATGGAAAGTTCTCTGGGACAAATTAGAATTACCGACTACTGATTCACTAACGGTAAATTGATTTTGTTAATAAGTAGATTTATTGTAAGTTTATCAATTTATTTCCGTATTAAATACGTGAATTTGGTAAATTGTCAATTTCTCTTTGTTACAGTAAACCCATCATCATTCAACCCTCTAATATCTGAAACCTCCGATATCTGCCTAATGTTTTTCAAAAAAAATTGCAAAATTTTTAAAATTGAATTTTATAAGCTGAGCTGAAGAAAAAAAATGATTTTTCTTAGCAGAGTAGTTTGAGTGTGAGCGTTTGACCTTAAATAAAGTCTGCGAAGGGGGTTAAGTCAAACAAGATAATAATCTTTTTTAGAAAAGACGAAGTAAAAGGAAAAATATATACTGTATTATACTACGATATATTTAAATTTCTGTCTGTATGGTACTTGGAATAGCGTACTAAGTTGAAACTTTATAAACTTAAGTTAGGTACCACTACGGGACCCAACATGAATATTTCCATCAAAATCGGTCAACCAGAAGTAGTAGCTCATTTGTATGATTTTTCACTTTTTGCGATTTTCTCAAAAATGGCCCTTACGGTTTTTTTTAAATCGCCTAATTAACTACATTTTTTTGCTCTGCAAGGTAGGGTAAGCACCATGTCAACTGAAATTCATGGGGGAGGGGTTGTACGCTCTTTTAGAAAAAAATGTTTTTTTAAGATTGTGGTCTTAATATGAATTCTAGGGAAAAAATGTATATAATGAAAGTTATAAAACATTTAGAAACCTACAATTTTTATTTGTAACATTCTTTTCTACAATGCTTAATAATAATTTAGCTCTATGATTTTCGGTATTTTGTTCAAAATCGGTAAAAAATGGGATTTTTTGATATTGCGGTCTTTTTATGTATTTTACGACAAAAATATATATAATAAAAGTTTAAAAAATGTTCACTACTTTTTATTTCAAGCATTTTCTTCTACAGAACCTATTTTAGCGTCAGTTAGTGATTTATCGTATTAAGTGCTACAGAAGTTGATTTTCATTTTGTGTCATTCACTCGTAATTAAAATTAGGTTATATTTTTCATTTTCATTGTTAAGAGAAACTAGTGTGATTGTTTCACACCAGATTTTTTATGAACTGAATTAAGTCCCAGAGTAATTAAAATTTGTGTAAGATATATAATATAAACTTGAAAAGTTGTGATGTTAGTTGATTACCTGTCCAGATTATATAATTTTTTTCTACATGTGGGAAATTTTAATTGTTAAATAATTTAGACAGTTTCTTTAATGATTGTTGTATTTCGTTCTTCTTCTTGTTTGTGTAAACATTATTTTCAGTCTTCTTATTGTTGTCAGAATTTTTTTGTCTTGTTTTCTAATCTGTTGTATTTTTTTTGTTTCTATTGTTTTAACAGAGGCACGCATCGTTTAGCACAGATTTAGTACGTTCTCATGGTCGTTTGTTACACAAACGTTCGACATTAGAAATATTAATGCGAGGTAAAATAGTCGGTGCCACTGAGGCGCCTTCTGCGCCCGTTTATTCGCATCCGCATAGGTTTGAAAGACATAATTTCACTTCGCCTACATTTTGTGATCTCTGCACTAATGTACTTTGGGGTCCTGTTAAGGTATGTGTTGTGTTTTTTTTTTATTTATTCATGATTTTGTTTCCCTTTCCCGATATCCTTTGGATTTTTCTTGTTTTCCTTTCATTACTCATCCTTTACATGTTTATATTCCATTGTTATTTCTTAATAGATTGTTCAACCTTTGTTTTATATGTGATTCCTGTTTTTATTTTTTTTTTGTGTAAGATTTTCATCTAAATTTGTTTGAGTTAAATATATTGAGTATATTTAAATTGTATTGGTAGAACATTTTTTCTGGGCTGTGAATGTTTTTTATTTCTTTAACCTTTTATGTTACAGTTTTTAACCCCTTAAAGGTTTGTGACGAAATATTATGTCGGTAGCATTGTACACAAAAACTGCCAGTGATGTAATGTTATGTTGCTGTCAAAACATTAACCTATTTTTACTTTCTCTTGCCTATATGAATATATAGGAAGGAAAGTATTGTTTTCATGTCGATTTTTCACCGGATCTATACGTTTTCAGACCCCCTGAATCCAAAAAACATGTTTTTAGCGATTGGTCTGTGTGTGTGTGTGAACAGAATATCTCAAGAACGGAACATCGTACGAACTTGAAACTTGAAACTTAAGTTACATACCACTACCGGACGCGACACGAACATTTTCATCAAAATCGGTCAACCGGAAGTAGTAGTTTATTCGTATAATTTTTCAGTTTTTTGCGATTTTCTCAAAAACTGGTCCTACGATTTTTTTTAAAATCGCCTATTTTACTCAATTTTTTATTCTCTACAAGATAGGGTAGCCGCCATGTCTGCTGAAATTCTCGGTGAGGCTCTTTTCACGTAAAAACGTTGTTTTTTTAAGATTACGGCTTTAATATAAATTTTAGCGCAAAAACTTATATAATAAAAGTTGTAGAGAATTTAAAAACCTACAACTTATGTTTCAAACATTTTTTTGTATGACGCTTAGTTTAGCGGTAATTTGCGATTTTCTGTTTTTTTTCTCACGAAAACGTGAGAAAAATCGATTTTTTTAACATTTCGGTCTTAGTATGCATTTTACGACAAAAGTGTATATAATAAAAGTTATAGAAAATTAAAAGATCTACAACTTTTGTTTAGAGAATTATTTTTCTCTACAGAGCCTAGTTTAGCGTGAAAGTGTGATTTTCCGTTTTTTTTAAGCCAAATTGAGTTCGATTTTCATTTTGCGTCTTCCACTCATGATTAAAATAAGGTTATGTTTTTGAGGTTAGTTTTTGTTCATTTCTAATGTTTTAATACTAATGTTAGGTTTATTGTTAATTATTTGCATTGGCAAGAGAAAGTTGTGTGAGTGTTTCACACCAGATTTTTGCTTTTCAACATAATATTTTGTTGCCATCAGCCGAAAATACGTATCAGTCTTTTGTAGTACTGTTTTCGTCAGTTGGATCGTAGCAGTGCTTTTATTTAAACCTTACTAACCGGGAGGCCCAATATCACCCATTCGTCATCATCGTTCTTTAAACTCAAATATCTCCGCAACTATTCATTATATTCTAACGGGTTTAGTTTTATTAGATAGAGACTTTTTTCTTCTCTCATTTGATGTATCTTGCAAATTTGTACGATAAAAATTGATGATGTGGTGGTACGCAAAAAAAATGTATTTTTTTTTTGAACAGCCAGTACTAAAATTTGAACGTTTTTATCCATAACTTTTCAACAAAAAAACGTATTTGTTTGGGAATGACATCATCAGTTAGTTTAAAATGTAACAATCGAAATCAATAAATTAAAAGTGCCAGGACAAATTTTATGACCCTAAAATCGAACAAAGAAGGTTAACACTACCTGTCTCGTCTATCCCTCCCTTAAACCTTACAATTAGTGTCAAAATAAACAATAACATATTTTGATTTATGCTATCCTGTTTAGAAAAGGATGATACACACAAAACAACATGCGGAAAAGAGATAGAACTTTCATAGAAGAGTAGTAAATAAAAATTGAAAAGACACCACATTATTATGAGGCGATTTTTTTCATCCAGCACATTACTTTGTTGAACAAAAAGTATATCTTTTGAATGCATCTATCAATTTGCAATATCTAAAAAAATGTTGTTATTTTTACAATGAATTGCTTTATTTATGTATACTAAACATAATGTTTTTTGTATTTTTTAGTGATTTAGTGACACTTTTTCATACGTAAATTGATATTACTAAAAAGAAATATTTTTCCTTAATTTTCAATTTTTATTCTGGTCGTAAATGAAAACGAAAAAATTTGGTTCAAATATTGTTCTAATAACAAATTCTTTATAAATAAATGGTAATTTTTAGGAATGAAACTGAATGAAATAAAAAGAGTTTTCATTAGGCGTAAAATGATAGTCCGTGTGATCGTTAAAATCTCCGTTCTCGTCGGGTTAAGGGGTTAATAGGATGTAGTACTACTGGAGGAGCAGGTTTTTATAGTCAAATTTTTTTAAATTTTATCAAGGTCTGATCCAGACTGCATTGTCCAGCTCTTATGAAAGGTGGGGAGCGTAAGTGTTATTTGCTAGAAGAATCAAACTTCAGTTTATGTCACGATCGTAATAAACGAAATAAAACTGAATCTACAGTTTCTTGTACATGTGTCTATTTTTTATATGGTTTTTTTGTACAACAACATTTGTGACACGTTTCCACAGAATTGTAGCAGTTCTATAATACTAAAAAAAGCTAATAGAACGTTCAATTCTTTATATAAGTTAAAACTACCTGATTTTTACTTTCTCTTACTCTATTTAAATAAATAGGGAATTGTCGATTTTCATGTCTATCAAAATTATGTTTCAAAATCAAGTTTTTACTGGGTACATAAGTTGTCAGGTGAGATGAACCCAAAAATAAACATGTTTTTAGCTATTGGTCTGTGTGTGAACAGAATAGTACAAAATGGAAACTTGAAACTTAAGTTAGATACCACTACGGGACCCACAAGAACATTTTTCTTCAAAATCGATCAACCAGAAGTAATTGTTTATTCGTGCCATTTTTCTCAAAAACGGCTTCTACTATTTTGTGTAAAATAGTCTCATTTACTTCACTGTTTATGTTCTACTGGATAGGGTAAGCACCATGTCTGCTGAAATTCATGGGACGCCTATGCTCTTTTAGAAAAAAATTGTTTTTTTAAGTTTGCAACCTTAATATGCTTTTTAGGGCAAAAGTTTCCGCCCTGTTATTCAGTTCGTACAACATTTCAAATTTGTTTTTCTGTTAGTCCAGGCAACAGTTTCAAAATGAATTTCGGTGATGTCTGACAAAATTTGATGTACTGGTTCAAGAAATATTGTAGTAACAAATTATATTTAATAAATTTATGTTGTTGTTTTTTTAGACTGGTTTGAAATGTATCGATTGTGGCTACAGTTGTCACGAAAAGTGTGCCGACAATGTTCCAAAGAATTGTACAAAATACAAAGCAGTTGCTGATGGAACGTTAACGAATCCTACTTTGACACGCAGCGGTGGTGATACTGGATCTGTTAATTCAAGTGAGTTTATGTTTTTTCAGTTTGACTTTTGTGTTAAGTAACGGGTGTTTTATTAAGGACGCAACCCTGATTATAAGAAGATAGAAGTAATACATCGGTAAATTTTCTGTCCCCCAATCAGTATATTGGCAACAGTGTACTCAAGGCCAACTACCTGAGACAGTTAAAATGTTCCAGTCAAGCATTTGTGTGGTGACAGCAGTCGTTTCGTTATATTGTGTCAGCAATGGTTTTTTCCAAAGAAGAATGCGTGTTTATTGTAAAGACTTACATAGCAAGTAAACCTTACAAATGCAATGCCAATGCGATAAGGATGTAAATGTAACTTTTTCGTAGCTCTGAAAACAGTAGTTAATGTTAGCCCAGCTTGCAATGATAATCTTCTAAGTGATTTTTTTAGGTGATTGAGTCAAACAATTTTTCAAAACTTTGAGAACTTCCGCGGTTAACTTTGTTGGCTGGCGAGGTGGTTTCTCATCGAGTACACTCCCAGTTCTACGGAATTTATTTATTAAATGCAATATTGACAATTTATTCGGAACGGCAGAACAGGGAAATTTCCACTGAAACTTATCTTGCACACATTATAAGTAATGTATAAGGTAAATTTTTACGTATATACGATAATTATAGTTGCGTATTTTGCCTGCACTTCTCTTTTGAAACCACGCTATTCTAGAGTTGATTTTGGTTACTTTTTTTGTTTACGTGATGTGTTTTTGTACATATTTTCTTTATTTTCAACGTAGAATTGTTTTTCTGGTTTTATTTTGAAGTAAACTTTAAGGGTAAGGATTTGTATATAAAGAATTTTAAAAGGAAAGCATAAGAAAGTTTTAAACAGTAGCATCATCTGAAAATTTTGAAAAAGTTTGTCTAAAAATTGTCTTCAAATAGCTTCAGCATCCTGAAGTGCCACGTAACAATTTTAATAAAATATATATTTTATTAAAATTTTGAAAAACATTTATCTAAAAATTGTCTTCAAATAGCTTCAGCATCCCGAAGTGCCATGTAACAGTTTTAATAAAATGTATATATTTTATTCTCCTAAGTTTTCTCGTTATTTTGGTGTGTAATACGATTAGGTTTGCGTTTAAAAGCAAATTTTTAAGGATATCTTTATGGTTCAGTGACCTACCTGCTAAAAACTCCGTTTAGAAAAATGTTATTACCGGCTCTTTGGTTAAAGTGGTAATTTGTTTTACATAAAAAGAATGAACATTCTTAGTTCGTAAATTTTGTGTATGATTCAGGGTAATTTTTGTGTTTTCAGGCGTGAACGCGATGCAGACAACAAATCAACAATATTACGATCAATTCTCTTCAAACGTAGCTGAAAATAGAACTCACGAAGGTTATTTGTATAAAAGAGGCGCTTTATTAAAAGGATGGAAACAACGGTGGTTCGTCTTAGATTCGATCAAGCATCAATTGAGATATTACGACGCTATGGAAGATTCACATTGCAAAGGGTTAATCGGTAAGTATCATTTTTAGAATTTAATATTTTAACCCTGCCCACACTGTTGATCTAATTTTAGGTAATGCTGGATGGATTGTGGTTGGGGTGATAAAACGTGCTTCTGCAAGGTCAGTATAAATCAGAGACCGGTAAATATTGCACTTTTCTTGTAGGGAATTCTTTAATGCATCTGATAGTGTTTTCAGAAATAGAATATCATAACAGCGAAAATTTTTATTCCCTCTATAGTGTGTAGGTAGCATTGATGGTTTGAGAATTGTTTGTTTTGAATGGAAATTCGTGTAGCTTGTGTGTAAGTTAACGTACACGCATGTTCTTTCTTTAGTTTGTGTTGAAGCTATGACAATTCTGTTAGGATGTTTACCCTTGAAAAGGAAAGACGAGTCCATTTTACTTTCAGGTGGGGGTTTACCACCACAGAGGCAAAAAATTTGACACTTTGCCGGGTTGCAAAGGACGCGTTATGGCTTCCTTCTAACCGCACTTACAGAATTTTTAAAACACGTGGTTGTAGGGAAACGAATTTTCAACATTGCTTTGCTTACAGCTCTAACCTAAATATAATAGTGGCTCTGTAACATCACTGTAAAAAATATAAAATACCATCCCTTCATGCTTCTCTGTGACGTGAAAATGGACTTATGTAGAACATTTTGTAACTTTGTCAAATATTTACGGAAATTTAAATAAAAAATTACATGTATTTCAGTAAACTCTTGTCTACAAAACATGTTTTATAAATTTTTTTGCCAAACTGAAATTTAAGCCCGTTATAGTAAAAATATATTTTGTGTAAGCACAAAAATTTTCACGGTTGAAAATTTCGCTCGCCTAAACGCAAAGAATTATGAAGCGATTTTGTTGTAATTATATTGAAAAAGCGCGTACGTATTATATGAATCAACTGTAATATTTTTAGAATTTTTCATCAGTAGTGACGTTAGATAAAACAGTTGTTTTGAGAGCGCGTTTTGAATTTTGTAATTCTTCCGTTTAACTTGTAACAGTCCGTTTTCATAGGGTTAAAAGTGTAGTTTATTTGGACTCCTAGTGCGGTGTAATTATATCATTTATATTATATGATTTCTAGGTTTATATTTCCATGCTCGTGGAGTAATCTGTGTGCTGGCATTCGAAGTAAATGGTTGGAACAATTTCTCTGTTATATTTTTTATTTTCAACAGACTGACTGAACATTTAACTCAGCGCGTATAGCTTCGTCAAGTACTCTATGACTTCCCGCAAAAATCTCATTTCAGCAGTCTGGATATGAGATTCATTCCTCTATAATAAATCCTATTTGTTTCAGTAGCGTGCAAATTAATCCGAACACAGGGAATTTTTTGTTTTTTTCTATGTTATGGCTACACTGCTAACCACACGCATTCTGTAAGCTGTCTGTGCAGTGTGAAGTTATTGTTCTTTGTCTATAGAAATTTCGTGACATAAGTAGTGATTTATACAAGTGTATTTAATTTTTTTATGACCAATTCATGTATTGTTTTTGTGTCTGTTTATGTAATATATTGTAACAATGGATGTAACTCCAAGAAAACATTCAAAAATTGTTTCTCTCTCCGAGTATACTGGTATGACACAACGACAAATAGCTTCAGAGTGTGGTGTTGGACTAAGGACAGTGAATGCTATATTAAAACAATTTCGAGAAACTCGTTCCTTTTCACCTCGATGGAAAGGAAATGTGGCCGTAAAAGAAAATCCACTGCAGCTCAGGATCAGTTATTTGTGAGAATAAGTTAAGTGAATCCAAAATTAAGTGCTGTGGACTTAAATCGACAGCTTGCAGCCAGTGAAACAAATTTGCATATGACAACTGTTAGACGCCGACTTCTTGATGCTGGACGGAAAGCTCGTCGACCGGCTAAAAAACAATTTTTGACCCAAGCAATGTGCAAAAACGGTTATTGTGGGTCAAAGCACATGCGAAGTGGACTGTTGCTGACTGGAAAAATGTAATGTTCTTTGATGAATCCCATTTTTACGTTTAAGGGCAAAAGGTTTCTTACGTTCGGAAATCAGCAGATGAAAGATCATCACCGGCTCATATCCAGCAATTAGTTAAACATCCCCAGAAAAAAATGTTTTGGTGTTGTTTAACATTTGAAGGTCCTTGTTCATTAGTCTCAGTAAATGGTATGTTAAACAGCGATGAATACATCCAAATTCTTAAGTCAAAGGTTGTGCTACAACTGCAAACAAAATTTCCACATGGCAATGGAGTGTTTCAACAAGATTTAGTGCCATGGCATACTGCCAAAAAAATGAAAGCATTTTTCGAACAAGAAAGCGTTAAAGTGTTGATATGGCCACGTAATTCCCCAGATATAAGTCCGATTGAAAATCTTTGGGCAATTGTGAAAAAACGACTCTCGAAAAAGGAATGTACTTCAAAAAATAACCTAATTGCAGCAATAATATCGGTATGGTTTCGTGACGAAGAAATTTAAAAAATGTGCATTACACTAATTGAATCTATGCTAAATCGCATACGTAAACTGATAAACAATAAAGGTGACCATATTAGTTATTAACCCTTATACACCGCAAAGCCACATTTGTGGCAAACCGGTTGAATCGCGCGGTCATTCACTAAATGCATGACATTACAGTCAGTTTACATCGTAGAACAAAAAATATGGTATGAAATTGGTAGTAGATTTCTTAAAGCGTGTGATACGCGTTTCAGAATAAGGATATCATAAAAGGGAAATTTTTTATTCCCTGTACAGTGCGATGTTAAGAGCCAAGGTTATAGAATTTCCCTTTTTCGACTCATTCATGTGGTGTACATAACAAATTGAACGTAGATGAATTCTGATTGGTCTGGCTTGTTGATGGTATGGCTTGTTTATGGTATTCATCACCTCCATATCCTTCCTCATCCTTTTCAGCACCTCAACATTAGTCATATGTGCCGTCCAAGGGATTCTCAGCATTCTACGGTAGAGCCACATTTCGAATGCATTTAAATTATTAATTTACACATATTTTTAACAAAATTTATGACTCTGGTACGCTTCCAACCGAATGGCTGAGGTCAGAATTTATTGCACTTCCTAAGAAGTCAAGCGCCAAGAGGTGCGAAGAATACCGCACTATCAGTCTTATGAGCCATCTTCTCAAGCTGTTCTTGAAAATAGTTCACAAAAGAATTTATAAAATATGTGAAAGTATGATAGCCCCCACCCAGTTCGGTTTTATAAGGGCAGTAGGAACAAGGGAGGCTTTGTTTGGGGTCCAGGTTCTGTTTCACAGGTGCCGCGATGTGAACTGTGATGTGTATGCATGTCTGGTGGATTATGAGAAGGCTTTCGACCGAGTGAATCATGAAAAAATGCTGGCGATACTGAAGGAAGCTGGAATAGATGATAAAGATCTCCGAATAGTAGCAAATCTTTACTGGAACCAGTCAGCAAGCATGAGAGTGGACGGGGAGAACACAGAAAGTGTTAGGATATTGCGAGGGGTGCGGCAAGGCTGTATTCTGTCGCCTCTTATATTTAATCTTTATTCTGAGAAAATTTTTTCTGAAGCATTGCAAGAGGAGGAACGAGGTATATTGCTGAAGGGACTCCGAATTAACAATATCAGATATGCGGATGATACAATAGTATTTGCAAGCAGTATGGAAGATCTCCAAGAATTAATGAATAAAATTACAGCCTGCAGTAACCAATATGGACTTAATATTAACACCAAGAAGACAAAGATGATGATAATCAGTAAGAATAACATAAGAAATTGTTATCTGTATGTTAATCAAAAGGAAATAGAGAGAGTTAGCCACTACAATTATCTTGGTACTACCATTAATGAAGCTTGGGATAATACTCAAGAAATAAAATCCCGAATAGGCAAAGCGAGGTCTGTTTTCAACAGGATGGGGGCAGTGTTTAAGAGCCATAATCTGACCCTCGACACAAAAATGAGACTCAGGTGTTATGTCTTCTCTGTGTTGTTCTATGGTGTGGAGTCCTGGACGCTCAATGATGCCATCTCCAAAAAGTTGAATGCATTCGAAATGTGGCTCTACCGTAGAATCCCTTGGACGGCACATATGACTAATGTTGAGGTGCTGAAAAGGATGAGGAAGGATATGGAGGTGATGAATACCATAAAGCGAAGAAAGCTCCAATATCTTGGACACATTATGAGGAATGGAGAAAGGTATGAACTTCTGCAATCCATACTGCAAGGAAAAATATTGGGACAAAGGGGCCCAGGTCGAAGAAGAATATCCTGGTTAAAGAACCTTAGAACCTGGTTCAATAAAACTACTCCGCAACTGTTTAGAGCTGCAGTTGACAAAGTGAGGATCGCCATGATGGTGTCCAACATTCGAAACGGATTGGCACCTTAAGAAGAGATATTCAAAATGTGCGTACGTTTTATATGAATTAGCTGTAATTTTTTTCATAATTTTTCATTAGTAATGACGCTAGATAAAACATTTTAAATAAGGTCGCGGTTATACGAAACCGGTTTTACTGTTTTACGCGAAATAGTCCGCTGCAAGAGGGTTAAACATTAACAAATAGAATTTATATTTATATTTTTTCAAAAATAAAGTAACTTTTCATTACATAACATCCGTGTTCGGATTAATTTGCACGCTACTGTATTAGTGGTACAACCATTGCTTTATAAAATTTCATTTGGGTGTCCGTTCAGGTGACAGGACAAGAAATAATTATTGTTTTTTCACATAAAAAGAATGTTTTTTAATTTTTCGTGTATTTTTTTCTGATTTAGAACTAGCTGAAGTGATGTCTGTAACACAAGCTGCTCCATCTCCAGGTCCTCCAAAGAAAACTGATGACAAGTCGTTTTTTGATGTAAGTCACTCATTTCAATCTACTTTAACAATATTGTGTATTTATTTATTTTTTTAATCCCTTACCATGTGTGATGATCAAACATGTGAAATACTTTGTTTTATAATGATATGTAATTTCCTTGTATTTCATTGTAATTCCTTGTATGTAATTTCATTGTAAACTTCCGTTCGCAATGACACATCTTTGTTTATTGCTGTAGTACTAAAATAGTATACTTGAAACCCCTTGTCTAAATACAATGAGAAACTTTTAAGTACAGTAATTCCTCGTTATCTGCGGAGGTTACGTTTCGGAGGGTTACCGCAGTTCGTAAAATCGCGAATAATGATACCTTATATGAACGAAAAGATGGGGGTTAGGTTCTAAAGGTAAAGTCCTGTAATCGTTTTAAGTGTTTAATAGTTTTAGGAACATTTTACCATTATTATAATCTAGTATGAATGTTTAATAAATACAGTAATGTAGGTACGCGTAAAAAATTAAAGTTGCTTTAAAATAGTTAGTTAGTTATGGCTCTTTGCTTCTTCTTCTTTTCAAACTCCTTGTGGACTTCTTCGTATGGTATCATCTCAACTCAGCTCCTGAGTCCTCTTTTGAATTGAAGGGCCCTTTCCGTGACTGCATTTGTCTCCAACATGTGGTCAGCCAATGCGTTGCCATGCTGAGGATCTCGTTGATGGTTTGTGAAGAAATGCTTGGCTTTGTTCCAGGATCGTCGAACAAACAAAGAACAGTACGTACGTACGTACAAAGAAGTTAGATTGACACATGGGGGAAAACGTACTGAGAAATTACAGTATGGTGCGTGGGCGTACGTATAGCGGTGGAGATGGGGTTGTACTGGCGGAGCCCAGTACCCGTTACCCGGCGCTCACTACGTACAGTACGCGGAAATTTAGCTTGGCTCATGGCGGCCGTCGCCATGCTAGTGTGTGGCTCAACATGATACGGATGCCAAAAAATTTATTCAAACACATGTTTTCAGAACTGGATGACTTCCCAACCAAGTACGGTGTACACAAGGTGAGAAAACGTACGTATTTTAAGGTTTTAGGCCCACGGACAAAGTCCGCGGATAACCGAAACAGGCGGATACTAAATCCGCGGATACCAAGGGATTACTGTACAATCCTTCTCTATCCCTACAACGCTCCATGCGTCTTGCTTCTTCTTCTTTTCAAACTGTTTGTGGACTTCTTCGTATGATATCATCAGCTCCTGAGTCCTCTTTTGAATTGAAGGGCCCTTTCCATGACGGGATCCGTCTCCAACATGTGGTCAGCCAATGCGTTGCCATGCTGAGGATCTCGTTGATGGTTTGTGAAGAAATGCTTGGCTTCATTTCAGGATCGTCGAACAAACGAAGAACTGTATGTACGTACAAAGAAGTTAAACTGACACATGGAGGAAAACGTACGGAGAAATTACAGTATGGTGCCTGGGCGTACGTATGGCGGTGAGGGTGGGGTGTTACTGGTGGGGCCCGGTACTCGCTGATGCGCTCACTACGTACAGTACGCGGAAATCTAGCTTGGCTCATGGGGCCATTGCCGTACTAGTGTGTGACTCAACATGATACGGATGACAAAACATTTATTCAAACACATGTTTTTACTTTCTCTTGCCTATATGAATATATAGGAAGGAAAGTATTGTTTTCATGTCGATTTTTCGAAATCGAGTTTTCACCGGATCTATACGTTTTCAGACCCCCTGAACCCAAAAAACATGTTTTTAGCGATTGGTCTGTGTGTGTGTGTACAAAATATCTCAAGAACGGAACATCGTACGAACTTGAAACTTGAAACTTAAGTTACATATCACTACCGGACCCGACACGAACATTTTCATCAAAATCGGTCAACCAGAAGTAGTAGTTTATTCGTATAATTTTTCACTTTTTTGCGATTTTCTCAAAAACTAGTCCTACGATTTTTTTTAAAATCAACTGGTTTACTACATTTTTTATGCTCTACAATATAGGGTAGGCGCCATGTTTGCTGAAATTCTGCTTGAGGCTGTTTTTACGTAAAAACATTTTCTTTTTAAGATTGCGGCTTTAATATGCATTTTAGCGCAAAACGTTATATAATAAAAGTTGTAGAGAATGTAAAATTCTACAACTTTTATTTCAAACATTTTTTTGTATAACGCTTAGTTTAGCGGTAATTTGCGATTTTCTGGTTTTTTTCCTCACGAAAACGTGAGAAAAATCGATTTTTTTAACATTTCGGTCTTAGTATGCATTTTACGACAAAAGTGTATATAATTAAATTTATAGAAAATTAAAAGATCTACAACTTTTGTTTAGAGCATTTTGCTCTACAGAGCCTAGTTTAGCGTGAAAGCGTGATTTTCCGTATTTTTAGGCCAAACTGAGTTCGATTGTCATTTTGCGTCATTCACTCATGATTAAAATAAGGTTATGTTTTTGAGGTTAGTTTTATTGTTTATTTCTAATATTTTATTAATAATGTTAGGTTTATTATTAATTATTTGCATTGGCAAGAGAAAGTTGTGTGAGTGTTTCACACCAGATTTTTTAGAATTGTATGACTTCCCAACCAAGTACGTTGTACACAAGGTGAGAAAACGTACGTATTTTAAGGTTTTCGGCCCACGGACAAAGTCCGCGGATACCTAGGGATTACTGTACTTTTCTTGACTTTTTAGCACGAAACAGTATTCAATGTTTTTGATTTTCAGTACGTACCATCTTTATGGCTATTTAATTGACAGAAATTATTTGCACATTTTTGAGTTCACTTATAAACTTAAAAATGGTTTATTTGTTTGCAATTGATGCTTGGAAAACATGAAAAAAGTAGCAAATTTTTTAAAATAACGCAATAAAATGGGTGTGGGTTGTTGGTTAATAAACCCAAATTTGTTCTACAATACAACTAAATCATATTTTAAAAAATAATGAATTCCTAACAAGTAAATAGAATTATATTTTGAATTAACTTAATTTTTTTAAAAAAACCAGACGATAACTTCATGTTTTGATTCTCACTATCAACATTAAAATAAACACAATGATATCATGTTTTTTGTACAAGTCATTCTGTATGACATTTACGTTTACCGTGAGTTTTTTTAAATCTTTTTGACAGAAAATGGCTGAATAAAACGTATTCTGCCTGCATGCTGTGTATATGTAGTATCAAACTAAAGAAGTAAGCTATTTTAGAAAGTTTTAAGTATTAATAATTATTGTTATTAGTATTAACTTGTAAGTTAATTATTTGTTGTAGTTAACTGTTCAGGAATTAACGAGTAGTTTATTAAGGGTTTTGGGTTAAACGGGAAGTGGTAACCATGTAATCTGGTGTTTTTTAACAGTTGAAACATTGTGGACAGCAGAATCCTTATTGTAATTCTAACGATTATCCTTTGTCAGATATTGGAAAGCCATGTGACAATTTTTTTTTTAATTTATTTATTTAAAGTCGCATCAAAGTTTGTTAAAAGAAGTAGATGTGAATGGTAACAAAATCAGAATAGTAACGCAATTTAAATACCTCGGAAAAGTACATAACACAGAACGTAAACGAAAAACCCTCAATTCAAATTAGAACAAACAAACTGACTAGAGCACAAAAGCTAACCTGGTACACCTACACCAAACGATGTTTATCCATAAATGCAAAATTATTTTGCCGCATGTTGCAGCTGGTATTTCAAAAATATGTCAAAAAATCAATTCTCTTTAAATATACAACAAATAATACCGGGTGAGCATAAAGTCTTGCCCTGATTATAAAAATTTATTGCAGAATAACTGTTTGACATAATAATTTAAATTTGATGCTGTTACATAGGTTAGTGTTAATAGTTTTTTTTAAGATTACTTACATTAATAAACTTCAACGTGTGCCCCCTTGGTAGCTCGGAGAATGTCGAAGCGGTATTCCAGTTCCCGCCAGGTGTTTTGTAACATGTGTTCTGTCACAGTACCCACAGCAGCTTGTATCCTAGCCTTCAGTTCGTCAACGTCAGCAACTGGTGTGGCGAAGACTCTATCCTTGATATAGCCCCAGAAAAAAAAGTCAAGGGGAGTAATGTCTGGAGAGAGGGGTGGCCAGGGTGTTGGACCTTCCTTTCCAATCCACCGATCCTGAAATGTTTCATCACGGAAAACACCATTAACGCTAACATTTACTTAGATGTTTTGCAACAGTTCATTGCACCACAGTTAGAAGAATATCAACCATGGATAATTTTCCAGCAAGATGGGGCACCGCCCCTCTGGGCTTTGATAGTGCGTAATTTCCTGGATGAAACATTTCCGGATCGGTGGATTGGAAGGGATGGTCCAACACCCTGGCCACCTCGCTCTCCAGACATTACTCCCCTTGACTTTTTTTTCTGGGGCTATATCAAGGATAGAGTCTTAACCACACCAGTTGCTGACGTTGACGAACTGAAGGCTAGGATACAAGCTGCTGTGGGTACTGTGACAGAACACATGTTACAAAACACCTGGCGGGAACTGGAATACCGCTTCGACATTCTCCGAGCTACCAAGGGGGCACACGTTGAAGTTTACTAATGTAAGTAATCTTAAAAAAAACTATTAACACTAACCTATGTAACAGCATCAAATTTAAATTATTATGTCAAACAGTTATTCTGCAATAAATTTTTATAATCAGGGCAAGAATTTATGTTCACCCGGTATATCAAATTAACTAGAAAATTCCAAATTTTAATACAGTATATGTAAAGGTGTAACTTACCTTGATATATTTTAGTATATCAAATTAACTAGAAAATTCCAAATTTTAATACAGTATATGTAAAGGTGTAACTTACCTTGATATATTTTAGTAGCTATTTTCACAAAAACAGAAAAAGTTTTACAAAGTTTTCACTTAATTTTTAAAACCTATCCAATACACTAACACTAATTTCATTATATGCAAATTGTTCACTATTTTATGTAGATGAGGTTAGAAGAAAAAAAGTTTACTCTTGTTGCACCAGAAAAGAATAAACAATATTTTTTTGCATGTGGTGCCATGCACAAAAATTTACTAATATTGACTCCTCATCAACACTTAATAAATCGTTTATTTCGTAATCATTCAAACTAATATTTTCACCACACATTTTTAACACACAAAATAAACAATATACACACCAAATCGAATAACAACTCATGCTAAAACACAATTAAACGTGCAGAAAACTTACGATAAAATGTAAACAAACAAAAACCATGTGTAGAAAGAATAAGATGGGCAACCCATGTGGTGATTTATTTCCCATTTTCAGAAAACCATTAAAGGGAATTATTTTAGACAAAACTATCGTGTTACGGTTCTAAAAGGGAAATAAAAATGTACACTATCGATTAGTAACACGCACTAATGGCAAATATGAAAAATACAAATTTAAACAACAGTTGAATGAAGACGTCCTACTAACGTCGCAAGTGCGACTTTACCGCTCCGGCCATCATCAATAGAGTCGCAATTGCGATGTTTGCCACTAGTAGGGTTAATGGGTTGAAAAGGGTGTCTAACCCTTAAACTAATTCTTTTTATTTACAAAGTTATGAACAAGTTAGATGGCTAAAACTTTATGGAGATGTTACGTTTAGTGATGCTAAAAAAATTACACCTCAGCAATTTCAAAATTTACCCGTAAGGGGTTGAAAAGGGTGTTGTTCTACCATTAAATCAATATTTTCAGTTTACTCCGTTACAGATGAGCTAGGTAGCCGAAACTCGGTGGAGATGTTACCTACAGTGCACCTAAAAAAATTATCCCTTAACGATTACAAAAATGTATCTGGGGTGGAAATCGGTGTTCAACCCTTCTTAAATCAATATTTTTTTGTTTATTAAGTTCTGTACGAGATATATATTGCCAGCATGGGAGATCATGATTATTTTAACCCTCACATTGTTATGTCCAATATCTGGCTTTGGACTACCATTAAAAGAATTAAATTTTTAACAGAAGTAGTAAGGTCTTTTAAGGATTTTGTGTAACTCGTTAACTTTATGTAGATTAACTTTTTTGTAATTTTTGTGTTTAATATTTATGTGAATGTGTTTTTTTTCTTAATTAAATTGTTACAGCTAAAGACAAATAGAAGAACTTATAATTTTTGTGCAAGTGACGCAGCCATGGCTCAAGAATGGATTGAAAAAGTCCAAGCTTGTCTACAATAATTTTTTAAATAAATATTTATATATATTAAGTAAAATTTAATATAATAAATTTTATTATAAACCTAACCTGTTTTCTTGATTTTACAATTGTTTTTAAATATTATTGTGTATTTGCGGAAAAAAAAATGCTTCTAGTCAGTATTGCCATATTTCAATATCATCTGTCGAATTGTCGTCTTTAGATTAAAATTTATATAAATTATGAGGAAAATTGAAAAAGAATTTATTATGAAAATGTCTATTGCGCTGTTGTAACTATTTAAAAAAAAAATTATAATGGTATTTTTATTTGATTATCATGTATTTTGAAAATTTATTTAATTTGATTTTTCGGTTAAAAATATTATAGTTTTCTATATTAAGGGGAGAGTCTACCTTCTAAAACAAATTTTTCTTTGAAAAAAAAATTGCACCATTTACTGTATGAATCTGAGCTTTCTGCAGCTGCGGGATGAAGGGGACAGACAAAGTACCAGACTGCTGCTACGTCATTATAGTGTATTAATCATCTCATTGCTATTCGCTAGGCAGTAGGCTGCCTAGTACGGTGTTGTTTTGACTATTTGCTGTAGACGGCGTCACCGAATATTTATGTAGTTTGGATAGTACCCGTGACTAATACAAACATAGTACTAGTAAAACTTTACTATAGATACTGAAGTCACGAGATAGCCTTTTGCGTAAGTGTGGGCTGTGAGGAAGGGAAATGATATATTTGCAGTGCTGCCAACCTTAACAGTGAGACACTACTCGTACATTTCACTATCGTGAAGTTTCTACATACATTTTGTAAGCTGTTATTTATTCCGAGAAAATGTTTTCTTCATAAACCTTATAAGAAATAAATATGACCTGTAATATTGCCTATAGCTTAATTAAATGACTAGAAATGTTTGATTTACTGTAATTACGAATGAATCGCCTACTTTACGATTGCTGTAACTGGCATTTTCATTATCAGTCTCTAGTTTCTACCTAACCGTTTTCTTTTTTTTTACCAGTTGTCAACAAAACTGTTAAAGAAGTTTCTTTACGTCCTTAATTTCCTTCTTTATTTTTCGAATTATAGAAAGAGAAACATCACGGTAGTTAGCCGCTCGCTCTCGGCTTTTGTTAAGAGGCACAAATTGGCATTTTCGTTTAACTTCAACTTCTTAGCATATTATTAGATTTCGTTCAACACTGAATAGTTCGACCATGTTTTCGAGAAACCGACATATCTGTAACTAATAGTTAACCTAAAAAAGGTTCCGCGATATACTATATATGCTCTGGGTATAGTATAAGTTGTTAAGTTTGTTGTACTGAAATTAAAGCAGTCAGGCATGCGCACTGATGATTTTCCCCCTTTAGCCCTCGTTGCAAACAAGGGCAAACTCGTGACTTAAGTAACTTTACTACTAACGCAATCTCTCACTGTAGTAGTGACGTAATGCATTCCTCTCAGCTGCACAAAGCTTAGGAACAGGCAGTATATTTATTTACTTTTTTTTGGAGTATTATTCTGAATTAAGTGGTGTATTTATTTTATTAATAATACAGAATAACTGTTTTTAACCAAACTTGGGTCTTTTTGTCTTCCATCCTCGATATGGCAATTTTAAAACAATATTAAAAATATAGGACTGTTGTAGTTGAACGCAGAATAAATTTTTTTTGTCATCAGTCTCTCGACTGGTTTGATGCAGTTCTCCAAGCTGTTCTATTTTGCGCAAGTTGTTTCATATCTACATACCTGTAACACCCTACATCTTTTGTAATTTGCTTTATATATTCTAATCTTTGCCTCCCTCTACAATTTACTCCCTCAATATTACCCTCCATTATTGATAGACTAATGTCTTAAGATATGCCCCATTAGCCTATCCCTCTTCTGGTAAGATGCGTCCATATACTTCTTTTTTCATCCACTCGCCTAAGAACCTCTAAATTACTTATTTTGTCCACCCACCTAATCTTTGACATTTTCCTATAACATCACATTTCAAAAGCTTCTATCCTCTTCTTTTCTACAGCCCCTATCACCCACATTTCACTTCCGTATAATGCTACACTCCAAACATATTGTTTTAAGAAATTTTTCCTGATCTGTAAATCAATGTTTGTAGTCAGTAAGCTGTTTTTCATTTCAAAGGCTTTTGTATGTTTTCGTTGCCTACTTTTAAATTTCCCATCTCTTCTAAACCACTCTTGCTGCTGCACAACACTTTCGTTTTGTTCTTATTAATTTTCATGAAGTAATCCTTTCTCAAGATCTCATCCATTCCATTTAAAGCATCCTCTAGTTCTTTCTTTGTCTCGGCTAATACTACTACATCATCGGCGAATCTCAGCATTTTTATTGTTTCTCCTTGAATTTTTATTCCTGCGTCAAATTTCTCCTTCACTTCATTTATAGCCTCTTCTATATACAAGTTAAAAAGTAGTGGTGACAAAGAACACCCTTGTCATACACCTTTTCTTACAGCAGCCTCTTTTCATACCCCTCGATTCTCAAAACAGCTGTTTGATTCTTATACAGACTGTAGATATTTTTCCTTTCTTTGTATTTAATTCCTAGCCTTTTCAAAGTTTTAAACATTTTACTCCAGAATAAAATGTTGAAGCTAAATGTTGATATAAAAGTATGTTGTCTGATTAATTTTTTTGGAGATGCAAGGGATAAAACTCGGGTGTATATTTATTATGAAACCAACTGTAGGCTCGTCTGTGCAAGAGACACTGTTTAACCTCACGGATTGTAAAGTAACAAAAACGTAAGACAAAACATGCCACTTGCGCGCACTCCGTCGGGAGCTACGAGTATTAGATGTTTTTGGCACTTTTATATAAATAAATACATGTTGTAACTGTACAAACTGTCAATTTTTTTTTTTTGCCGGAATCAAATCTAGATTATCAACGGTCCAGATTTTTGACGCTTTACAGTAATACTAATTTTTTTTAGAAATTATAACCTACTCAATTGATTTAAAGATTTGTTTTAATAATTGCACAGAATTTTTGGGTTCCCTGTTTGCAAAAGGTAATTCTAAATTTTACACATTATAAATTTTTTTTATTATTATTTAAATTATTACATCAACAGCTCGTTATTAGCGTCTACGGTGGGTTTTAACTTAAAAAAATTTTTAGACCCTAGCCAGGAATCAAACCTGGGACCTCCGCGTTATAGGCTAGTGCACTACCATTATGCTACGGAGGTGGTCAAAAAAATTATTCTGTTATTCAAAATTTTTGCATGTTTTAAAAAATTGTTTAAATTAAATTGAGAATTTGAGCTTTCTGTATTTTAACATAAATATTTTTTGTTAATTGACCTAATTATACCGAAGTTATGATTTCTGAAGTTAGTCGCTTTGTTTTAACCCCAATATTAATTTTACGGAATGAGGGTAAAATTTTGAAGTAATTTTTATTTAGGATTTGATAAAAAATAACATTCCCTGTATGCAAAAGGTAATTCTACTTTTTAACATTATAATTTTTTTTATTATTTTTTAAAAATTACATCAACAGCTCGTTATTAGCGTCTACGGTGGGTTTTAACTTCAAAAAATTTCCAGACCTTAGCCCAGGAATCAAACCTGGGACCTCCATATTTTAGGCTAGTGCACTACCATTATGCTACGGAGGTGGTCAAAAAAAATTATTGTTTTTCAAAATTTTTGCATTGTTCAAAAAATTGTTGAAATGAAATTAAGTGTAAAGGGAAGAAATACTTCAAATTTATATGGTATTCTAGAATGTAATCTTTCTGTTTTTTAAGATACATTTTTTGTAAATTGAACTAATTACACCAAAGTTATGATTTCTGAAGTTAATCGCTTCGTTTTAACCCCAATATTAATTTTACGGAATGAGGGTAAAATTTTGAAGTAATTTTTATTTAGGATTTGATAAAAAATAACTGGATTTTATACGCTCAAAAAGTTTTTCATTAATTTATAACAAAATACATACTTAGGAGGGTAAACTCCCCACATAATTTTTTTTATCTAATGTTGGCTCGATTTTGTGTTAATTAGTGACTGTAGTGGGAATTGAACTATAATAATTTTTAATGTATTTAAATTTTCTGTTACTGAAACTTTTCTATAATTAATTAATCACATAGCAGTTCAATTTTTACATCAAAAATATTGTTGTTTTTCATAATTTTTTATAGATAATCTGTTTTAAAAAATAAATTAAAACAAAAATTATTTTTAAAATCATGTAAACATCCAGTACTCGCATTTTTTTTAAACACTTAAATAAATAAACAGGAAAACAAATTACAAAGTAGAAATAAAATATCCATTCAAGGTATAATTAGAAGAGTTTACAAAATGCTAGAATTTCAACCGTAAACATTCAACTAACATAGCTTATTGACTTTTTATAATAATTTAAAATTAAAACAATTAAATTGTTTCACATTAATGTAGAAAAAGAATATTAATAATAACCACATTATTCTGGAATACAAACGAACAAACTTGTGAAGTTTTCAGGTGATTCATATTAGCATAATTCTTAAAGATAGCTCCTAGTGTTTCAATTTAAAATGTTGACAAAATTGTAATGGCGTTTGTGGCTTGCCAAATGATAGCAGTATTCAGCGCACATGCGCCAAATACAGACGCAGCGCCACAGCAGCGGAATTTCAAAACGGTACTTACTTTAAAAATATGCCTCGTACTTTTAAATTGGCTTTAACTATAACTAAGATTGATTCTAACCTAAAAAAATACTTGATTTAATTTTTAAGTTACATCTGTAAATTGCTTTCGAGAAGTTTCAATGTGTTACCTTAGACAATTCTCAAAAACTTCCATCTTGTCAAATTTTGATTTATTTTTTTTAACAATTCACAAGTTCATTTTTGAACATTATATAAAAAATATAATAAACTATATAAAACTTTAGAAATATTCAATTATTAATTTCTGGTTAGTTGATGAAATAAAAGATCATACCAATAAACTCTAAATTATTAATCAAAACCCACTTAGTTCATTAATAAACAACTAATTAACACAAATTTAAATAAATAAATTTGTAATTTTATGTATTATCTTCATTCATAGAATTATAAAAAAATTCCATAGTTATTCTTTAAAAAAATATGTAAATAATTTTTTTTAATTTATTTTTTCATTCATTCAGTTGACAATTATTGTTTATAAAAATACAGGGTGATTCACGAAAATATGCAGAAACTTTGGGAGCCCATTGTACATGTAAAAATGATGAAAAAAGTTTATATAAACATGGGTCCAGAAATGCTTCGTTTCAGAGTTATGGCTAGTGAAAGATTTCGCCCGGATTTCAGCTCACCAGGTGAAATGAGGTCTTTCTGAAATTCTGGTAAGGTAGATTAAGGGGCGAATTCAATCGTTGCTTATGGTTTTTGACCTGATAAATTGAATAAAACAGGTCCCATAACTGTAAGTTAAATAGTTTTTGAGAAAACCAGTGTCAAATGCAAAAAATGGAGTGAAAAAAACACATTTTTTCATCTTTGTTTTTCCGGTTAATTTTACTTTGTACTGTTATGAATAAAAATTAATTTAATCAAACATTTATTCGCTTTCTGTGTACTTTATTTGCACTGGTTTGTTCAGAATAAAATTTTCAACATGTTTTATTCAAAAATTTTAACCGTTTCTTGGTGAAATAACAAAGTTATTCTTGGCCAAAGATAAAAAAGTGTGTTTTTCACTCCATTTTTTGCATTTGACACTGGTTTTCTTTAAAAATATTTAAGTTCTGGGACCTGTTTTATTCAGTTTGTCAGATCAAAAACCATAAGAAATGATTGAATTCACCCCTTAGTCTACCTTGCCAGAATTTCAGGAAGTCCTCATTTCACCTGTGAGCTGAAATCCGGGCGAAACTTTCGCTAGCCGTAACTCGGAAACAAAGCATTTCCGGACCCTTGTTTATAAAAACTTTTTTCATTATTTTTACATGTACAATGAGCTCCTAAAGTTTCTACATATCTTCGTGAATCACCCTGTGTAATATAGACACAAAAAATAGATTTTATTGTAAAATAATAATAGTATAAATAGTACAGTTTAATAGTGTACAAATTTGTATAATGAATTAGTTAATACTTTAATAATTGACTTGTTTCATTATTAATAATGTTTATAAAAGGTGTGATAATTTCCCTTATATTATAAATATTTATTTTAATTATCAATTTATAATTATATTTTTGTTTGCTAAAAAATATTAGATATTACAAATGTAATGAAATGTTTAAATGTGAAAGTTCAATTCAAGATGTTGTGAAACATCTAATCTATTTTTCACTATGTTTTTATCCATTTTATTTTTTACTTTATTTTGCCTATCTGAATATATAGGAAGGAAAGTATTGTTTTTATGTCGATTTTTCGAAATTGAGTTTTCACCAGATCTATACGTTTTCAGACCCCCTGAACCCAAAAAACATGTTTTTAGTGATGGGTCTGTGTGTGTGAACAGAATATCTGAAGAACAGAACAACATACGAACTTGAAACTTAAACTTGAGTTACATACCACTACCGGACCTGACACGAACATTTTTATCAAAATCGGTCAACCGGAAGTAGTAGTTTATTCGTGTAATTTTTCACTTTTTTGCGATTTTCTCAAAAACTGGTCCTACGATTTTTTTTAAAATCGCCTGGTTTACTCAATTTTTTATGCTCTACAAGGTAAGGTAGGCGCCATGTTTGCTGAAATTCTTGGTGAGGGTGTTTTCACGTAAAAAAAGTGTTTTTAAGATTACAGATTTAATATGTATTATAGCGCAAAAATTTATATAATAAAAAATGTAGAGAATTTAAAATTCTACAACTTTTATTTCAAACATTTTTTTGTATAACACTTAGTTTAGCGGTAATTAGCGATTTTCTGTTTTTTCTCACGAAAACGTGTGAAAAATAGATTTTTTTAAGATTTCGGCCTTAGTTTGCATTTTATGACAAAAGTGTATATAATCAAATTTATAGAAAATTAAAGGATCTACAACTTTTATTTAAAGCATTTTTCTGTACAGATAGTAGTTTAGTATGAAAGAGTGATTTTCTGTATTTTTAAGCCAAACTGAGGTCGACTTTCATTTTGCGTCTTTCACTCATGATTAAAAATAGGTTATGTTATTAAAGTTAGGTTTTTGTTTATTTCTAATGTTTTATTGATAATGTTAGTTTTATTGTTAATTATTTGCATAGGCAAGAGAAAGTTGTGTGAGTGTTTCACACCAGATTTTTTTACTATATTTTTATCCATTTTATTTTCTGTGTATGGTTTCATGATTGTTTTAACCCTTTAAGTGCCGAAACAATATTTAAAAGTTTGATCTAAAGTGTCATTTAATTTGAATAAGGGTGTACAAAAAATGCCAGCCGTTATTTCGAAAACTTGCAGGCGTAAGGCTGCCATTGCCGACCAAAATTTTAACGTTACAGTATAATAAAACATCATGTTAAAAATTAATTCTTATTGTGTTCATTAAAAAAAGAAATTGTTTTTACACTAAAAGTATTCAAAATAGGTTTTTTTAAGTTGATTTTAACGTCGCATCGTTAGCTTGGTTATTAGCAAGTATTGTGGGTTGTGGTCTGCCCATAACAGACAGGTGGAGTGTCAAATTATTTACACTCAATCTGTTCATTACAGGGCTAAAATAAATAGTTCTGTTTCTTATTACATGGTCAGCCAATTAAATGACTGAATCATGTAAGAACAGAAGAAGTAGAGGTGCAAAAGACACTAATCAGAGTTATCTCCTTTGAAAGTAATGAATTTCATTATACAGCCAGACCCTGTGCTGAATGAAGTGAAGGTCTCATTTGCAGAGTGGAAAATATGTGCTTTTTAGAGGGCCCGGCATGCTGATAAGCATACTTTTCCATTCAGTGCGGAAGGCAATGGTAAAACACCTCACTCCTCGTTTTACTTAGTAAAACCTTTAGAGGTTTGCCTTTCGGCTGATGACCTAAACAACAACATTTGAAGAAGGTGCATAAGTTTTTTAAAATTAAATGGCAACCAAAGGTAAAGTTGATAAATTTCATTTATACTATTATTTATATTAATGGTTGGCAGGATGCATTTCAAAAATTTATTTGCGAAAAGTAAATACCTTTACTAGAATTTGAACCGCAGTTCCTTCGTCTCCCAAAATCAACTGTTAAACTGTTTATTCACAGCGCAGCGACTTTACCTCTAGACCAACCCGGTGTGTCAATGAATTTTAAATTTAAAAAAATGTTCTAGGAACTGATCCTATCTTATCATAAATACTTAAAATGATTTAAAAAAGGTTTAGAAAATCAGATTAGAAATTAACCATCATTAAGTTAAACGTACTCTGAATTTTTCAAGTAGGCTACACACAAAAGAAAAAAAATGTCAGTGAATAAGACCAAAAATTTATATATATATATATATATATATTTATATGTATAGATATTTTTTTTTTAAGCTTTTATTTGTTATCAGGAACTGCACTTTGTTGATAACTACCCAATTTGATCGCTACTTTTTGCTGTATTTTTTTTTTTGACGTGGATTAGACATGAGTTTGAACAGGGACCCCCAGTAGAGTTTGTTCATGGATGGCTGTCAACTGGTCACCATACAAAGTCGCTTGCCCAACCGGTGTTACTTAAAAAATAATAGCGACTTTCTATCAGCTGACTGACTGGGCTGGCCCGAAGGCCAAAATTTATATAAAATTCATTAAAACGAAAAGTAAATTATACGTATATATTTAATTTGTTCATTAAAACAAATGATTTTGTATTGTACTATCTTTGAACCCATTGGATCTTTCTCTCACTTTTCTCAGTTTCTCTTAGACCATCCTTCCCGAACATTCAGAAATTTGTAATATTTAATAATTTTTACATTTCTACATATTATATAACAATAAAAATATTATATATAAACTTTGTATGTAAATTTTTTTATTTAAAAAAATTTTCTTGAATTTTTGGTTTATAAAATACTGGAATATTGAATTAGTTCTTCCTGGAAACTTGTATCTTATTTATAATATTTTTTAACACACTATCAATTTTTGAATTGGAAATTTAATTTTTCATGTAAATATAGTTGTAATTTTTGTTAATATTATATAGAAAATTGTAATAGATTTTTAAATAATTAGTTATTAATAGTTTTCTACTGTAGTTAAGAAAGTTCTGTATCCTGTGAAATTACTGTAGGTAAATCATTCAATTTTTTGATTTAAAATAATGTTCTTTCTTAATTAAATACTTCCATTATTTTGTAATTAATTAATTAATTTTATCGAAATTAGTTTATGATATAAAAGTATTTTTATTTTTATATCTGTATATAATTATTTAGTTTTGTATTTTATTTTATTATTTCTGTACAGTTATTTAATTACGCTGTAATTATTTTGTTTAAAGAATTTTAGTCAACGTAATCGTTCAAAATGTAATGAAGGTGTTATAATATTTTTTTAATAAATTTAGATTAAATTATTTTTTGAAAATTTAAATCGATGTTATGTTTAATGAATATTTGAATTTTTTTTTATTTTTAATGAGTCGTTTGAACTTTTTATCATGGCTCAGTTGAAATGATTATTGTTAGTATCAAAAATAATTGCTAATTTGTATTGAGTTTTATGTGGCAAAAGGTTTTCTGCATTAATAGTCGTTTGTTTTGAAGAACATCTGATAAGGTAAATTTTAAATTTGATTCCGATACTCTGATTTCTCTCAGTCTTGTCTTCCTGAAAGAAATGCAGTGACCATCTTGATACAGGGTGAGTCATGAAGATATGCAGAAACTTTGGGAGCTCATTGTACATGTAAAAATAATGAAAAAGTTTGTATAAACATGGGTCTGGAAATGCTTCGTTACTGAGTTACGGCTAGCGAAAGATTTCGCCCGGATTTCAGCTCACCAGGTGAAATGAGGTCTTCCTGAAATTCTGGTAAGGTAGATTAAGGGGCAAATTCAATCATTTCTTATGGTTTTTGACCTGATAAATTCAATAAAACAGGTTCCAGAACTGTAAGTTAAATAGTTTTTGAGAAAAACAGTGTCAAATGCAAAAAATTAAGTGAAAAATCATTTTTTAAAATAACATTAATACTTAGACGTATTAATGAAGCTTTTACACTGTTAACGGAAAGCAACAAGAGCTATCCTTAAAAGAGCAGAAAAATGCATTGAAGTCGGCGGAGAAACTTTTGAAAATTTACTGTAATTTGGTTGAGTAGGTTTAGATTAATGTTTTTCCAGTTAATTTTACTTTGTACTGTTATGAATAAAATTCACTTAATCAAACATCTATTCGCTTTCTGTGTACTTTATTTACACCGTTTTGTTGAGAATAAAATTTTCTACAAGTTTTATTCAAAATTTTTATCTATTTGTAGGTAAAATAACATAGTTATTGTTGCCCAAAGATGAAAAAATGTGTTTTTTTTTCACTCCATATTTTACATTTGATTCTGGTTTTCTCAAAAACTACTTAACTTACAGTTCTGGGACCTATTTTATTCAATTTATCAGGTCAAAAATCATAAGAAACGATTGAATTCGCCCCTTAATCTACCTTACCAGAATTTCAGGAAGACCTCATTTCACCTGGTGAGCTGAAATTTGGGCGAAATCTTTCGCTAGCCATAACTCGGTAACGAAGCATTTCAAGACCCATGTTTATATAAACTTTTTTTCATTATTTTTACATATACAATGAGCTCCCAAAGTTGCAACAATTTCGCGATTAGTCACAGCGGTGTTCATTTCTTAGCATTTAGATACCATATTACAGTGCACATTTCACGCTTGTTAGGAAATTGAATGAGGACTGGTCATTTCCTTTTACTAACTTCCCATACACGGCAGTGTTACCAACTTCCCCCTGTGAGAACTACGTGGATTGTAACCTTACATTCCAGAAAATCCTCGTAGTTCAGAGTTGTTCCATTATGCATGCTGAAGTTACTTCAAAGTAATGAAAATGGGACTAATTACTCCGCCAAATATTAAAACTATAGTCCGATTCACGAAAGAAAACACCTGTCTTTAAACAGCAATATCTTTTCAACCATTGTATATAAAAACGATTACGATACATCAAATTAAAACTTGTTTTATTGTTGGTTACAGGATTACATTAACATAGAATACTTTGTAGCTCTATACCTTTTAAAGTACGAAGGGGTACCCAAAAGTATCCGGAATAGCTCTGCTGTGGGCGGAGCTTGTGCAGTACAAATTCCCGCCACTAGGCTGCTTGTAGCGCTACTCATTGCCATTTTGATCGTTGATCTAGCTTGTTCTGTTCTCGTGCAGTGATTGTTCTCGCTAGTGCTGTTTTGTGCTCGTGTCGTTTTTCATGATGGCAAGTTTTAATGAACAACGTGCGGCTGTGAAATTTTGCTTCTTGCTCGGTAAAAACGCCGCGGAAACAGTTGTAATGTTGAACACAGCTTACAAAGACGACGCTATTGGAAAAACCCAAGTGTACGAGTGGTTTTTGCGCTTTAAAAATGGCGACATGTCGATTGAGAAGAAACCTCGTTCCGGACGACCGTCGACTTCCCGAACAGACGAAAATGTTGTGAAAGTGAAAGAAATTGTACGAACAGACCGACGACAGACCATTGACCAAATATCACAGGTTAGTGGGTTATCTTGGAGCTCAGTCCAACGCATTTTAACAGAGTCGCTGCCAAGTTTGTGCCTCGGGTTCTGACAGACACTCAAAAGGAACGTCGAATTGAAACGTGTAGTGATTTGAAACAACAGCTTGAAACTGATCCAGATTTCATGTCAAAGATCATTACGGGTGACGAGTCTTGGTGCTATGGGTACGACCCAGAAACCAAACAACAATCCAGTCAATGGAAGACTTCATTATCACCCCGACCAAAAAAAAAGTCGTCAAGTCAGATCGAACATCAAAACAATGCTGATTTGTTTTTTTGATGTGAGGGGAATTGTCCATTCAGAGTTCGTTCCACCAGGCCAGACGGTAAATCAAGCTTTTTATCTTGAAGTGTTAAGAAGACTACGAAACAGCATTCGTCGTAAAAGACCTAATTTGTGGCAGACAGGGGACTGGTTTTTCCACCACGACAACGCGCCTACACACACGGCAATCTCGGTTACCCAGTTTTTGGTGAAAAACGGCATGGTTTTGCTACCACACGCACCGTATTCACCCGATCTGGCTCCGTGTGATTTTTTCTTGTTCCCACGCATGAAAAGGGGCATGAAAGGTCTCCGATTTAACAACGTTGATGATGTCAAGAAAAACGACGGATGAGCTGGCAGCCATCACTGAAGAGGAGTACAAAAAATGTTTTGAACAGTGGAAGCACCGGTGGGACAAATGTATTAGTTGTAATGGAGAGTATTTTGAAGGGGATAAGGTTCTTTTGTAAAAAAATCAAAAATAAATAGTTTTAAAAAATAATTCCGGTTTCTTTTGGGTACCCCCTCGTACATGTGAACAAAATAATAGTACCTTGAAGTTGGGAAAGGTTGTTAAAAACAGAGTACTTTTTTTACGTAATTTGTTATATTAAATACAGTATTAATTTCCGAAAATGTTAACGTATATCCTGTCACCAACAATAAAACAAGCTTTAATTTGATGTTTCACAATTTTTTTTACATACAACGGTTCAAAAGATATTGGTTTTAAAGACACATTTTTGTAGTTTTTCCCGTGGACTGCCATTTTTCGGGGATTTAAAAAAAATTGTAACAAATCAACCATTGGTCATAAATTCAAAAAGTAATGATTAAATTAAAGATCATAATTAGTAGATTACTTTTCTTTTATTAAGATTAGGATTACTTGTATTATAATGATAAAGATGTTTGACTGAAGAGAGAGAGAGAGAGGTATGTTTTCTTGAATTTGAAAAATGTTTCACCGTATAATGATAATAATATATGAGTTAAATTCTTACAAACTAATTACCTATTTCTAATAACCAATTTACTTTTTTATTTCTTAAGTAAAATTTAAAAAAACTAAGTATAGGGTGATTCAAAAAGAGCGCCGGTTTTGATATATCAAATTAAGAGATTTATTTTATTGAAAAACTGAAAATAAATACATCAACAAGTTAATCTTACCTTCCGATTTTATGTATGAAAAATGATGTCATGCATGTGTCCTCCTCTACTGCGCTGGCACGCATCAACTCTGTCCATGAAATTGGATATACGATTCAAGAGCCTGGCATGCTGAGTATTGCACGACAAGTTTCGACTATGTGGGACAAGTTTCCGTATGTGGGGTTTTCTAAACCCCACATACGGCAGTTCTGTTTATTAACAAAACCGTTTAAGTGGAAGTGCGCCTCATCACTGAAAATGATTTTGTTTGCGAAGGTGTCATCATCCTGCCGTTTTCTCAATACCCAGTCAACAAACTGTCGTCTCTTCTGGTGGTCTGCCACTTTCAAATGTTGCGTCAACTGAATTTTATACGGGTGATATTGGAGATCGTACCGAAGAATTCTCCGTACAGAAGAACATCTTAAACCCAATTGTTGAGAACGGTGACGTATTGATTTTGCTGGGCTAACAGCCACACTGTCACGAACCAACGCAACGTTCTGCTCAGTTCGGCCAGAACGATGACGTCCAGAACTTTTAAGGTCGACTGTTGAACCCGTCTCAAAAAACTTTTTCATGAGCCTTCGAACTGTTGATTCATTCGGTGCTTCATTACGTCCCAGAGTACCGCGAAGTCACCTGACAGTAGCCGCATAACTCTCTCCACTCTGGTAATATGTTTTGACGATTAACACTCGTTGCGCAATAGTAAACTTCTCCATGGTTAGACAGAGACTGCGAGAGTATTACACTGCGAACAAGAGAAACTACAACTGAATCGTCAATCGGAATGTTCTCCGAAATAGAAATGAGGTCAAACAATGTTGCCAACCGATAAACAAAAATTTACCAGCCGTTTAAAAACCGGCGCTCTTTTTGAATCACCCTATATTATCATAAGGAACTAATAAATAACAACAACAACAACGCACAGAAGTATCGGCAGATCGCATATCATCGATGCTGTAAAAATCGATATATTCGATTAATTAGGTGCCCGTATCGTATACGGGTGCCATCCTGAAAGTGTTAAAGGCAGCTGTTTTCTTTCATAAATCAGATTATAGAGGTGTGAGCTTAAAAACTGTTTTTCAGTTCAGTTCAGTAAAGCAGGTGCTCCAATTAAACTAGGCCACCAAATGGAGGATGCAACTCGAAATGTGTTTCTTCGTAACCATCTCCGGCAGAAGCTTATACCAGTTTTGATCACTCGGAATTATTTTCTTGTTGGAGAACATGTTCCATAAATCCAACAATTTTAATAAATTGCATTAATCTATTGCCAAACATAAAACTTAACCTACTGCCAATCTTGTATACAGTTTTTTTAAATAACCACATTAACAAAATTTTTAAATTTATGTACAAATTTCATGCATTTTTGTAAATATATTGCTCAAATTTTACAATAATTTTCAAATTAAATTAAATTGAAAACCAATGACTCATTTACATTTGGTTCTTTTAAATCGTAAATTTTTCAAAAATAGTTAACTCTTTTTTTAGTTTCAAAATATTTACGATTTTATTGATACAAATGTAGAAAAGTTGTTAAATTTCAAGTTAATACATTTATTATTTTGAAATCTATTTGTGAAATAGAAATTTTAAAATTATTTCTTACTTAAAATTTACAAAAAATGTTTGGTTTTCAGTCTTTTTATTTCATGGTATAGTTTGATTATACATGTGTGGGAGGCAATTTTGATAAACAAAAAAATTTCCTGTTTTTCTAATATTACCGTATCATCAGCGTGCTGCCATGTGTATCGAATCAAACCTATGCAATACATCCTCAACCTGTTACAGTGTGTTTTCTTGGACGTCCTTAATTGTTTATTTATTAAAGATGTCCCATTTTTGTCAAGTAATTATTTATTTATTTTCCCGAGTCTGGAAAATTTTTTCAATTCATTTAATATTTAAATTTTATACACTTCAAAAAATTTTTAAATTTTCCTTATTTTCTTAAATTATTTTATTACTTAAGTAAAATTTATATTTTAAAATGCGTGCCAATTTGTAAAAAATTCATACTTGAAATTTTTTAGAATAAATATTTAAATACTGTAAAAATATTTGTTAAAAAAATTTGTAAATTTTTGTCTTAGTTTATAAGTTAGTAATAAAATAAATAAATTTATAAAATAGATGTAAGAATTTTTTTATCTTATTTAATTTGGTAATTATAATTTTTTTCAGTAGTTTTTAAATTCACTGCTTATGAAAAAATGTATAATAGAATAAATATATAATATATACATACATGATAAAAAAATTATAAAATATTTAAATTTGTAATAATGTAGTGTATGTAAGTTAGTGTCATTGCAATCGCTTTATTTATATTTTTTTTTAAATTATTTATGTATATTAATAAATGATTTGTAAATAAATTTATGCCACATTTATTTAAATTTTAAATGTAATGAATTTAATATTCTCGATTGTTTTGTATATACAGGTATACATCAGGTTTTTTTTTATTATTATTAAATTGCTTATGATTGTTTAATTTAAAAATTTATTGTTATTTTTAATATAATTTTATTTTTTATTTCACTTGTATTCAAGTTGTAATATAATGTTGAGAAGATGAAATAAGTGTTGTGAATATTGTTATACAAGTGATAAGAGAGGTTGATTCACATGGTCAATAATCTCTCATAAAATAACCACTACATTCATTTTATGAACTTAAATCATGAGCCGTAATCCCTGTTCATTACATACGAGGTGTGATTGGAAAGTTTTAAGAATGGGCTTGTAATGGTACAATGGTGGTACTTACATGCTACTGTGATGCATCTCCTTCAAAATAGTCCCCTTCCGACTGAAAACATCGACTCCAACATTGTTTCCACTTTTGGAAACATTCCTGGAAATTTTTTTCCTGGAGTGTGTTAAGAACGCTCTCCGTATTTGCCTGGATTAAAATAAAACAGACGCACATAAAACGCACGTTCTTAACTGCATAAAATATTAGGTTGGGAGTAACAGCTGATAATGATCAGCTGTTACTCCCAACCTAAATATTAGTTAATATTTCATGCAGTTAAGAATGTGCGTCTGTTTTGATTTTAAATAAAGTGAAATTTCAATATCTATTATTCATTTTTTTCCTGAGTAATTCACGTGAATCTTTTCAGAATTAAATTTTCTACAAATTCATTTAAGAAAAAATACACCTTTACTTACCATTTATGGAAGTAATCTTACGTTAAACACAAAAATTGTTACTTCTTTGCACCAATTCTTGTGTTTTATGTAAGATATCTCTGAAAGTATTGCATTTACAGCTTTGGAACCAATTTTATTCAATTTTTCAGATTAAGAAACATAAGAAACAATCGTATTTGTATCTTTGTAACTACCTTTAACATTTTTATACGGCCTTACTTCACTGAGGGTACAGAGTTCTAGGTGAAATTTTTCACCAGCCGTAACTCGCTAACTAAGCGTTTTCAGGTATATGTTTTTTTTTTAACTTTTGAGACCCCATAGGATCACTTCAGCTCAAATTTAGGTTTGTTCCAGGGTTCGGTTTCTTTAAGAAGCACCCTCTCTTGAGACCGCCTTCCCTTCGTTTGGCTTACACTTTCTTAAGACGCTCCGGTCTTCATCGGTAAACACCCTGTTGTATACTCTCCTGGGTCTTGGCGCAAATGTTATCATGTTGGCCTTGACCAGTCGGTCGTACTCTGTTGATTTCGTTAGTAGGTCCTGTTTAGTGATCTTAAGTCCCTCCATATCTTGCTGTACATTTTTCAGCCACTTAGGTCTCGACACCTTATCCCAAAAATGGCTGATCAACCGGTTCACAAGTCTGGAGTTTTCTGTTCTGAGTAGGTGTCCTAGGCATGATATTCTTTTCCTTCTGAAGTTGTCTGTTAGTGAGGTGATTAGCTTGTAGATGTCTTTGTTTGGGATTAACCGCCACTGTCCTTCCACCATATGCTTTTTTTCTTATTTTCAGCTATAGAATGAGATCCCAAGAGATTGCCGTGTATAGTTTTGAATCACCCTGTATATTTCTAACCACCAGATTACTAGTTTATGGCTCATTTTTTTTTACTTAACATCTGTCTGTGAAACCTGATTTTCTCTTAGTCTACAGATGTTTTGGTTTGTGGGACACTAATGTATATACATAACAACTTATTTACTTCTGTTATATATTATATTATGTATAAATAAAAAAAAACAGCTTTTTTAATAACTAAAATGTAAAATTTGTTTTCATTACATAATGAAATATACTTATGTATAATATAAATATTGATTTCACGACATATATGTTATTGTTCTGTGTTCTTTTATTTTATTATATTTATTTATTTATTTATTACAATTATTTACATATTTTAAGTAATAAATTAATTATGTTTTGCTCTCTTTCAAGTTAATTTTATTTTTTGTTTCTTTCGCTGTTATATTAGCATGTTGTAATAGTATATTAAAAAAAAATGTATGTAGGGTAACGCAGTATAAAAATTTACTGTATTTTTTGTTCGTTAAGTAAATTTTTAATGTAGTTATGTATTTTGTTAAAGCGCAATGATTTTTTTTTGAATTGGCTTTCTTTATCAATGGGGACCATTAGTTTTATTTTTGGTCGTAGTTTTATTCAATTAGATTTGCCATGTTATCATTATATTTTTTTTTGTTTTCAAGTCCAATGGTTGTGATCTTTTTAACATATTTATTGATTTTTTAAAATAATTATTAACTAAAAAATCTGGTGTGAAACACTCACACAACTTTCTCTTGCCAATGCAAATAATTAACAATAAACCTAACATTAGTATTAAAACATTAGAAATGAACAAAAACTAACCTCAAAAACATAACCTTATTTTAATCATGAGTGGAAGACGCAAAATGAAAATCGAACTCAATTTGGCTTAAACAAAACGGAAAATCACACTTTCACGCTAAACTAGGCTCTGTAGAGAAAAATTCTCTAAACAAAAGTTGTAGATCTTTTAATTTTCTATAACTTTTATTATATGCACTTTTGTCGTAAAATGCATACTAAGACCGAAATGTTAAAAAAATCGATTTTTCTCACGTTTTCGTGAGAAAAAAAAACAGAAAATCGCAAATTACCGCTAAACTAAGCGTCATACAAAAAAATGTTTGAAACATAAGTTGTAGGTTTTTAAATTCTCTACAACTTTTATTATATAAGTTTTTGCGCCAAAAATTATATTAAAGCCGTAATCTTAAAAAAACAACGTTTTTACGTGAAAAGAGCCTCACCGAGAATTTCAGCAGACATGGCGCCTACCCTATCTTGTAGAGAATAAAAAATTGAGTAAAATAGGCGATTTTAAAAAAAATCGTAGGACCAGTTTTTGAGAAAATCGCAAAAAACTGAAAAATTATACGAATAAACTACTACTTCCGGTTGACCGATTTTGATGAAAATGTTCATGTCGCGTCCGGTAGTGGTATGTAACTTAAGTTTCAAGTTTCAAGTTCGTACGATGTTCCGTTCTTGAGATATTCTGTTCACACACACAGACACACACACAGACCAATCGCTAAAAACATGTTTTTTGGATTCAGGGGGTCTGAAAACGTATAGATCCGGTGAAAACTCGATTTCGAAAAATCGACATGAAAACAATACTTTCCTTCCTATATATTCATATAGGCAAGAGAAAGTAAAAATTATTAATATGATTTTTCGTGATGTTGATCTTTGAAAATATCGTAGAATGTTCGCCAATTACGGTGGCGTGCGGGCTGCACATGCGCAGTAAGTAGTTCCCCCACCACAGTGTCATAGTCTGATACAGGCTGCCTTTAAAGTAGTACTCTCTACTCGTTTTCTGTTCGTGCAGTTATCGTTTGGACATTTGTGTCACTGTCAAAAGCCGATTAGTTGCACGCGCACAAAATTTGGTGGGAAATGTCTGCGATTCAAGGGATAATAGGCAATAAGTTTTTACTTTCTCTTGCCTATGTGAATATATAGGAAAAAAAGTATTGTTTTCATGTCGATTTTTTGAAATCGAGTTTTCACCGGATCTATACGTTTTCAGACCCCCTGAACCCAAAAAACATGTTTTTAGCGATTGGTCTGTGTGTGTGTGTGAACAGAATATCTCAAGAACGGAACATCGTACAAACTTGAAACTTAAGTTACATATCACTACCGGACCCGACACGAACATTTTCATCAAAATCGGTCAACCGGAAGTAGTAGTTTATTCGTATAATTTTTCACTTTTTTGTGATTTTCTCAAAAACTAGTCCTACGATTTTTTTTAAAATCAACTGGTTTACTACATTTTTTATGCTCTACAATATAGGGTAGGCGCCATGTTTGCTGAAATTCTGCTTGAGGCTGTTTTTACGTAAAAACATTTTCTTTTTAAGATTGCGGCTTTAATATGCATTTTAGCGCAAAACGTTATATAATAAAAGTTGTAGAGAATGTAAAATTCTACAACTTTTATTTCAAACATTTTTTTGTATAACGCTTAGTTTAGCGGTAATTAGCGATTTTCTGTTTTTTTTCTCACGAAAACGTGAGAAAAATCGATTTTTTTAACATTTCGGTCTTAGTATGCATTTTACGACAAAAGTGTATATAATTAAATTTATAGAAAATTAAAAGATCTACAACTTTTGTCTAGAGCATTTTTCTCTACAGAGCCTAGTTTAGCGTGAAAGCGTGATTTTCCGTATTTTTAAGCCAAACTGAGTTCGATTGTCATTTTGCGTCATTCACTCATGATTAAAATAAGGTTATGTTTTTGAGGTTAGTTTTTGTTTATTTCTAATATTTTATTAATAATGTTAGGTTTATTATTAATTATTTGCATTGGCAAGAGAAAGTTGTGTGAGTGTTTCACACCAGATTTTTTCCTAAATAATGTACCATTTGTTTTGACAGGCCCGAAAAAGAGGGATGTCATACCCTCTTTCTCTTATATTTACTATATAGTTCTTTTTGTTAAAATTTCATACAACTGATATTAGGCCTATGCTGGTGTAATTGATTTCAAAAAATTTACGTATGTTTGTGTAAAGTTCACTACTGTAAAAAATGATTCAGCTTCTTGGAATACTTACAGCAAGGAGACACCAGGCATGACGATCTATCTTTGACGTCCCTTCAAAGAGTGATTTTTTCAAGCTCGTTTTTTATGTGAGGCGTTCCGGACCAGAAGGGCGAACTCAACATAGGGTCATTTTTTTTTTGTTTTATTTGGCATCTTTGGGTTACAAACTTCAATGTTATAGGTATATTTTGTTGAGTTCGCCTTTTAAATTATATGAAAAGAAAAGTAGAAAAAATCAGGGAGTTTATTTTGAACGATAGTTGCGCGGACCAGAAGGGCGAACTCAACAGGAAGACGTGAGTCTTGTCACCTCTACGCTACTGATCCCACCCCACTTCTACCCTTTCCCCTTCCTATCGCTATGCATCATACACTCTGCAATTTTTGTTGAGTTCGCCCTTGGATCAAAAAGTTTAATTTGCGTTTTTCTCAAAACTACCCTTTGTTGAGTTCGCCCTTCTGGTCCGCAACGCCTCATATCTGTTTCCACCCAACATATTACTTGACATTTATTTCAAATTACAGATAAAATTTTTTATTTTAAAACAAAATAATAAACCGCATATTATGTCGTCCCGATCTGAGAACCATGCTTCAACTACCATCACACCATTTTCGTGCAGTTTATTATAGTGTTATGATTTAAATAAATTCATAAACCAAGTGAAATTTATCATAAATGTGTTCCAATCTATATTTAACACGTTTTATTAAAATAACATCCTAAAAAAATAATGCCTACATGTAAACTTGTGTAGTAATATAATCATGTATTATAATACTAATAAAAAAATCTTAAAATTATGTATTTATTTAATAGTCTAAAATTTCTTTGTTTTTTTTTTAATCTAAGAATGAAAACATGGTAAGTTTAATTTCATTAATCTATTTTTAACAAGTGTCAGAAAGTTTTTTTTATTTGTATTAGCAATTTATTTAAGTAACTTATCAATACAAACAGATTTTTTTGTTAATCTTATTACAATTTTATTTGATTGTTTACATTGTTACTATCAATGTGTTAAAGAAAGAAAAATTATCATAAATTTTGACGTTTATTTTATTTTTACCTTATGTCTGAATTTTTGAAGTGAAAACTTCTTCAGGTGCACCTTGCACTCTTTCTCTAAACAGTGAAGAAAACTTAACTGTTACACGTCACACACAGGAATGAAAGGTTGTTGAAGTAAACAAATTTCTTGCACTCTTTCTGAACAGTGAACGAAATTGTACTGTTACGCATCACACACAGGAACGTAAGGTTATTTTTATTCAACTTCTTAATGAGGAAACCCGTATTTCTTACTTTATAACCAATTTTTTTTTTTTTGTTTAACGTCTGACTGTTCTGTAATTACTGCTAATGCAGATGGTGAAGGATGAAATGATTTTTTGTAACGTATGAAAATAGGTTTTACCCCTCGTTGCAAAAAAGGGCAAACCCGTGATTTAAGTAACTGTACAAATATAGTTCAGTAATAATTTTTACTGGGATCGATTCATTTGGTTTCGGTCTGCGGATTGTAATATTTAAAGTGTATGAGTATACATTTTGTGCTGCGTGTTACTTTATTTCAGATTAGTGTTTGGTTTTTTTCCTAATTTGTGTACGTTGCAATCTGTTCAATTCAGAACAATAAGGAACCCCATGACCCAATGAGATGAGGATGATGTGTATGACGTGTAATCTTGTACAGACTCAGGTTGACCATTCCTGAGAGAGTATGGTTAATTGAACCCCAACCATCAAAGTACACCGGCAACCACTGTCTAGTATTCAAATCGGTATAAAAGGATTTACCTTTACTAGGATTTGAACCAGGAACCTTCGTCTCCGAAAATCAGCTGTTAAACAGCTTATTTTGGCGACGACTTTACCTCTAGACCAACCCAGTGGGTCAATTTGTATTTTTTGATTGATTTTGAAATTTATTATGACTAGTCTAAGACTAACTAACAATTTTGTTCTAACTTAATTGATCTAAGTACTTAATCTAAGAATTTACCTACTAATAGTTCTTAGTTTATGTTTGATATTCTGATGTACTATTTATAAAATTTACTAATCATTGATATTTAACAAAACACTCCAAACTATATACAAGTAACTATTAACTAACAAATTAATAACTTTATACTGTTCATTACACCAGTTCAAATGGTTTTACATGAGAAAGTCTCCTATTCAGATCTGCGTTGTCGAGTAGCTGTATAGCTTCGACATTCACATGGTGAAGAAGTCTATCTCCATGACTCCTGGCAAATTTCCGAATTACTTCGTTTAATCCACTCCCAAGTCCCGGTGCAGGTCATCATTCCTAATATACCAGGGAGTGTTGACAATGCTTCTGAGAACTTTGTTCTGGAGATTTTACAAAAAATGTATGTTATTGTATATTTCTATTTTATATAATGAATTAATATAATAATTTCACTAACCTTCTTTTTAAACTGCGTCACCTTTATTTTAATTTCTACTTACACGTGTTTCGGTGGATCCACCATCATCAGAAAATGAAAAATTGAAACTAAAAATTTTTTTTTCTCATTTATTTAAAATTTACAGAAGATGTTACATCTTCAGTCACTTGTATAAAACTGATTTAAAATTAGTTTATTTTAATTTATCCCTTTTCATATTTACTGTAGATAGCAGCAGCAGTCAATATCACTTCATCATTCCTAAATTTTATTTGTTCATTCAAAATGTCCTGCTTTTGCTCTTTCAAATATTTATAAATATGGAACATCTCATATTTTTCAATTTTATTTTTATTCTCTATATTACATTGTTTTATTACATTGAAATGTTCCTCTATTTTACCAAATTTATGTCTTTCTTCTTTTATATGATTGGTATAGTTAGATATAATGTAGTCACATTTCAGTGCTTTTTTATGTTCATTATACCTCACTTGAAAATTACGACTAGTCATACCAATGTAAAATTTTTTTTACTGATGATGGTGGATCCCCCGAAACACGTGTAAGTAGAAATTAAAATAAAGGTGACGCAGTTTAAAAAGAAGGTTAGTGAAATTATTATATTAATTCATTATATGAAATAGAAATAATTTCAAACTGCAGGATGCATTATAAAAATTTATTGTTATTGTATATAGTCCTAATTAGTCGAACATTGAAATACTGAGCAACACTTGACGGAGATTTTGTTGGATATTTAAATAAATTTGAATCTAAAGTACATAGAATCTCGGTAGTTCGGCCTGTTCAGGACCGAGAGGGTGCCGGATTGCTGGATTTGTTGGAATTTTGGAACTACAGTAAAATCTCTCTATAGCGGAATTGAAGGGACCATGAGGTACCGCCGCTATAAAGAGAGTTCCGTTATAGAGAGAGCGAGTAATTAACAGTGGGAGGGAAGTTGGATTACTAATTTTTCTGTACAAAATAACTTATATACGTATGTAAATAGTGCATGGAATAAGTTTTTGAAAAACTACTGAATAGATAACTTTATGACGAATGTTTAATACAGTAGATTACTTCAATACAGTGAGATATTTAAATTAATTACCTAAAGTGTAGGTTATTAACTTAACAAAAATTTGGATACAAACTGGTTTTATTAGATGTTGTGTTACTAATGTTTAACAAAAAATTTCACTTTTCGTATTGAACTTTTTTCAATAATCATTCATACAGTACATACCGTAATAGATAGCCTAAAATTAATTAGCACTGAAACTCGTTTTTCACTGAACAGTAATACACATAGGATACATACAATTAAAATCTCCTAAAACATAGGCTACACAAACACAAAAAAATACACAGTACAGTATATATTTTTACGTTATTAAGGAAACAATGACTGTGAAGTACATTTCATTTCGTAAAATAAGTTGTAAATTTTGTTTCGTTTTCAATTCATAAAACATGTCTTCAATCTCATTTTCAATATTTAAAACTTGTAAATTTTCATTTACATATTGGCAATGACAGTACGTGTAAACAACAAGAATAGCGTCTAGTGCCTGTTTACTTGAAGGGACAACATTTCTGTTTCCATTTCATCGTCATTTTCACTTTCTTGCTCGTTTTGGGCTAAGACATTTTCGATTATTGTATCATCGCCAACATCTGCTGAAGTGGCTAAGTCATTGTCTGCCCCTAAATAGGCGCCTAAATCCATATCCTGAAGATATTGTTTTGCCGCTATAGAGAGATTTTTGTGCCGCTATAACGAGAGTTAAATACATTATCATAGTATACGAAAGGGTCGGGGTCGGCAAATAATGCCGCTAAAGAGAGATTTCCGCTATATAGAGTTCCGCAATAGAGAGATTTTACTGTATAAATTATAAATTTAAACAAAAAATGAAAATGCTTTAATTTCTAACTAATTTTAAATTAAATCAACTAATTAAAAAAGGTTTGCTGAGTACGTGTGTAGTCATTGTACTGAACATAATTATCGGCTATTGACATCGCCTAATGCGGTGTGGGGGTGCTCATGTTCTGAGAATTACGTTTCGTTGTCAATTAAGCATGAAGTATATAGTATCACCCAGCACTGGGTTTTGGATAAAAGGCCAAAAGTTATTCCATTTAACATTAATTAAGGTCTGCTTATTCATTTCTTTATCAAATCGTAAATATACAAGTTATACTCGTATTAAATCCGCCATAATTAGGTCAAGTTGATTTCCCTAATTCCATTTAAATATTTTACAAAAATCTGTCTTGGGTGAGGTTTCATACTTTTAAACCTAATATTTGAAGGGCCAAATTACTGGAGGTGCTGGACTATTGCACGGCCGGACTACCGAAATTCTACTGTATTTGAAACATTTTCAGTTTCCATAAACATATTGTTTAATTGTTAAATCAGAGCAAAACTCTATTAAATGATTAATTTACAAATATAATTATACAGGGTGTTTCGGTTAGTATTACTGGCGCTTTCTGAACTCATTGTATTTGTAAAACAATGAAAAAAGTTCATAAAAACGTATGTCCGGAAATGCGAAATTAACGTGTTTCGGCTAGCATAAGATTTCACCAAAAATTTGGAACCCTGGGTGAAATGAAGATTTTTTTGGAGTTCTAGGAAGGTAACGTAAGGAATAATGAAGTTATTTCTTATAGTTTTTGAGCTGCTGAATCAATTAAAACAGGTCCCAGAATTGTATCTCTCTTAGTTTCTAAGACATTCTACGTCAAACTCAAAAAATAAGTCAAAAAACACAATTTTTTACGTTCAACGTACAATAACTTTGTTAAATAGGTAATAAACACACAAAATGTTTAAACAAAACTTGTAGAGAATTTAATTATGAGAAAATATATATCAATAAAGTCATTAAGAAACAAATAATAGTTATTGAAATCAAATTTTATTACCATCAGTTACCATATGAAAACGAAGGAATTTCAAGAAAAAAATCAAAAATTTTAAAATTTCAGTAAAATAACTAATAAAATACTAATAGTTTAGCAGTAATTAATGATTTTTCTGTTTTTTTTTCATGAAAATTTAAAGAAATGGATTTTTTAACATTTCAGCCATAGTATGTGTTTTACAGCAAAAGTGTATGTAATGAAATTTATAGGAAATTAAAAGATCTACAACTTTTATTTATTACATTTTTCTCTACAGAGCCTAGTTTAGCATCAAAGAGTGATTTTCTGAATTATTAATCCAAACTAAGGTTGGTTTTCATTTTGCATTATTCACTCATGATTAAAATAAGGTTATGATTTTTGAGATTAGTTTTTTTGATTAATGTTTTGTTACTAATGTTGGGTTATATAGTTCATTATTTGCTTTGGCAAGAAAAAGTCATGTGAGTTTCCCACCAGATTTTTATTTCATAATTATGTTAATTTTAAAAGAAGACAGAAAATGACTAGAGAGTCATACCAGGAAACAGCAAACATGTAAATCTGTAGAACACGTTGTAAAAATATTTGCTTAATTTACAAGAGATACCAAGTGTGTCCCTTGCATATAGGTTATAGCAATGACAAAAAGTCAGAGCACAATATATACAATGGCCCCATATGCCAGGTAAAATCCTCACCATGGTATAGATACTTTAGTCATGAGATTGTCTTCTGCGTATGGATGGGCTGTGAGGAAGGACAGTAAATTATTGACAGTGCTGCCAACCTAACCAGTGACACACTACTTGTAGTATACATTTCACTACCGCGCAGTTACTAAGTACATACTGTAAGCTGTGGTTTATTCCGAGAAAATGTATTCTTCATAAACCTTATAAAAAGAAAAGTGACCTCTAATATTGCCTAAAGCTTAATTACGTGATTAGAAATGTTTGATTTACTGTAATTAGGCTACCAGCTACCTTATTCCATTGGAACAAAGTTTTCTACCAATGAATTGCCGTCTTTACTATCACTGTCATCGGCAGAGTTATAAAGTATGCTTATCAGCATGCCAGGCCCTTTGTAAAGCATCTACTTTTCACCCTGCAAATGACACCTACACTTCATTCACCACAGGGTCTGGCTGTATAATGAAATTCATTACTTTCAGAGGAGATAATGTTGATTAGTGTCTTTTTACATCTCTACGTCTTCTGTTCTTAAATGATTCAGTTATAATCAGGCTGACCATGTGATAAGAAACAGAACTATTTCTTTTTAGCCCTGCAACTAACAGATTAAGTGCAAATAATTTTACACTCCACCTGTATGTTATGGGCTGACCTGTAGGTAAGTTCTTTTTTTCCATCCAGGAGACTCGAAAAGGGAGTATAGGACATGTCAAGATAAAACCGATTAACAAAAAGTTAATCACAATGATAAATTCATCACTTACCACCAAAAATTTGTTTCTGCTACTGCTTACTTCAGTAGGCTTGTCATGAACCCCTTTGTATCAAATAGTACATAATATTTGTTTAATTAGAAGTTAAATACTTTTCACCCAAAAACTATTTAGAAAGGAATTCATGCACACTGTAAAATGTTTCATCAATCAAATATTGTTTTAGCTTTTTTTTAAATGACTTAAATTGTCACAACTTTTTAAGCCTTGTGGCAATTTATTGATGTATTTTCTACCTGCATAATTTGGTTTTTGTTCAAACAACTCAGTGTTGTGATTAGCAACATAATAATCCATCCTGTTTCTTGTGTAGTGGTTGGGAACATCTAAATTCTGTAAAAAGGTATTTTTCTTTACATACATTATCACTTCAAAAATGTACAAAGAAGGAACTGTGAGCAACTGCAGCTCTTTAAATAGTGGTCTGCATGAGGTAAGGTGGTTGACTCGCATCATACACCTGACAGCTTTTTTCCGTATTTTAAAAACTCTTTCCATGTTACACTGTGATGAATTACCCCATACTAATATGGCATACCTGATATGAGATAAAATTAAACCATGATAAGCTGCTATAAGCAATTTTTTTATCATTTTAATTTTAATAACGCAAGTTGTTGATAGTTTTCTGTGATATGACATATTGCGTGCAATAACCATTGAAATAATATAATATCGTTACCACAAAATTGCGAGCTTCCTAGAAAACTAAGCAGTCATGTACCTCCACCCATCCTGTCTTACAGTGTTACCAATTCCACCTGCCCTGAATAAGTTTGTAACCTTATACTGTTTATGATAATAAGACAATAATAAAAAATAAAAAGTTTGTTCCCACTCTGCTAAATACAGCAACACTGCATTACTTTCTAACTAGATTTAGCCTCGCAATTTTATAGTTTCTATTGCAATGAAATGACTTTGTTCTTTAAATTGTTCTTATGTTTATTTGAACCAACAAGTATACACGAAGCAAAAGTATGGTTACAATGAGTAAACATTAAAAATATCTCAGTGTAATGTGACCGATAAGTAATAAAATCAAGTAAAAACTCGGCGTTTCAAAAAATCGTTGGCCCATTTTGAAACGAAATTAGGTCCTCTTTGTCGTTCCTTTTCCTCGTCTTCTTCCAATTGTTCGAGTAATCTTCTTTCACTTTCTCTGAATGCTTCGACTGGATTTTCAAATTGGCTATAATACTTTAATACATCTCTCACATCTTCAACACTGGATGCTGCAATTGTGCGAAGAAAAACGGCTAAATCTATTAATGCAGTGTCCTCATCTTGTCCATTCCAACGCGGTATAATTAAAGCATTATTGCGATGAAATTTAACTGAATGTTTATTCCAATCAACGACTATAACTTTACTTAGATCTCTGTTTAAACAATCTAAATTCTTCACATAACTACCATCAACTATTTGGGTGGCATTTCTGTCTAATCTGTGCATTATGTATCCTTTTCGATCCAACGCATCTAATAATGGTGAACTAGTCATACCTTGTTCACAAGTAAATACAACTAATTCAAATAGAGGTAATGTCACCAATTCCAGAAATTTATCGACACCTGGTCTTTTCTTAAATCTCCAACCAGTTTTGTAAGTCCAGTCAGGATGTAACAATACATCACTCATTTCTAACACCAGTGTATATTTAGGCTGGTAATACGGGTGTACAAATGTTGCCATGTCTGGTAAAAGTTTATCTGTTGTTGGTTGTTTAATCATTTTGTTGTAATACTCTATCTCTCGTAACATTCGGTTAAAAAATTGTTGTGGTATTGGCAGTGTGCTGAACTCATCCTCAATTGTGTTACCATTTTCATCTTTTTTTGGTAATCCTAAAAAGTAAATTAAATAAATACCAACAAAACTAAAAATTGTACCCATTGCAACCAATGATATTTTCATTCGCTTCCAATGAATGTCTCTCGCATTTTTTATTGATTCATCAAATTCTGTTTCAAAATTTTCACCACCTTGTTTATTTGTTTTAGAAGAATGTTCCTGGCAATAACATCGTGAATTAGTGTAAGTAACATTGTATCTCAAAAATCGGCTAGTATTATTTGTCATTTTATTGAACCCACTTTGCGTTGTAACTGTTATTAGTTTTTTGTTGTTTAACAATCCAATAAAATTTCTGCTAAGTCTACCACAAATTCTATGCACCGCGTACATAATTTATACGGAAAAATTTCTCATTTTAAAATAACTTGTTGACTGAGAAAAGAGAATCATTTTTGTGTATTTACGTTATATTTTTTTTGTAAGTTTTGAAAACTGAGATTAAATTTTATACCATTCTTAACAATATTTTGCACTTTATTTATTTTGAAACTAACCCAAATGCATTGTGGGTAATATCTATTCATTATAATTTAAAACTTTGATTAAAGAATATTCTTTAATTACATAAATTGTCTGTTAAATAACAATTTTTAGAAATTATTTTTACATAATACTGGTAATGATTATTTATTTGTTCACAAAAAATACTTTTGATTGAAAGAAGAAACTATGTTGCGTACGTTGCCTGCACTGTATGTTGACGGTGAACCTCAGTTTGAATAAAGAAAACATCGGTGAAGAAACCGTGGAACTTTACGCTGTATTTTGCAGAATGTTTGAAACAGGTAAAATAATTATAATTATTGATTGTTATGTTTTGTGTATCTTGAACAAAATAAGGTAATTTAAAAATTAACTTATCCAGGGTAGAAATAATCGTAGTATTTCAATGAAACTAAATTAAAATTTTACCATGGTCTAAATTGTAAGGGATATTATGGATGTAAGAAGTACTTTTATTTTAATTTTAGTAATTCATATATACCGAATCTCTATTTATTTAATTTGTGCAAGGCATCAATCTAATCCTCGAATTTCAAAAGTAAAAGCCTTAATAATTAGGTAAGGAGGTAAAAGTTAATCCTGGGGTACTACGTTACTCAAGTGATTTTTATGATATGAATGACTAAGTTTATTTTTAATTATTAGGATCATTCACTGTGCGTAAATACATAGTTTAATTTTTACGAGCATTTTTTGTGATCTCACTGTTTGATAACTGGGTTGTTAAAATAAAAAAAAATAGATTTGACTAGTTCAGTGAAAAGCAAGGTAAAATTTTTATTACCATATATGGACATCGCAATGTATTCTGGGTAATTATATATGTTGTGCAGGTGTGGAGTATTCAAAAAACGAGTGGATAAGTTTATCGTAATTTATTATTCGTAAGAATATTATAATACTGTTGGATTATGTTTGAGACAGGTAATAAATAATTATCTTATTATTAGGGTTTAATTTAACAATTGTACTACCGTATTAACTAGGGTATTCCAAATGTTTCTAGCGAAATGCCAAAGTGCTAATAGGAATGCAAGCTTCATTAGGTTACATACAGTTCAGTCATTTATTTTCGCCCAAATTTTAATTTTAGGATAATTTAACGATATTTACGAAAGGTTAAATTTTATTTGAGTGTTTAGTAAAACGATCTACAGTTGTAATTTATTTAGTAAATTGTTTAATCAGATATCATTTTTATTAAACTTTTGATGTCTCCTTCATTATTTGATGGTTTATAGCCTACACCAGGCGATTAGTGTATTTAACCACAAGAATTATATGCCATACCAAAATTTACTGTTAAATTTTAATCAAAATAACTTTTGAGATCTTGCCTAAGTTTTAATTAGATAGTTTAAAATTAAAGTAAACACAGTTTATATATAAAAGCGGGAAAACTAGAATTCATGGCTCCTCCTTTTTAATTCTAGTTGGTGGGGGTAAATTTCAGAATGTTTATAGAATATAAATAAATATTTCGCCAACTCATGTTTCAAAATTATATATTTTGATTTCAATTTCGTTCTGTGTCATTTAAAGCCTAGTTAAGGTTTATCTTTGGACTTGAGGATTTTCTAATATTACATCGCATTGGACTATGGGTTGGTTTAGTGGGAGCTGGATGTTAAAAACCGTATTAGGTTGTTGTCTGAACAATTTGGTGTGTTTTCAGTAGGGTAAGAAAATACTGATTGAATGTATTTGAAACAGGTAATAAATCATTCTGCTATTAGTATTAAGATCATATTAAATATTGTACTTTCGCTGTAAACGATAATTAACGTGTTTCTTTTGCCAAAGTAGTTACCGGACTGCAGAAGTTTATTCATTAAATCTTTTTGTACGCTTGCCGTTAATCGAGTAATTTGATATTGCTGATACAAAAAAAGTAATATTTAAAGTTCAATTGAATTTTGTATGTCTGTACTTGTTTTTAGTATATAATTCGTACTGTTTGAAATACATTACGGTTTGTTGTTAACCAAAATTTGGGTACCCTTTTACAATTAGTGTGTTTCGTTACTTTTTATTATAATGTTCATTAATATAATTATTGTAGCTCTTTTTAGTAAATAAATATTTGTTATTATTGGGTATTTTATATTTTTTGACTTGGAACAAATTATGGAACATGTTTCCCAAGTATTGCATAATTATGTTAGTGTACAGGTACGGTAAGCCCCCTCCCTGTGTCTAGGCCAAACTGGAACTTTTTCCGTAGTTTTCATTTGATTTTTGTACATTTTCTATACATTCTGTTACCCATTCCAGTTTATAATATACGTTTCAATTTATTCTTGTTTTGTATATTGTTTATATGTTGCGATTATTAATTTTTGTTTAGTTTCACTTATAACCTAAAAAACTTTTTTCAAATCGACAGATTTGGACTGTATTTGCTTAATAGTTGTAATTCGGGTATCAATGAATGATTATCATTTTAATGCGACACCAAATGAAACACCATATAGATTAGGCCTACATATGAAATATTTTACATCACTTAGTATTTTTTCCTACTTGATATCTGGATATTTACTAGATTTCTACTAGACATTCTTAATGTTTTATTTTTCAGCAGTAACTAACAACATCACGTTAAAGAAAGTAGGGAAGTGGATGTATTTATTCATAATAATAGTTTAGAGCATGTAGAAACAGTGAAGTTCCTGGGTGTATCTCTAGATAGATCTTTGTCTTGGGATTTCTATACCAATCAAGTTTGTAGTAAAATATCATCTGGGGTATTTGCACTAAAACAAATTGCCAGATTAAATGATAAAAGATTACTAATGGCAGCTTATCATGGCCTCATTTTGTCTCATATCCATTATGGTATCGTAGTATGGGGTAATTCTTGCATGGGTAATATGAATAGGGTTTTCAAAATTCAAAAGAAAGCTATTAGGTGTATGGCGGGAGCTAACCAGGTAACCTCATGCAGGCCACTATTTAAGGAGCTTAAATTGCTTACAGTTCCCTCACATTTTTGAGGTGATTATGTATGTTAGGCAAAATAATTTTATGCAGAATTTCAATGTTCACAATCATAACACAAGAAACAGGAATGATTATTACGTGGCTAATCACTCCACACAATTTTTTGAACAAAAACTTACTTATGGCAGGGAGATAATTATTCATGAATAAATTACCGCAATTTTTAAAATGTGTTAATTTGCATTCCTTTAAAAAAAGTCTGAAAAATTACTTGAACGGTGAAACTTTTTATAGTATACAAGAATTTCTTTCTTGATAGTAGTGATACATTGTGTGATTCTTATATGTATTTCAGGTGTTATATCTGACATGTCCTATACTCCTCCTGGAGTCTCCAGGGCGCAAAAAAAAACTTTCTTAAGATTAAAATAATTAGGGTATTTTTCTCTAGCTTAGAATTTTTAAAATCTGACAATTTTTCTGTAGAAATTTTTGTATATATTTATAACTAGCAACCCCCGCTCGCTTCGCTTCACAGCAGCTAATGTAGGCCTCATTAAATTAAATTTTAAAACCTCTCTATATACAATATTTGTAGTTTTGTTGCCCTGTGACAGCAAAATAAATTGTTTTTCTGCACTTCCAGCTCTAGAAAGTCCGACATAAAGTTGTCCATGAGTGAAGGAAGCACTCTCGTCTCAAATCGATGCCCACCGTTTTAAATGTTTGTCCCTGCGATTTAACAGAATTGAATAGAATGCATAGAAGAATACCGATGGAAAAGAAAGACAGTTAATGTATGGCTGAAATAAGAGACAGTAATATGTGGGTGCGGCACGCAGAGTAATTGGAAATATAAAATGACTCATTCACTACCTGTCGAATGAAAACAAAATAAATATTATGAAATACAGTACAAAAATACAAATTTTTAATATTCCGTAATTTTTAATGTGTTTGGAATCGAATGTTATACTTCACGTTTTTCTATGAAATATAAAAGTTGAATCGTGCTTCTAGCCCAAAAAATACACCTTCCAGAGGACTTAGAAAAAATAAATTGTGCTATGCACCCGATAAACTAAAACATGTGACATTGTCACAGTTTAAGTTGCTTAACTCACTTAAATTAAAGTTACTTAAAGTTACAAAATAGCCTATATTGATCAGGAAGCTCTAAGCTATGCAACAATTAAAGATTTTTTTAAAATCAGTTCAGTAGTTGGTCTAGAGGTAAAGTTGTCGCCAAAATCAGCTGTTCAGCAGCTTATTTTCGGAGACGAAGGTTCCTGGTTCAAATCCTAGTAAAGCTAGTTACTTTTATACAGATTTGAATGCTAGACTGTGGTTACCGGTGTACTTTGATGGTTGGGGTTCAATTAACCATACTCTCTCAGGAATGGTCGACCTGAGTCTGTACAAGACTACACCTCATTTACTTGTCGTACACATCATCCTCATGTCATGGGGTTGCTTATTGTTCTGAATTGAACAGATTGCAACGTACACACATTAGGGATTACGAAAAAGTTCAGTATTTTCTGAGATTACCTCATACAAACAAACAGTTGTTTCTTCTTTATTATATTAGTATAGATATGTCTATTACAAAAGAAAGTATTGTAATGATAAAAAGTACCACAGTATTTTAATGTATCCCCACAAGTCAAAGAAATTATTGTTAGTTTTAGTACTGTAACTAATACATTCACATAAAAAGTTTTACACAAGGGGTGTATTTATTGTTAAAGATTCAGAAACTAAAATCCTTGAAACGAATTACAGTTACTGTTACGAATTACAGTGAGCTTGGCAGTAACAATAACTGCGCTGGGAATTTTTAGCGACTCGTGTTTCTGTCTGTAGTTTAGGCATTTTAGTAGTGTTTTTTAAAATATTTATTTACTACTAAATTCAATATGAGTGATATGAATTCATGGGTCGGCTTGTAATATTTTTTTTTTTTTTTAATGCGTCCTGGAGACTCCAGGAGGAGTATAGGACATGTCAGTTATAACACTTGAAATACATATAAGAATCACACAATGTATCACTACTATCAAGTAAGAAATTCTTGTACGCTATAAAAAGTTTCACCGATCAAGTAATTTTTCAGACTTTTTTTAAAGGAATTCAAATTATCACAGCATTTTAAAAATTGGTGTAATTTATTCATGAATTTTCTCCCTGCATAAATAGGTTTTTGTTCAAACAATTTTGTTGAGTGATTAGCCACATAATAATCATTTCTGTTTCTCGTGTTATGATTGTGAACATTAAATTCTGCATAAAATTATTTTGCCTAACATACATAATCACCTGAAAAATGTAGAGAGAGGGAACTGTAAGCAATTTAAGCTCTTTAAATATTGGCCTGCATGAGTTCAGCTGGTTAGCTCCCACCATACTGCCCTGCTAAGCCAAAAAGCCGTAACTGCATGGAGTATGATATGCGAGAAATGAGGATTTTGCATTTTGGCCTAAGCCACTTGATAAAAATATGCAGGTTATCCGACTTCCTATTGTTTCATGCATGTTTTACGCCAAAGAATCAGAAAAATACTTCAGTTTTTTCCTAAATGTTTTTTTATTAACATTTACGCAGATACAGTTAAGGAATTCATGTTATAAGAAGCCAAAAAGGGGTAACTGCAGATACCCCTTTTTGGGTAACTTTTATATCTCGTATAAGGTTGTAGATACGGTATTTTGGCTTAGTTTTTTGGATTTCTCATACTTTTAAACATAAGAATCAATTCAAAACTCAAATTTAATTTTTTTGCAGTTACGGCTTTTTGGCTTAGTAGGGCAGCATACACCTAATAGCTTTTTTTTGAATTTTGAAAACCCTATTTATATTACCCATGCTCAAATTACCCTATACTAAGATACCATAACAGATATGAGACAAAATGAGGCCGTGATAAGCTGCCATTAGTAATTTTTTATCATTTAATCTGGCAATTTGTTTTAGTATAAATACCCCAGATGATATTTTACAACAAACTTGATTGATATAGAAGTGCCAAGACAAAGATCTATCTAGAGATACTCCCAGGAACTTCACTGTTTCTACATGCTCTAAACTATTATTATGAATAAATACATCCACTTATCTACAGTTCAACCGTTCTTAGTTTGCTCCGACTGTCAACAAACAAAAGCCACCTACTACAGGGTGCACGCTAGAGTCTGCGACTTTACGGATGTCGTATTTTTATTAAGTTAACTGTTTTTTAAATTATAAGTACTTAAAGTACTTAAAACATCAGTCATGATATGATGTAGGCCTAACAATTTCATTTAGGAAAATACTTTTGAAAGTATAGGGTGATTCAAAAAGAGCGCCGGTTTTGATATATCAAATTAAGAGATTTATTTTATTGAAAAACTGAAAATAAATACATCAACAAGTTCATCTTACCTTCCGATTTCATGTATGAAAAATGATGTCATGCATGTGTCCTCCTCTACTGCGCTGGCACGCATCAACTCTGTCCATGAAATTGGATATTACTGCACGACAAGTTTCGACTTCCATTTGCCCGATAACCCGTCGAATTTCCTCCTTCAAGTCATTGATGTTTCGGGGTTTATTGGCATACACCAATGACTTCAGATGACCCCAAAGATGAAAGTCACTAGGCGTCAAGTCACACGACCTTAGTGGCCATTGATGGTCGGAATTACGAGAAATGATGCGATCCTGGAACCGTTCACGGAGCAACAACATTGTTTCTCGTGCAGCAACTGAATTTTATACGGGTGATATTGGAGATCGTACCGAAGAATTCTCCGTACAGAAGAACATCGTAAACCCAATTGTTGAGAACGGCGGCGCATTGATTTTGCTGGGCTTACAGCCATACTGTCTTGAACCAATGCAACGTTCTGCTCAGTTCGGCCAGAACGATGACGTCCAGAACTTTTAAGGTCGACTGTTGAACCCGTCTCAAAAAACTTTTTCATGAGCCTGCGAACTGTTGATTCATTCGGTGCTTCATTACGTCCTAGAGTACCGCGAAGTCGCCTGACAGTAGCCGCATAACTCTCTCCACTCTGGTAAAATGTTTTGACGATTAACACTCGTTGTGCAATAGTAAACTTCTCCATGGTTAGACACAGACTGCGAGAGTACTACACTGCGAACAAGAGAAACTACAACTGAATCGTCAATCGGAATGTTCTCCGAAATAGAAATGAGGTCTAACAATGTTGCCAACCGATAAACAAAAATTTACCAGCCGTTTAAAAACCGGCGCTCTTCTTGAATCACCCGTTATTTTGTTGTTACTTTTTAATGAGCGTGTACACATTTTGATATAATGCGCATGCTCAGTGACGTCAATATTTGTTTACATTAGGAGCAAACTAAGAGAGGCTGGACTGTACTTTCTTTAACATTATGTTTATTTTTGAACTGCAATTGATAAGTCAGCTGTTATGGTCTAATACTTCGTAATGAGTTGGGTGTCCAATGGGGGGTTATCTAAATTCAAAAATAAATCCGTACAATGCATCATGCAGCTTGAAAATGATCAGATTTCATGTAATAAATTTCACCACCCTTTTATAAGCTGCCTTGATTTCCTTCTAACGGGTGTTTTATTGACGCAACCCTGATTATAAGAAGACTAGGTGAACCTGTGCAGGAAAACCCGCACAAAAGTGTTAATTTGTTTTTATAGAACTTCGTTTTTTGTTTTTATTTGAACTTTTAGGCTATCAAATGATCTGACATGTGACATAGCAATGTACAATTGTCCATGTGAAAATACCGGCTGTGGCAGATACAGGCCAACTTTGTTGAATGCTTGGCCTTGGGATTTATTTATTGTAATCGCAAATGCTAAACGGATGGGGAACTGTCTTCTCTTAAATGTAAATGGCAAAGTACCATCCGAAGGGGTTAGATCTAACTGCGATAGTAAAACCCTTCTGCCTTTGGCTGCCCCTGTTATGACCTCTAAATCAAGAAAATTTTCATACATTCTTAGATTTATTCTTAGATTTCCGATGTTACTAATTTTCAAATTATTTCGGGTTTTATCTAATTGAATTTTGTCTTCAAGCATTATAATAATAAGGTGTTATTAATTACAATAATAAGGTGTCTGATGAACTGATTCCGTTTGAGCACTTCGAGGCGTGCCTCGTCTCCTTCCTCTTGGTCTTCCCCCTAATGGACAACTATCCATTAAAAAAATAAAAAGAGAAGCAGAGTAAGAGAAAAAATAGGAAATTAATTTCCTGAAAAAATTATCGAGAACAAAATGATATCAGTGTGGTTGCCTGAAGAAAATAGTGTTTTGATGATGTAATTGCTTCTAACATTATTACTCCACTTAGTTCAAGTAACAACTGGAAAACAACTCCGATCAACCAATACTAAACTTGTCCCTTCTCCAAACTGAAATAGCTGTGCGAGATGTGGGAGGGATAGATAGAGAAAGAGAGAGGCCTATACTTCAGTTCGTTGAACTTGCCCCCTCTCCAATCTATTTTTGACCTCCTATTTTACGGCCATAAATCGAAATATTTGATTTTGGATAGTTTTCTGCAAATCTACTCAAACAGACGATTTATTTGAGACCACTTCAGAGAAAATTAGTGAAGGTTCAGGTGGTTAAAATCGTGTTGAAAAAAAAACCTGCTCGCTATTAATATATAGATAGAAGTAATACTTCGGTAAATTTTCTGTCCCCCAATGGGTATGTTGGCAACAGTGTACTCAAGGCCAACTACCTAAGACAGTTAAAATGTTCCAGTCAAGCATTAGTGTGGTGACAGCAGTCGTTTCGTTATATTGTGTCAGCAATGGTTTTTTCCAAGGAAGAACGCGTGTTTATTGTAGAGACTTACATAGCGAGTAAATCTTACAAATGTGTCCAAGATAAGTTTCAGTTGAAATTTCCCTGTTCTGCCGTTCCGAATTAATCGTCAGTATTGCGTTTGATACTTACTTACTTACTTACTTTACAATAAGGGCGTTCAGGCTTCTGCAGCCCCTCCTCACCGCGACCTAAAAGATCTTTTGTGATTGCCCCTATTCCTATTTCTGCAAGACCCACACCTTCGATACAGCGCAGGATCTGCCTAGGATCTAGTGCACTTATCTGAGAAGGTGTTTACACACCCTTACCCATCAGCGCTCTTCTTTTGCAGCCAACCACTTTGCAACTGCATATAAATATAAGTGTGCGACCCCCTGAGCCGCACAGACCTTAATGGCCACTATTTCATCTTAGAAGACGGTTATGTTACACCCAAGGGCCAGGGAAATCTTTCCCCCGGCCCCCCAGGCCCCCACTCCCGCTCTTCCGCTCATCTCTGAGCCGTCAGTGTACCAAAAGGTAACCCCTTCCGGTATCACTGGCTGTCCCTCCGCCCACTCCTGACGATCAAAAATTTTCACCCTCAGTGTGTCGGAGAAGTCGTATGCTCTGTACATACGGTCCCGAGGACCACCTACCACACCCATCCCCTCAATCCCTTTGAAGATCTCGGTGTGGCCCATCTCCCCTGATGGGACCCCGAACCCGCCCTCCAGCCTCAAGGCAGTTCTTATCGCCTCCTTCTTCACTTGAACATGAATAGGAGGCAAATCAGACATCGCCTCCATAGTAGCCGTTGGACCAGTGCTCGTTGCACAACATATCCTTAGGCGGGCCAATCTCTTCAGCTTCCTCAGCCGATCTGTTCTTGGCCACCATACAAAAGCTTCGTACGTGACCATTGGCAGAATGATGCTCACATAAGCCCATTCTGCCATACGAGGCCTAAGCCCCCAAGTCCTCCCAAACGGACTCTTAAACATCCATAAGGCCTTTTCAGCCCTCTCAACAGTCCTTGACATGTGGCCCCTCCAAGTCAGGCCCCTATCAAGGACAACCCCCAGATACTTCACCTCAGGGGAGTAGCTCAAATCCACTCCTTCCAGAGTCAAAGCATCTAGAGCCATCTTCCTTTTCCTAGTAAAAGGAACAACAACCACTTTTAGTTGTCGTGTCAGCTAGGGAAATAATCAGTCCGCCCCTGCATAGCCCCGCGTACAGGGGTAAGGCAAAATACTGTAGGATTTAGCCAAGTTTCCTACAGGCACCGTTAAGACACTGATTAAATGCCCCAGTGCCATCCACCCTTCGGCACGGTAAACGCCTGACACCACTGGGTTGGGCAAAAGCTACAGTAGGAGAAGTTGCCTCTAGCACGGATAGAAAAAGTGCTAGATGCCAGGGACAAGGATCAGGATAGACAGACAGAAGCCCAGCATCTCAGCTCACCTCGGCGGGACCAAAGCATGGCTGAAAAGTAACCATAGGATGCCGAGGAGTTTCCAGAGGCACGGGCACGAAAAACTGCTACAGAAAGTAAGGGAGCAGGTGTGCTCTCTTGGACGTGATGCTTCGGCACATGCAAGCCAGCCGATCACTGACTTACTTCGCCTCCATTGCGTTTGATAAATAAATTCTGTAGAACTGGGAGTGTACTCGATGAGAAACCACCTCGCCAGCCAACAAAGTTAACCGCGGAAGTTCTTGAAGTTTTGAAAAATCGTTTGACTCAATCACCTAAAAAATCTCTTAGAAGATTATCATCGCAACATTAACATTAGAAGATTATCATAGCTGGGCTAACATTAACTACCGTTTTCAGAGCTACGAAAAAGTTACATTTGCATCCTTATCGTGTTGGCATTGCATTTGTAAGATTTACTCGCTATGTAAGTCTCTACAATAGACACGCGTTCTTCCTTGGAAAAAAACCATTGCTGACACAATATAACGAAACGACTGCTGTCACCACACTAATGCTTGACTGGAACATTTTAACTGTCTTAGGTAGTTGGCCTTTTGTCTTAGGTAGTTGGCACTTTTGCCAACATACCCATTGGGGGACAGAAAATTTACCGATGTATTAATTTTATCTTCGTATAATCAGGGTTGCGTCCTTAATAAAATACCCATTATTTATTGCTTACACTTGTTTTGGTGGATCAACCATCAGAGTTTATAACATCGTTTGAAACTAAAACAATTTTTTAAAATCTATAGACGATGTTACATCTTTTACACATAGATTTACATTATTTACATTATAGATTTACAAAATTTTTTAATTTAAATTTTTTTCCTCATTGTGTGAAAGGAGTTATATCAATTTGTCCTGACATAACTCCTTTTACCGATCATAATTATTTCAATATTTGGATAACCTTTTATTTCATATAATAAATTTATACAATCAATTTCACCACCCTTTTATAAGCTGCCTTGATTTTCTACTTACACGTGTTTCGGTGGATCAACCATCATCAGAGTATTATTGTATCGTTTGAAAGTAAATTTTTTTTAGTTACAAACGATATTGTATACTCAAATGATGGTGGATCCACTGAAACACATGTAAGCAACAAATAGAAGGAAATCAGGGCAGCTTATAAAAGGTTGGTGGAATTTATTGTTTAAATTTATTATGTGAAATAGAAGGTTATCCAAGACCCGGTCTGTTGGTGTAGTGTTAGCGCAACTGGCTTCTACGTTGAGGTCCCTGGTTCGATTCCTGGTCAGGTTTGGCATTTTTCATCACTCATTTTTGTATATCATCATTCTCCTCTGTCTGCATTAGCAGAAATTGTAAAACAGTCGGATGTAAAACCAAAAAGAAATTAAATAGTTTTGATGGGTGGAAGGGGTTATGTCAGGGCAATGGACATTATGCAGAGATTTTTGTGACTGACGGATGTGGTAGGACTACCTCTTGGATATTTGAAAAACACTATTCAAGTTTTTTGTCAGTAGGGTTGGTAGATCTGATTTTTTATAATCGTTGTTCAGTAGTAATAGTTAAAATAACATATTGAGTTGAGAGTGTGTGTGAAAGTCGTTTGTTGACACGTTGAATTGGTTAGTAAGGACAGAGAGTTTATGAAAAGGACTGTTGTGGTATCCCTACCACGCCTGTCACTCACAAAAATCCTTACATGGTAGGTATACCACAACCGCACGGAATTTGTTAAACATTGATTATATACGCTTTTTTTGTTTTATTTCTGACCGTTTTACAATTGCTGCTAATGCAGACTGTGAGAACGATGATACATGAAGATGAGTGATGAAAAAAGGCCAGAGCTGACCGGGAACCGAACCCAGGATCCCAGTGTAGAAGTTAGTTGCGCTAACCAAGCTACACCAATAGGCCGGCCTCATTATATACCAGGGCTGTCCAGAAAGTAACAGACGTTTTGAAATAAAAAATAAACTAAGTAAAAAAAAACCAATTTTTATTGCGTACATTTTGAAGGTTAACTCTTAGGCTATTTTTCTACGTAATCGCCAAGTAAATTAAGGAATTTATTGTAACAAGGTACAAGCTTTTTAATGTTCTCTTTGCAGTAATTTGCCGCCTGCGAGTTCAACCACTGGTTCACCGGCATGGAGTTCAGCGTCAGTGTCGAAGCGTTGCGTAGCGAGCCATGTCTTCATCGCTGGGAAAACAGATGGTAATCGCTTGGCGCCAAATCCGGGCTGTACGGCGGATGATTAAAAACTTCCCATCCAAAACCTTCCAAGAGCTCTTGAGTACGTTTGGCCGTATGTGGACGGGCGTTGTCATGGAAAAACAAAACTTTCCCACTAAGTTTTCCCCGACGCTTGTTTTGTATTGCACATCTTAATTTTCTGAGTGTTTCGCAATACCTCTTTGAATTGATTGTTTGGCCTCGTTCATGAAAATCAACGAAAATCACTCCATGAGCGTCCCAAAACACAGTAGCCATGATTTTTCTTGCTGATAGCATCTGCAGACATTTTCTCGGTTTCTTGGGCGAATGCAAGTGACCCCACTCCATCGACTGTCATTTTGTTTCACAGTTGAACTGCTTTATCCAAGTCTCGTCACCAGTTACGATACGATCGATAACATGGTTTCCACTTCACAACTAACCACACACTTCACTACTGGCGGGATTTTCAATCGCAGCGCTCATTTTAAAACTCCACTGTACAAAAAGTACAATACACACGATGCTCTAGCTACCACGCCTGGTTGCGTACTGAATGTAGAAACACTCTTGACGCCAAGATGGTGGCGCTAGCTCCACCCAATGCCGCGCCAGGCCAAAATGTCTTATTACTTTCTGGATTGCCCTCGTACACTGGCAAGAGAAAGTTGTGTGAGTGTTTTGTAACTATTTTTTTTAGATATTTTATTTAATTTTTTTTTAGATTTTGAGAAAGAGGAGGATTATGAGGAGCGGCGACCACAATGGTACAGGAAGAAACGGAAGCCGCCCATCTATCTCTGGGCTCAACATTTCGCGCGTCCAGAGTCAAAACGCAATCCGGTCTACAGTAAAGTATTCCTACAAGAATTTAGAGTCTTGAAAGTTTATTATCCGTTCTTGGAGCCATCTCAGGTCATGGGAAAAACATATAAAAAATTTGGTATTCCCAACATCTGCGGTGAAATATCCAAGTAAGTTTTGTTTTTATTTGACAAAATTTACAATCAGTTATGTTTAACTTTTAGTAAATACAGTAGAACCTCTTTAATCCGGCACGTTTGGGACTCAAAGCTTGCCGGATTAAAGGAAATTCCGGACTATGGAGGTTATTTATAAAAATATAGGAGTCGTATAAAAAATAACACAATTTGCACAAGAAACTTTTACTGTATGTATTTATTAGTTAAACATGGGTTATTTAAACAATATCAATCAATATATAAGTACAGGATAAATATTAAAATGCATTTTTTAAGTACAGTACATGATGGAATAAATTTGAATACAGTACAGTACTGTACTATTCGTGGCTTTTAGCAACAGCACTGGTAGATGGCGGGGAAAAAGTTCTAATATCTACTTGCTTCTTATGACTAGTATTTTTTTTTATTTAAAAATTCATTTTTTATTATACGCAAGATCATAACTTTGGCTATACTGTATTGTTTATTTGACCCAGCAAATTTTACAAATGTGTAAATACTGCCAGAAAAGTATACTGAGTTTACAAACTCAGAGCGTGACGCTTCGTGGCTCTTGAGTGTCGGGTTCCTCACTTAACAATGTTCATTGTGAAGGCAATTCTATAATTTTTGTCTATTGCTGTTGATGCTGGATTATAGACAATTCCGGACTATCGAATGCCGGATTAAGGAGGTTTTACCATAGTTATGATACAATATAGGGTGATACAAAAAGAGCGCCGGTTTTGATATATCAAATTAAGAGATTTATTTTATTGAAAAACTGAAAATAAATACATCAACAAGTTCATCTTACCTTCCGATTTCATGTATGAAAAATGATGTCATGCATGTGTCCTCCTCTACTGCGCTGGCACGCATCAACTCTGTCCATGAAATTGGATATTACTGCACAACAAGTTTCGACTTCCATTTGCCCGATAACCCGTCGAATTTCCTCCTTCAAGTCATTGATGTTTCGGGGTTTATTGGCATACACCAATGACTTCAGATGACCCCAAAGATGAAAGTCACAAGGCGTCAAGTCACACGACCTTGGTGGCCATTGATGGTCGGAATTACGAGAAATGATGCGATCCTGGAACCGTTCACGGAGCAACAACATTGTTTCTCGTGCAGCAACTGAATTTTATACGGGTGATATTGGAGATCGTACCGAAGAATTCTCCGTACAGACGAACATCGTAAACCCAACTGTTGAGAACGGCGACGTATTGATTTTGCTGGGCTAACAGCCACACTATCACGAACCAACGCAACGTTCTGCTCAGTTCGGCCAGAACGACGACGTCCAGAACTTTTAAGGTCGACTGTTGAACCCGTCTCAAAAAACTTTTTCATGAGCCTGCGAACTGTTGATTCATTCGGTGCTTCATTACGTCCTAGAGTACCGCGAAGTCGCCTGACAGTAGCCGCATAACTCTCTCCACTCTGGTAAAATGTTTTGACGATTAACACTCGTTGTGCAATAGTAAACTTCTCCATGGTTAGACACAGACTGCGAGAGTACTACACTGCGAACAAGAGAAACTACAACTGAATCGTCAATCGGAATGTTCTCCGAAATAGAAATGAGGTCTAACAATGTTGCCAACCGATAAACAAAAATTTACCAGCCGTTTAAAAACCGGCGCTCTTTTTGAATCACCCTATATAATAAAACTGACATGAGTAGGGAAGTGTCCAGCGATCCTTCTCTACAAATTAACATATTCACTGCTAGAGACTCACCTAGCGAGTCATAGGTAGGTGTTACCGCCAGAATCCCGTCTCACCTAGCGTGTTCTCTCTTGTTATCATTTAAAGTAATTCCGGAAGGACACCGCCTGTTGGATATCAATTTGTTGCTATATGTAGCCCTCAGAAAGGGTTTTTCTATACAGGGTGATTCAAAACTATACGGCAATCTCTTGGGATCTCATTCTATAGCAAAAAATAAGAAAAGAAGTTCATATAAACATATGCCTGAAAACGCTTAGTTAGCGAGTTACGGCTAGCGAAAAATTTCACCTAGAACTCTGTACCCTCATTGAAGTAAGGCCGTATAAAAATGTTAAAGGTAGTTACAAAGATACAAATACAATTGTTTCTTATGTTTTTCAACCTAAAAAATTGAATAAAATTGGTTCCAGAGCTGTAAATGTAATACTTTCAGAGATATCGTACATAAAACACAAGAATTGGTGCAAAGAAATAACACATTTTTGTGTTTAACATAAGATTACTTCCATAAATGGTAAATAAAGGTGTATTTTTTCTTAAATAAATTTGTAGTAAATTTAATTCTGAAAAGATTCATGTGAATTACTCAGGAAAAAATGAATAATAGATATTGAAATTTCACTTTATTTATAATCAAAACAGAGGCACATAAAACGCACATTCTTAACTGCATAAAATATTAGGCTGGGAGTAACAGCTGATAATGATCAGCTGTTACTCCCAAACTAGATATTAGTTAATATTTTATGCAGTTAAGATAGTGCGTTTTATGTGCGTCTGTTTTGATTTTAAATAAAGTGAAATTTCAATATCTATAATTCATTTTTTCCTGAGTAATGCACATGAATCTTTTCAGAATTAAATTTTCTACAAATTTATTTAAGAAAAATTACACCTGTATTTCCCATTTATGGAAGTAATCTTACGTTAACACAAAAATTTGTTATTTCTATGCACCAATTCTTGTGTTTTACGTAAGATATCTTTGAAAGTATTGCATTTACAGCTCTGGAACCAATTTTATTCAATTTTTCAGATTGAAAAACAAAAGAAACAATCGTATTTGTATGTTTGTAACTACCTTTAACATTTTTATACGGCCTTACTTCACCGAGGGTACAGAGTTCTAGGTGAAATTTTTCGCTAGCCGTAACTCGCTAACTAAGCGTTTTCAGGCATATGTTTATATGAACTTTTTTTTCTTATTTTTAGATATAGAATGAGATCCCAAGAGATTGGCATATGGTTTTGAATCACCCTATATAACAGTGCAGTTCGTTTTGTGAATTTTCTTCATATAATCTTTTAACCACTTACAGTATACTCGTTCAGTATTTTTATCGGGTTTTCAGTGTACTTACTTTACTTTACACTTTACAACCAGGGCGTTCAGGCTTCTGCAGCCCCTCCTCACCGCGACCTAAAAGATCTTTTGTGATTGCCCCTATTCCTTATTTATGCAAGACCCACACTTTCAATAAAGCGCAGGATCTGCCTAGGATCTAGTGCACTTACCTGAGAAGGTGTTAACATGTCCTTACCCATCAGCGTTCTTCTTTTGCAGCCAACCACTTTGCAACTGCATAAAATATGCTCAGCCTTCTCTTCTGCCTCATGACAGAATCTACACAGGCTCTCTTCAGCAACTCCTATCTTGGATAAATGATACCCAAGATTACAATGACCAGTCATCAGTCCCACTACCCTCCTCAAGTCCTGTCTTCCTAGTCTATTATATATCCCAGCCTTCCTGCTGGAATAGGCAATGAATTTCTTTGCCTGTTCACAGCCTGGCACCTTCTCCCAATAGGAGGTTTTAGCCTCCTCCTCCCAGGCCCTAACTATACCTCTATAATAGCCTTCACCAATTCCACAGAATGGCTCTGGGCCTATGAAGTGAGAGGCTGCACCTTTCTTTGCTAAGGCATCCGCTCTCTCATTTCCAGGCACTCCCTGGTGGTTTTCAGTGTACAGTTGAAGCCGCAAATGTAGTACCTTTGCAGGTATCGATTGAAAATAGCTTACACTTTAAGATTTACTTATAAAGTATATTATTTGCAGTTTAAAATTATATACAAAATTACTAGTAAATCGTAAAGGTAAATGGAAAAATTCAAACGAGAAGTACATTTATTATAACAGGCGAAAATAACCCTAAAAGGAACATTGAATTGTTAATTTCGCTTGCCTATATGAATATATAGGAAGGAAAGTATTGTTTTCATGTCGATTTTTCGAAATCGAGTTTTCACCGGATCTACACGTTTTCAGACCCCCTGAACCCAAAAAACATGTTTTTAGCGATTGGTCTGTGTGTGTGTGTGTGTGTGTGTGTGAACAGAATATCTCAAGAGCGGAACATCGTACAAACTTGAAATTCAGAACTTAAGTTACATACCACTACCGGACCCGACACGAACATTTTCATCAAAATCGGTCAACCGGAAGTAGTAGTTTATTCGTGTAATTTTTCACTTTTTTGCGATTTTCTGAAAAACTGGTTCTACGATTTTTTAAAAAATCGCCTGGTTTACTCATTTTTTAATGCTCTACAAGATAGGGTAGGCACCATGTTTGCTGAAATTCTCGGTAAGGTTGTTTTTACGTAAAACAATTGTTTTTTTAAGATTACGGCTTTAATAATGCATTTAAGCGTAAAAATGTATATAATAAAAGTTGTAGAAAATTTAAAATTCTACAACTTTTATTTAAAAGTTGTTTACTCGCCCTCATACAGCTCGAAGAACAAATGAACTTTTGGCCAAGTTTAAATGGGACGTTTTCAATCATTCCCCATACAGCTCAGACTTCACCTGTTCCCGAACATGAAGCGGTGGCTTGCATCTCAGTGGTTCGCCAATGACGAAAAGCTTCAAAAACGCCGTGAATGGTTGGCTACATTCACAGGCGGCAGATGTTTATGCAGAGGGTATTTCAATGACTGTTCCAAGGTACGACAAGTGCTTGAATCTGTTTGGCGACTATGTCGAAAAATAGAGAAAAACTGTAGTTTTAATATGTATGTAATAAGGTTTTTGTATCTTCACTCGTTTACTTTTTATTTCAAAACTGAGGTTATTTTCTGGATAACCCTCGTACTATAGTACATTTGTTTTTGGAAGAAGCTTGTAATGGGAGGGCGAGTAGGTAGAGTAGGAATAGCTTCAACGGGGCATGTGTTATCTCCTTCTCCCTTAATGATCATTCCCTCCCTTTCTAACTGTATACTACTCTGTTACTACTACTACTACACTAGACTAAAAACTAGTTAAAAACTTTATATTTTCTGTTGTCTTTTGCCTTTCTCCATCTGAATCCCATATCTTTAATAATTTTCCTCAGCGACCATTTACTTCCTTGAAATTAATTTTCTCCCGCAAAACGGGGAGTAACAAATTCAAAGTTGGCCATTCAGCGTTTGTTTTATGAAAATTATATATTGTTGTTCTCACAACACACTTATCAAAATCGTCCACTTCACTCTTCACTTTCCTTCTCATTCTTTTCTTATTTGGTGTTCTGATTAGCACATCAGGGTTTTTTCTTTCAAAATTCTTTGAACTGTACTACGCGAAATCCCCATAGCTCTGGCTACACGATTTTGCACATGGGTCAGTAAGATTGATCCGTTTTGATCAGCTTTTTTTTCATAAAATTGTATACACTGACTATATACTCCCTAGCCTGACCGTGTATTACCTGCCTTTTCCGTATTACATTAGCACTTGTGCTCGAATTTTCATTACTACAACTAGGTTCCATTTTAATAACTAAATAAATAATAAAAAGAAACCATACAAAAATTAATGTAAACAAAACCAAACGGCAAAAGAGTAAAAACAATAGGTACATAAAACAGTAGTACTACCGAATGCACGAGTTGAAGACTTGTGAAGGGAATAGAACAACAAAAATATAAAATTACAAAATACAGTCAATGTTTTTAGGATTTATAGTACACTTAGGCTGTTAACGCTGCTAGCACTATGGAGAGACTGGTCACTTCCCTTCGAGGTGCTTCCCCCACCACTAAACAGAACAGCTCAGCGGCACAGAGTGTTGGTGGGAGAGCTTCTAGCTAGAACAAATGACCTGTACTTAGCTCTAAAGGTGTAAGAATATTTGGTTATTCCGATCACCAAATGGCGATACACAAAGCTTAAGAAATTTTGTTAAGACGTGTTTTTCTCGCCACAGAATATATTGTGTTCCATGTTAAATATGCTGATATAGATTAACCCACTAGCGATGTAATTCTGTAGTCTTGGTTCAACAAGTTTGTGCACGATGTTGATCAAGCTATATGTTTTTACTTTCTTTTGGCTTTATGAATATAGTATAGAAAAGAAAGTATTGTTTTCATGTCAATTTTTCGAAATTGAGTTTTCACCAGAACTACTCATTTTTAGACCCCCTGAACCCAAGAATGTTTTTAGCGATTGATGTGTGTGTGTGTGTGTGTGTGTGAATAGAATATTTCAAGAACGGAACATCGTACAAACCTGAAACTTAAGTTAGATACTACTACCTGACCCGACACAAACATTTTCATCCAAATCGGTCAACCGGAAGTAATAGTTTATGCGTGTCATTTTTCACTTTTTTGAGATTTTCTCAAAAACAGCTCCTAGGATTTTTTTTAAAAATTTGCCTCATTTACTCAATTTTTTTATGCTCTACAAGATAGGGTAGGTGCCATGTCTGCTGAAATTCTCAGCAAGGCTGTTTTCTCGTAAAAAAATTGTTTTTTTAAGATTATGACTAATATACTTTTTAGCGCAAAATTGTATATAACAAACGTTATAGACAATTTTAAAACCTACAACTTTTATTCCAAACATTTTTTATAAAACGCTTCGTTTAGTGGTAATTAGTGATTTTCTTTTTTTCCATGAAAATTTATAAAAAAAATGGATTTTTTAAGATTCCAGCCTCATTATGCGTACAACAAATGTGTATATAATCAAATTTATAGGAAATTAAAAGATCTATAACTTATATTTAGAGCATTTTTCTCTACAGAGCCTAGTTAAGTGTCGAAGAGTGATTTTTCATATTATGCCAACCTAAGGTTGGTTTTCATTTTGCATCATTCACGTATGATTAAAATAAGGTTATGTTGTTTGAGTTAAGTTTTTTGTTTATTACTAATGTTTTCTTACTAATTTTATGTTATATTGTTCATTATTTGCATTGGCAAGAGAAAGTTGTGTGAGTGTTTCAGATTTTTTTTTTACAATAATTTGTGGTATTAACTCTGTGAAATGAAATAAGATTTGTTTATCAATTTTAATTTATCTTTTCAGGAATTTTCTACGAAGATTTGGCAAGAAATTGAAAAGGAAACGTGTACAAAAATCGAAAAACTCAAACGTACCCCAGTTATCATTTTTTAATCCTAGAAACTCGAAACAAATCGATACAACGGATTACACTTGGCGACATGAAAAATTGTATGATTACAACGATGAACTAAACGGATCCAAGTACAAACCGTACGTTTCGAAAGAAAGACAAACGAAACCGAGTAAACCCCCTTCATCGGATGAAAGTAAATTGGAACGCACCAATAAGAAACTGTTGGATCAGTTCTTGATATTCGGTGAATCAATAGACGAAAGAAATGCATCGATCAAAACTCAGAATTCGAACGGTAGAAACGAAACTACCCCGGCAAAAGACAATGATAAAAATAATGTCGATGATGGAAGACTAAATCACATTAACGTCAGTATTAGACCGTCACAATTAGAGAAACTTATGAGCAACAATCTTTCTCAGCATTTAAAATCTTCGTTCAAATCGAAAAATCAAAGTTTGATTAAGAAAAGAGTTCAATTCACACCAAACGTGAATGTTTATCAATTACCGAGTAGTGATAGTGATAGCGATAGCGATGAATTTCTGCCGGATATTTTGAAGAAAAATTATAACGGATCTACTAAAGTAAATGAAAATGAAAATAATAACATTCTCGTTAATACCGATTCGAACATTAACAACGTGAAACTTGATGATTCTTCGTTGAAAACTACCGATGTTTCGTTAAGACCTAGTAATACAATGATTGTCACCGCGGAAGTTCATGTCGAAGAATTTAGAAAGTGGAATAAGAATATCGAATTGAAACGTAAACTAGCCGATAAATTTAATGATGAAATTTCAAATACGTGCCGAAATAACGAACAAATCGATTTAGATTTGATCGAAGAAAGAAACGAGACTGGTTACGACACAGATTTTGAAGACGCTTCGACACAAAGTGTTTCCGATGATGATGACAGTGTCGGTAATGTTTCTACAGATTTTAATTTTCATAATCGAATCAATGTCGGCGATAAAAGTACGGTTGAAGTTGTTGATGGTGGCTCAATACAAAATAATATTCATATCATACATGATGAAATTAAAAATAATGAGATAACTGAAATCGCAGAAGATAAATTAATCGAAGAAGCTGATAACGATGGTAATATAAGCGATGAAAATAATTTATTACGTATTCCAGAAGTTCAAAGCGATAATGTAGAATATTCGGAGCATACTAGCTGTGATAATTTCGATCAAATTAGAGATGACATTCCAAACGATAAAATCGTTGTTTCTGATGAGAAATCTTCCGTTCTGTCTTCTGTTGAAAGTGATGAGGAAATTCCATCTTCGCAAGTGCTATTAAATAATAATAATAATAATAAAAATAGTACATTTAAAAGTTCAGCGTTACGAGGATTTTCTTTGAATTCTGTTGTTTGTTCGAAAAATATTGATAAATTTATCGCGCCGGCAGATAAAGTCGAATTTATTTCGTCAGTTGTACGAAGCGATAGCAATTTGAATAAAATTAACGATGCAGATAATATGTCGTTGGTTATTGATCATATACCAAACGTTATGAGTAATTCGAATTTCATAAATGAATCGGTTACAGATTTTTCAAGCGATATTCCGCAATCGGAATGTAAAATCTTGGGTGATCTTGATTCAGAAAGTATTATCTCATTCGTAGATGATGGTACACATTTGGATGAATTATCCGATGAAAATTTGAATGTTTTAAATGACTCCGATAAAGAGAATAATTTTGCCGTTTGTTTAAATCTACCAATAACTGGCGATTTATTGAATGAAAATATCTCTAATAAAATATCTGGCAATGTAGAAAATAACATTAAAAAATCACGTCTGAATAATGAGGGTACGAATGGGTTATCATCTTTTGAAGAGGACATTGTTATGGCGTCACAGATTAATGACAGAAGCGTTGAAGATATTTTTAACGATATCGACGATTCGTTAGATTTGGAAACTTGTACGACGAAAGAGGTTGATAGTGAATCGCAAAAATTATCTTCCAGTGGAAGAGAACATTCAAATCATTCCTTAGTGGCTGTTGCCGATATAACTCTTGAAATAAGTGATAAAAACATTTCGGACCGTTTAAGATCTCGATCTCAAGAGCAAAGAAATATAATAAATGATTCGAACGCTAAAATTTCATTCGAGGTTCAATCGGAAACTAATTCAGATAAAATTACTACGAAATCGGGTGAAATGAACGAAAATTCTTCAGAAGATGTTATTGAACCTACTCAAATGAATGTTGGCGAATTAAGTTTCACAGCATTAATGTTTCAAGGTATTGTAGGCGACGAGAGAAAGGAAATCAGTAATGGTCATGTTTCAACAGATGATAGTTTTCAAGTTATTGAACGTTCAGGCGGTTTTGTGAAAATTTCAGAACGTGATGTAAATAATTTGATAGAATATGGGTTGAAAACTTATGTGTCGAACGATTCAAATGTAAGTTCAAGTAGTCGGAGATTGGTAATTGACGAGTCGTTTGAAAATAATAGTTTTGTATCGAAAAGTACTAATCCAATTGAATCGGAGTTAATCGTTCCCGATGCAGATATGGAAGTGCATACCCGTCCAGGTATTGAAAGTAACAATAGAAAAGAAATCTCTTCTAATAATTTATCAGGAAATGTTCAGATGTCTCAGTCATCGGCGGTAAGAAATGTTAGTCGAGAGTCTGATAAAGTTTTATCAGAGTCAGAAGATGACGGTATCGAGTTAACACCGGTTAATGTTACTCGCAAAAATGTTTCAGGTTCAGACAAGAGCGAAGATGTACTTCAGCCGTCTCAAATAACAGATAGATCTGCGTTTGTTCAATTTAAAGTACCTTCAGTTAACAAATCGCAGATTTCTTTCGATGCGAATCAAGTTAATGAAAATGCATCTCGAGTATTGGAAACTTCGGACATTGTTAGCGAAAATCTAACTGCGACTGTAGGAGAAAATGATAATTTGTCATTCGAATTGAGCGAATTTGACGTTGTCAATATCTCTTGTAAGATACCACATGAAGATAATATAAGTTCGTCTAAAAACGAATCATCAACAAATATTGAAACTATCGCAAATTCAATTGACAACGATAAAACACCAAAATTTAGTACAGATAATTCTTACGAAAATGTCGTAGAAATGTCGACTAAACATCCGAAAACTTATCGGGATTCGCTTATGGATATTTTAAATAAATCGAATAAGTCTGCGGAATCGAACGAAATTGAACTGGAAAATAATTCCGACAATATTTTACCGAGCGATAATAGAACATCATTGAAAAGAAATTTTGAATCCGGTAAAAGAATTTCAAAATGTAAACCGTTAAATTTCATTAACGAAGTCGATATAGATCCTGACGAAATCGCTTTGATTGGTGAAGAAACACAAATTAAATTAGCGACGACAGAGATGGCAACTGACAATAAGGATCTGTCTATAAGAGATTATAACGTTACAAGGAAAACAAAGTATTTGATCAACGAAATGGTTATCGATCCCTGCGAAACAGATGTTGAGAAATCGGGGAAAAATAAAAGAGTTTTGAAGAATAAAAAATCAGGAACGTTGTTAGATGTTCTTTTAGATAACAATGATAATTCACTGTTTGATATTATAGGGGATGAAAAATCAGTATCATCACCAGTTTTAAGTAAGAAAAGAAAAATAAAGAAGTTGACAGATGGTCACGGACTCTGTGTATTACAAAAAACTAGTGATAGTATTGTCAAAGATAAAGTCAGCCCGAAAGATTATGTTTGTTTAGCTGAAATCGACATCAATGAAAGTAATAAATCTAAAAATTCTCGTGATAGTAATTCATTGCTGACGATGATCACGGCTGATGATAATAGTAGCATTTTTTCGCAAAGTAACGATGATAGTTCGATATCATCTTTTGAAACTGCTGTAGTTTCAAAGCAAATCGAGATGAGATTGAAAAATTCTCAACCTGCGATTAATTCTGATAATTTTCCACCGATGTCGATGTCTAGAAGTGAAAAATTGAAAGCTATTGAAAATATTAATCGCAAGGAGAAGAAAAGTAAGACAAAATTGTTACAGTTGGATATCGATGGTACGGATAAAATCGATAGCAGCGAAAAAGTTGTAAGTAAATATTTTAAGGATACTAAAAAATCGCAAAATGTAAGTGATAACAGTCGCGTTGAAACAATTGGTAAGAAAATTGTACCGATAAAATCGGCTACAAGTACTGTAATGAAAATCAGACCGAAAATCGCAATCGGTGAGAATGAAAAATCAAAGAAAAACAATGAGAAACTGCAGAAAAAAGAACCATTAAAAGATATAACCACTCTCATATTATCGCAAGTAAATAGCCTTTCTAATTCGATTAGTGAGAAAATTCCAATTTTATCATCTGATTCAGAATACTGCTCTCCACCAGAAACAATAATGCAAGGATTTGAACCTTATTACAGAAATTTAAATATCTGCGAAACTACCAAAAGTAACGATAATTCGTCTGTATCCGAAATTAATAATTTCAATTACGAAGATATCGATAAAGAACTAAGCGATGAAATATTATCAGTGGTTTGTTCCAATGGTATGGTCGAAGAAGATAAATGTGAAGATGTCAACGATACAAAACGTGAATCGATCGCTGCGTCAAAGATTCGTTCTATCCACGATCTGTTGTCATCTGACGAAAGTGAATCTGTAACGTCTTCGATGTTATCAAACGAAAGGCGAGTCTTTTCGAAGAAAAGTAATAGCAACTCAATAACGAGTAGTGTAAATGTAACGAAACAGCCCGATTCGAACAGTTCTGAATCGTTTATACAATTGAAAGACAAGTGTTTAAAATGGTTATCGGATAGTCAATTCATGAAATATAATATAAATAAAACTTCTTCGACTCCAGTCGCTAGCAACCGAAACGAAACGCCTAAGAAAAATGAAAATGATTTACGTAAAAATGTTCCCAGTAATAAATCGTTAGTGAAAACGGTTAGTGATAGTAGAAAACGATTAAGTACATCTCAGAAATCGTCGGAGCGGGAATTGTTCAAAAAATATAAACTGGATTATAATTTTGATACGTCCACGTCGCCGACCAATTCGAGCCAGCCGTCCGTCCTTGAAGGAAATTTCAAACGAAAATCTAACGAAAAAGGTTTCGTACCGACTGATTCTTCAACAACGCCTTCAGAATCAATAAATCTACAAAACGATGATTTTGATTTGCAGTCCGTTGGAGTCACTGATAGTGTAAGTAAATTTTTTTTTTTTTTAATTCCTAATATGTGTACGTTGCAATCTGTTCAATTCAGAACAATAAGCAACCCCATGACCCAATGAGTTGTTCAGACCCAGGTCGACCACTCCTGAGAGAATATGGTTAATTGAACCCCAACAATCAAAGTGCACCGGCAACCACTGTCAAATCGGTATAAAAGGAACTACCTTTACTAGGATTTGAACCAGGAACCTTCGTCTCCGAAAATCAGCTGTTAAACAGCTGATTTTGGTGATGACTTTACCTCTAGATCAACCTGGTGGGTTAAGTAAAATTTGTGTCTTTTTTTTCTATTCATAAATCGTTTGATTTACTATATCGTAATGGGTTGTTTAGGTTCATTACTTATGCAACATTTTATTTTATTTTCTAAACATCTACTTGTCGGAGCTACAAACAACAAAAATTTTGTTTATTTGTTTCTGCAGTATTTTTGTTTAAACTTTATTAGCTGCATTATACATGATATACACTGGCAACTGTGTATCGACAGTTGTAAATTTAAATTTATTTGTAAAAATCCCTTTCATGAGACTATGCGTCAATTTTTTCTAACTTAGCTTTTGTAAGAAAGTAAAAGGCTTACCTTTAATGTATAGTACATTTTTTGTTTTTGGAAGAAGCTTGTAAGGGGAGGGCGAGTAGGTAGAGTAGGGATAGTTTCAACAGGGCAAGTGTTGTCTCCTTCTCACTTTATGATCATTCCCTCTCTTTTTAACTGTATACTACTCTGTTACAACTACTACACTAGACTAAAAACTAGTTAAAAACTTTATATTTTCTGTTGTCTTTTGCCTTTCTCCATCTGAATCCCATATCTTTAATCATTTTCCACAGCGACCATTTACGTCCTTTGAAATTAATTTTCTCCCGCAAAACGGGGAGTAACGAATTCAAAGTTGGCCATTCAGCGTTTGTTTTATGAAAATCATATATTGTTGTTCTCACAACACACTTATCAAAATCGTCCACTTCACTCTTCACTTTCCTTCTCATTCTTTTCTTATTTGGTGTTCTGATTAGCACATCAGGGTTTTTTCTTTCAAAATTCTTTGAACTGTACTACGCGAAATCCCCATAGCTCTGGCTACACGATTTTGCACATGGGTCAGTAAGATTGATCCTTTTGTTCAGCTTCTTTTTTCATAAAATTGTATACACTGACTCGTTTTACCTGACGCGAAGCCTGACCGCGTTTTACCTGCCTTTTCCGTATTACACTAGCACTCGTGCTCGAATTTTCACTACTACAACTAGGTTCCATTTTAATAAATAAAAAATAGAAACGAAACTAAGAATACATACAAGAAATTAATGTAAACAAAACCAATCAGCAAAAGAGTAAAAACAATAGGTACATAAAACAGTAGTACTACCGAATGCACGAGTTGAAGACTTGTGAAGGGAATAGAACAACAAAAATATAAAATTACAACATACAGTCAATGTTTTTAGGATTTATAGTACACTTAGGCTGTTAACGCTGCTAGCACTATGGAGAGACTGGTCACTTCCCTTCGAGGTGCTTCCCCCACCACTAAACAGAACAGCTCAGCGGCACAGAGTGTTGGTGGGAGAGCTTCTAGCTAGAACAAATGACCTGTACTTAGCTCTAAAGGTGTAAGAATATTTGGTTATTCCGATCACCAAATGGCGATACACAAAGCTTAAGAAATTTTGTTAAGACGTCTTTCTCTCGCCACAGAATATATTGTGTTCCATGTTAAATATGCTGATATAGATTAACCCACTAGCGATGTAATTCTGTAGTCTTGGTTCAACAAGTTTGTGCACGATGTTGATCAAGCTATACCTATGTTTTTACTTTCTTTTGGCTTTATGAATATAGTATAGGAAGGTAAGTATTGTTTCCATGTCGAGTTTTCATCAGATCTACTCGTTTTCAGACCCCCTGAACCCAAGAATGTTTTTAGCGATTGGTGTGTGTGTGAATAGAATATTTCAAGAACAGAACATCGTACAAACCTGAAACTTAAGTTTGATACTACTACCGGACCCAAAACAAAATTTTCACCCAAATCGGTCAACATCACACCAGATTTTTGTTTTGTATATTCCTACGTTAGGTTAACATTTTTTGCATTGGCAAGAGAAAGTCGGTTGAGTGTATCACACCAGATTTGAAAATAAAATTAATCTATAGTCTGTCTACGCTGAGAGTACTCCGACGTAGGCAACCAGCAATACAAGTGAGCATGCGCATTAATTAAAAATATGCACACCATGATCAAAAACAAAATTCCATACAACACTAATTAATTTGCTCTAACCTCAATATAATAAAAACACGTGTTTATTTGTTAGAAAATGTTAATTTCCTATTTCTAAGTTCATTAGTTACAAACATGTGTTCATTTGTTAGAAAATATTTTATAAATCGAACATTAATTTACCATTAATAACAAAAATTTACTATTGTTACTCTTACATTGTTATTTTTTGTTACATTATTTACTATTATTACAGTATTATTTATGATTAGTAGGTTTTTATTATAGACTCAGTTTTATTTTATTTTTGGTCACAAGTAATATAAGACTAATGCTCTTGAATTATAACAGGAGAATAAACAATTCCAGTGATTCGTTGTTTATCATTTCAGATTGTTTATTTTATATCATTAAAATTAATGTCTGTGACTAGTTTCATACAACTGTTTGCACTTGCCCGCGTTTAACTCATTTTTAGTTTCATCAGTTATCTTTTGGTATTGTATCGGTTCGTTTTGATTTTCTTCGTAGACTGAAGTTAAAAAGTTTTGTTAGCTGCGTTTTGTGAACACGCGTGATAGTGAATGTGTTGAGTTTTTGAAATATAAAGCAGTAAACATTAAAAAGTAGAAAAAAAATTGTTTTGTTAAATGTAATGGTTAAAATAATTAATTAAGTTTACGCTTTATGAAACTACAGAGTGATTTTTTAGTCCTGTTACCCAATTGTTAATGTCTGGTAATATTTTTCTAAAAAAAATAAATTTTGTTTTGTGACACTAAGTTGGTAGCCCTACTCAACCAGTATGGATATGGCAGTGTGAGTTGATTCTCCTGGAGCTGTGTAAAATTTTGTGCCATTTCCGGTCGTGCTACGAACAGAATGTCTTTTATCCTAAAACAATCTCTTTTTTAAATCTGGAGGCTGAAGCTCTAGAACTAATCGTATGTGATACGGATAAATTTCAATTTTTAGCAGCTCTCTGAGCATTTGAACATAAGAAATCAACATGCGAGGAAAGTTTTTGTAAACTTTTCCATAGAGAATTGAGCAATCTTGTTTTCACATTCTCTTAACGTCATCTGTCAAGAGAGTTGGTCGACCACTACGTTTTCTGCTGCAAACAATACCTGCCTCTAAAAATCAGTTAGTTAGCCTAGAAATTGACTAGAATAGAGTAAGGAACACCAAAAAATTTAATTTGAAATGATTCTTTTACACTCGCATACAATTTTGTAGCAAAATATTGTTCAAGAATGAAAACCCGTTGTTCTAGGGTAAAAGACATTCTGTTCGTAACACAACTGGAAACAGCACAAAATTTTACACAACTCAAGGAGAATCAACTCAAACTGTCGTATCTATACCGTTGAGTAGGGCTTCCAACTTTGTGTCACAAAACAAAATATCCCTTTCTTAGAAAAAAATTACCAGACATTAACAATTGGGTAACAGGACTAAAAAATCACCCGGTACAATAATTACAAGTAATCTGAACGGTATAATTGAATACTCTTAAAAGATAATGTTTATTTTAGCTGGATGTAGATATTTTTATGATGGGACGTAGTCCAAGATAATTGTCCGGCGGAGAGGTAGAGGTAGATAGCACTAACTAGTGTAAAACTTTCGTTTACAACCTATAGGTGCTTGCCTCGCATGGAGTACTCTTACAGTAGATGGACTATAATTCATTCTGTTTAAATTGTCTTGCAGGATTTGGGAATGTCACCTGCTTCGCAACGCCTTCCTAAGTTTTCATCTTTAACGCAATTGAGCGATAGTACGAACGTGGAATCTTTGCAGAGCGATTTAGTCATCAGTCCGTTAAATCAATGGATGGTTTCGAATACAGGTTCACCTCCGGATTTTGATCCTGAAGACTTCTGCGATTAAAACAACTATAAGACGAGATGGATATATTTATCACGTGATTATTATTTATTTATTGTGTTCAAGATAAAGGTATTATTTTAGATTTTCTTATTTCGTTTTCGAACGTAACTCGTTATTAATTGAATTTATTTATTTATTTATTTTGTTATAAGCTGATTATTACGTGTATTTTTATCGTCGTCGTTATTAAGGTAAATATTCAGAACTTCATATTTATTTTGTGTTTACTAGATCGATTACCATTTTTAGTGTAAAAATTTACGTGTTACCTATTACGATACGTATAAAAAAAAAATATTTTTGGCAATTTTTAATGTCTTTAAAAGATATTTTTTGTTGGTTTTTTTTTAATTGGAAGAATAAAATTCTTAGTTTTTCGGTATTAAAATACCAGTTTTTTAATGTTGCAAGATTATACATATGTATACAAGGTGGTCTTGAAGAACGTTTCAAGAATTTCATTAGTAGATTATTCACTTTTTTTTTCATTATTATTATTATTATTATTATTATTACAGTCATTGTTATTTACTGCAACAAAAAACGCTATTCATTTCTTATTGAAATTGTTTATATAGCTTTTGTAACGCACACCGTTTATCTTTATTTCATTTGTCTAGATTGAATCTTTTGCCAAATCTTCTGCGGTAACATGTTCTCCTTTATTCGTCGCAGATGAGTTGTCTTTCTTCAATTTTATCGATTAATAAAAATTTTGTGTCCATATTCTTTAAAAAAAAATTCATTTCTAAAAAAAAATAGCTATAACTACAGGTGATATTTTTTTTTAGTTACGTTACCCAATTTTTGTAATGTATGAAAGGTATACATGAAAAACCAGCTGTATTGTTCTTGAGGTTCCAGTAGAGACATGAATTGGTGCACAATATTCCTGTATATACTTCACCATTAACAGTCTGTTGAAAGAATATGGGTCTGAGTGTACGCTGATTAGATATCACACACCATAAACCAATTTTTCACTTGGTAAAGATTTTCATGTAAAGTTTTAGGATTTTCCGCAGCCAAAATTCGAGAGTTTTGACCGTTCACATATACTGCCCGTTCCTAAGCTTTGTGCAGCTGAGAGGAATGGATTACGTCTCTACTACTGTTTTTTTTTTTTTTTTTTTTTTTTCTACTACTGTTAGAGACTGCGTTAGTAGTAGTAACGTTTTACTAGTACTGTGTTTGTAGTAGTCACGGGTACTAAAGTATTCAGACGAACTAAAGTCCCCTGGCCGTGGGAGTGAGAGAATGCATAACGCTCTCACTCGCACAAGCCATAAGCGCCATTCCAAGAACATTACTCATTGTTGTGAGCAAGCGTTTATGAATGCAGTAAACTAACAAGCAAGATAACGACTGTAGTATGTTTTCAGATCTGGATTATAACGGTAAAGATCTTTGGGCGCATGTGTAGTTATGCCACTCATCTCCCTCTCACTCGCTCGGCTATGGGACATTAATTCGTCTGATATCTGTATCTAAACTACATATATTCGGTGTCGCCGTCGGCAGCGAATAGTGAAAACAACACCCACGTATGTCACCGCACTAGGCAGCCTTCTGCCTAGCGAATAGCAATGAGATGATTAGTACAGTGTTATGATGTAGCACCAGTCTGGTACTTTGTCTTTCCCTTCATCCCGCTGCTGCACAAAGCTCAGATTCATAAAGTAGATGGCGAGTCATGTGAATGCCTTTTGCGTACGGATAGGCTGTGAGGAAGGGAAGAGAAATCTGACAGTGCTGCCAACCTCAACAATGAGACACTATATTTTACTACCATGCGATTGTACCGTTTGTTAACCACAAGTTGGCTTTCAATTAATATACTTCGTTGTGACTGACATTTTTTCCACTTGAACCCGATTTCCTTTAAAATTCTTCTTAACGTACAAAGTTTCCGACTAAAATTTAGCCTTTCTTTCAAAACTGGTAATAATTTTTTACATGTCGGCATCACTTTCTCATTGATACAGGGTGATTCGCGAAAATATGCAGAAACTTTGGGAGCTCATTGTACATGTAAAAATAATGAAAAAAGTTTTTATAAACATGGGTCCAAAAATGCTTCGTTACCGAGTTACGGCTAGCGAAAGATTTCGCTCACCAGGTGAAATGAGGTCTTCCTGAAATTCTGGTAAGGTAGATTAAGGGGCGAATTCAATCGTTTCTTATGATTTTTGACCTGATAAATTGAATAAAACAGGTCCCAGAACTGTAAGTTAAGTAGTTTTTGAGAAAACCAGTGTCAAATGCAAAATATGGAGTGGAAAAAACACATTTTTTCATCTTTGGGCAACAGTAACTATGTTATTTCACCAAGAATAGATAAAAATTTTGAATAAAACTTGTAGAAAATTTTATTCTCAACAAAACGGTGTAAACAAAGTTCACAGAAAGCGAATAGATGTTTGATTAAATGAATTTTTATTCATAACAGTACAAAGTAAATTTAACCAGAAACACATTAATCTAAACCTATTCAACCAAATTACTGTAAATTTTCAAAAGTTTCTCCGCTGACTTCAATGCATTTTTCTGCTCGTTTAAGGATAGCTCTTGTTGCTTTCCGTAGTTCAACAGGGCTTTCCTTTAATGGTATAAAAGCTGATTTTTCACTCCATTTTTTGCATTTAACATTGGTTTTCTCAAAAACTACTTAACTTACAGTTCTGGGATCTGTTTTATTGAATTTTATCAGGTCAAAAACCATAAGAAACAATTGAATTTGCCCCTTAATCTACCTTAACAGAATTTCAGGAAGACCTCATTTCACCTGGTGAGCTGAAATCTGGACGAAATCTTTCGCTAGCTGTAACTCTGTAACGAAGCATTTCCGGACCCATGTTTATATAAACTTTTTTCATTATTTTGTTATGTACAATGAGCTCCCAAAGTTTCTGCATATCTTCGTGAATCACCCTGTATAACAGTTTTCAATTTTTTCTGGATATCCCTCGTATTATGCCTAAAAACTGTGTAATGATAGGTCAGTAAGTTGAAGTTTTTAGGGGTAAGAAAAGAATGTAATGGGTAACCACTAAATTAAGTGTTTCTGGCAATAAAGAATTTAATGGGTAACCACTGAATTAAGTGTTTCTGGCAATAAAGAATGTAATGGGTAACCACTAAATTAAGTGTTTCTGGCAATAAAGAATTTAATGGGTAACCACTGAATTAAGTGTTTCTGGCAATAAAGAATGTAATGGGTAACCACTGAATTAAGTGTTTCTGGCAATAAAGAATGTAATGGGTAACCACTAAATTAAGTGTTTCTGGCAATATTTTTGTATAAGTTGTTTCTTTCTTTAATTTCAACGAACCGTCTCATGATTCTTAAACGCTCTTTTAAGATCACTCTGTGTATATTATTATAGGAAAGAGAGAATTAGGTTATGTTTTAATTTGTCAAATATATTTATTCTCGAAGATGTTTATTTATATTATTCCTGTTGTTGTTATTATTTGTTTAATTTTATTGATAAATTTATTATTTATTTGTTATACAATTTGAAATTATCTAGTATATTTATTCTTTATTTTGCAAATTTATGCGATTAATTTTCGGTATGCTACATCATTTTTAAGCGTCCAAGTTACATGTTATGTTCCAATTAATTACATTATAATAAATTTTATAGTTTACGTATTATTTTTGTTACAGTAACATACTGTTCATAAAATTGTGTTGAATTATCTTTGACAGATAGTTGTAATTAACTTTTCGGACAAGGTTCCTCAATTATGTTAAATTGCATTACAAGTTTAAACCATGTTAGTCTGCGATATACGTAAATAAATTATTTAGTATTTATTTTTTTTAAGATTTAAGTTATGATTTTATGTACAGTTTTTAGCAGTATTGATAAGTTTCGTGTTGAATTTATAATAATTAAGATGCGTTTTTGCTACATTTCAGTTTATCAAATTTATTAAGAAAATATTTTTTGAAGCTAAGAAATTTGTTTCCAAAAAACCAACTTATTTTTGTGTATTTGTACAATGTTATTGTAAACTTCCTGTAGTTTACTGTTAGGGAATATAACTTTTAATGTATACAAAGCTCATAAAAAAATGTACCGTTTGGGCATTAAATGAATTCAACAAATAATTTTATTAGTGAAATAATGTTATGTACGTAGAGTTCTTTTTTTACTTACTAACATTGCAAATTGAGATAATATTTCTTATCTTGGCACTGACTTTATGAGCCGTGTCTGGAAAGTAAGTACTACAGTTATGAAAAAAAATAGTAAAATTTTTTTCGGGAAAATTTAATTTTTACATGAAAGATCATACCTTAAACTACTTTTCTATATACGAGGCGTGTTCAGAAAGTAAGTAACGTTTTTAAAAAAAACAAGTAAAACAATTTTTTTCAACACAATTTTATTTCTACATGAAAGCCCAAACCTTAAACTATTTTTCGACATAGTTTCCTTCTTCTTCTTCTTCTTATGGTGCCTATCCGGTTCGGATGTTGGCTATCATGATTGCTATCTTGACTTTGGAAACAGCTGCTCTGAAAAGTTGGGTCGTCGACTGGTTGAACCACGTTCTTAGATTGTTCAACCATGAAATCCTTCTTCTACCGGGACCTCTCGCACCATACACCTTTCCTTGCAGAATCTTTTGGAGCAACACGTAACGGTTCTCATTGCGCATAATGTGTCCCAGGTATTGGAGCTTTCGCACTTTCACGATGTCAAGAACCTCTTTATCTTTATTCATCCTTCGAAGAATTTCTACATTGGTGACTTTGTCCCTCCATGATACGCGCAACATTCTTCGATAAAGCCACATTTCAAAGGCTTCAAGCCTCCTGGCTGAGGCCTTAGTGAGCGTCCAAGCTTCCACGCCGTAGAACAGTACAGAGAACACATAACATCGAAGGAGACGCATTTTGATAGCAAGTGTAAGGTCGTGAGTTTTGAAAATTTTTCGCATATTGTTGAAGGCCACATAGTTTCCACCGATGTTCAAACACTTGTCGTAGGGGTGATAAATTTGTGTATATCCTCTTCGTAGAAGGTTCTCGCCAACGAATGTAGCCACGACTCCAATGCAGTTTTCACTTCATCGTTGGTTTCAAAGCGTTGGCCACCTAGCTCACGTTTCATGTGCAGAAACAAGTGGTAGTGAAATTTGTTGAAAATCGTAAGATAGCGTTGTCATAGTGAAACGTCTGTTCTCTTGGATTTTTTTCGTCAACTGCCCTTACCAGATCATCGGTGATGAGAGAAGGCCGACCGCTCTGATTCTCATCATGCACATTTGTTCGACCGCCATTGAACATTCTAACCCACTTTCTCACCATTCCTTCACTCATTACGTCTTCCCCGTAAACATCTTGAAGTTGATGATTAATTTCGGCCGGTTTCACATTCCTTGCATTCGAAAATCTTATTACAGGACGAATCTCACAATCGGCAGGATCACTAATTGTCTTAAACATTTTGAATGTTCAGAGAAAACTGAAAACACAACGTAGAACAACTACAATGGCGTGAGTCGATAGCCAGTGAACAAGGACGACTAGTGCGCATGCGCGGAACACCGATTGCAGCGCTACAGCAGCAGTAGAATGAAATGGTACTTACTTTCTGAACACGCCTCGTACTTTTGACCCATAGTACTAAGACTACCGATGGTATATTCCGAGAACTTAAAACTCGTCCCCTCTGCGCTTGACGTCACTGCGTGACAAAACTCTTGACAATTGGAACAGGTGAAAGTCACTAGGAGCCAAGTCCGGGCTGTATGGGGGATGATCGAAAACGTCCCATTTAAACTTTGCCAAAAGTTTATTTGTTCTTCGAGCTGTATGAGTGTAAGCGTTGTCATGCAACTTTTGGCCAAGTTTAAATGGGACGTTTTCGATCATCCCCCATACAGCCCGGACTTAGTGGCTTTTAGTGACTTTCCCCTGTTCCCGAACATGAAGCTGTGGCTTGCATCTCAGCGGTTCACCAATGACGAAGAGCTTCAAAACGCCGTGAATGGTTGGCTACATTCACAGGCGGCAGATGTTTATGCAGAGGATATTTCAAAGACTGTTCCAAGGTACGACAAGTGCTTGAATCTGTTTGGCGACGATGTCGAAAAATAGAGAAAAACTGTAGTTTTAATATGTATGTAATAAAGTTTTTGTATCTTCACTCGTTTACTTTTCGTTTCAAAACAGGTTATTTTCTGGATAACCCTCGTAGATCGAAACTTAATCATACGTGCTTCTATTTTTGTGCAGGATAAGAAGTCGCCAGTAAGTGTAAAAAGTAAAGATAGTAAAGTGAACAAAATAATAAACATACTTCTTAGATTTTCAACTCTCTGTAACGTGAACCGGTGTTGAGACATTTATTTTTCATATTAATTTTTTTTTTTTATGTATACCATGTTTCCCGACAAATCTGACATGTAAGGAAATTAATATTGGACAGTATTCGGTCAACATTAATCTTATTATAAGAGTGTAATCTTACTTTTATTGCTCCAGTCGTTTGGAAACAGAATAAAAATGAGTCTAAAAAAGTTTTAGTAGCTAATATTATTAATCCTGTTCAAACTGGTACGAATAGACTGTGGTTGGGGCAATAAAACGTGCTTCTGCAAGGTCAGTATAAATCGGAGACCGGTAAATATTGCACTTTTCTTGTAGGGAATTCTTTAACACATCTAATAGTGTTTTCAGAAATAGAATATCATTTTTTTTCTTTAATTCTTTATTTATAACTGTAAAATTGTACAACAAGCAAATGTGATGATTATGATAATAATGTAAAAGACATGAGAGGGGTAGATTGGTCCCTCCCCAAGAATGAAATTTGTATATCAAATTAGCAGGTCTCTACTCCAGCGTCTTTTAAGGCGTCTAAGGGGATTATCAGGTAAATGGACGGTGGAAAGTGAACGCACCAGGGGGTTCTCGAGTTCGTGTGACTTGTCGTGAAAGCGTTTGTTTAGGTATTCAATGGAATTTTGTACAATTGGTGTTTTCAAATCTGTATGTAAGGTTTTGTTGCTAACGTAAAGAGGTGCATTTGCTATAAGGCATTATATTAATGATAGTCAGTTGTCAATGACTTCAAAATTTGATGATTGTAAACTGTATAGGTAAGCTACAGTTCAGCCGTTCTTAGTTTGCTCCTACTGTCAACAAACAAAAGCCACCTACTACAGGGTGCACGCTAGAGTCTGCGACTTTACGGATGTCGTAATCCTATTAAGTTAACTATTTTTTTAATTGTAAGTACTTAAAGTACTAAAAACATCAGTCATGATATGATGTAGGCCTAACAATTTTATTTAAAAAATTACTTTTAAAAGTATTTTGTATTTAAATACTTTTGAAAGTATTTTGTTGTTACTTTTTAATCAGCGTGTACACATTTTGATACAAGGAGCACGCTCAGTGACGTCATTATTTGTTTACATTAGGAGCAAACTAAGAGAGGCTGGACTTTACTTGGTCTTACCTTATGTTAAAAAAATTTGGTATTCGGATGTTAAAGTAATTTACTATTCGGATGTGAAAGTAATTTACTATTCGGATGTTAAAATAATTTATTATTCGGATCCAAGTATCGTACTTGGATGTATAGGAGATATGCCCAAACGGCATTATTTCCTGAATGAGCTTTGTATAACAATAATATGTTGAAATTAGGAAATTTTGAAAAATAAATGTTTTTCTGTACAATAATTACAAAAATGTTGTTTCCATTAAAAGATAAATTTATTACATCACCTAATCGTTTTGGCTAATCCATCCAGGAAGAAAACCTACATAATGTTTTGTTGTATTAAAAATTTTTTATTACCATAATTTTTTGTGATATAATTTTATCAAATAAGACTGAATTTTACAAAAGACTGAAATATTATAACCAAGAATATGTTCAAAAGTTATGTTATATTTTTTTATTTGTATTTTTAATGTTCTAATAAAATTATTAATTATTTAAATAAAGTTTATTTTAATTTTAAAAACATTCGTGTTGTCTTAAAATTATAAATGTAGCAAGTAGTTTGGGTGACTAACGACTAATATTAGTCGAATTAGTTGATTATTAAAACTATCAAATGATTTTGAAGCCATATTTCAATGGCGAATTACACAAGTGTTCATTCAAGGAATTATCAGCTGGTTTTCAAATTCACGACTTTCAAATGGTTTTCTGATAAAATTTGTGACAAAATTTTACTTAATTTTATAATTTTAATTAATTCTCGTGACCCACTGTTCTACATTATTACTTATTTTACAATTACAGATACTTTTTGCCGGCCGCATTGGCGCAGTTGGTAACGTGCTCGCCTCTCATCATGCGGTCTTGGGTTCGAATCCCATTCAGGCACGGCATATTTTCATACGTTACAAAAAATCATTTCATCCTTCACTGTCTGCATTAGCGGTAATTGCAGAACAGTCGGACGTTAAACAAACAAAAAAAATATAGATACTTAAGTCATGAGAATGCATTTATTGTACGGATTGGCTGTGAGGAAGGGAAGTGAAAATCTGTCAGTGCTAATTCCAAAAAAAATTTCTTGTTAATACACCTGTTTCTAACAAATGAGGTGTGGCTATTAAATAACAAGACTGACTTTGTAAAAATTTTTATTTTTATTTTATACATAATCACTTATTGTCACCTTTAATATACACTCCATGCTAATTTTCCATTGTTGGAAACAGTGCTGGAAGTCATCTTTTGTCAGCTCCTTCAGGACACGTGCCACTTTCTCTTTTACAGCTTTCACAGACTCAAATCTTCTCCCTTTTAATGAAGATTTCACCTTAGGGAACAGGTAGGTGATAATCATGTGATGAAACGTGGTTTTTTTACTTATGATCTGGAAACGAAGCGCCAATCCATGCACTGGAAGAGCCGAACTTCACCGAGAGCGAAAAAAGCTCATGAGCAAGTCAAATTATAAAGCAATGATGATTGTTTTTTTTTATATCAATGGGATTGTGTACCTTCACTGGGTTCCTGAAGGTCAAACAATTAATCAATAATACTACCTTGAGGTACTTTCTAAGCTACGTCAAAGAGTTAGGAAAAAACACCCCGAAATGTGGAAGGACAAATCATGGGTTCTCCACCAAGACAATGCGCCAGCTCATTCCGCGTTATCCATCAAGAGTTTCCTAGCCAAGTACAGCTTCTCAGTGTTAGAACATCCACCTTATTCACCAGATCTTGCACCATGTGACTTCTACCTGTTCCCTTAAGTGAAATCTGCATTAAAAGGGACAAGATTTGAGTCTGTGGAAGCTGTAAAATAGAAAGAGGCACGTGTCCTGAAGGAGCTGAGAGAAGATGACTTCCAGCACTGTTTCCAACAATGTAAAATTCGCATGGAGCGTTGTAGGGATAAAGAAGTGTATATTGAAGGTGACAATAAGTGATTATGTATAAAATTAAAATTAAATTTTTTACAACATCAGTCTCGTTATTTAATAGCCACATCTTGTATGTTCACATTTGCAACCATTTTGAATGTAAAGTTTATTGTTAAAATTTGTAAAGGGTAAACATGTTTGCATTCGCTCAACGACTTGTTACTACCGAAAAAATGAATCAGAGTTTGTATTAAATTTTGTGAGAAAAATGATATCAAGTGTAGTACCACATTCGTAATGTTGACAGTGGCTCTTGGTGACTCTACTATTAGGAAAACAAGAGCTTATGGATGGTACAAACGATTTAAAAATGGCCGTGAAAACGTTAAAGTTGACAACCGCTCTGGACGCCCTAACACATCAATAACGGACAACAGCGTCGCAGAAGTGAGGAAAATGATTATGAAAGATCACAGAATCACTATCAGAGAGGTTGCTGATGAGTTCAATATTATTTTGGATCATGTCAAGCAATTTTTTTGGATGTTTTGGGTATGAAACCCATGGTAGCAAAGTTCGTTCCAAAATTACTAAATTTCAAACAAAAAGAACGTCGAGTGGATATCGCCCAAGAATTGATGAATGAAGTTCAACACTGATCCAGAATATGTGCAAACGGTCATAACAGGTGTTGCATGGGTATGACATCAAAATCAAGGTTTCGACATTTCATGAGAACCATGAAAGAACGACATTTTGCCACTATTGATAGCATTAAAATAGAATTGCTAAAGGAGCTGAAAACTATACCAAAAAGTGAGTTCCAGAAACGCTTCCAAGATTAGGAGAAGCGCTGGCATAAGTGTATTATATCTGAGGAGGATTACTTTGAAGAAGACAAAATTGGTATAGATGAATAAACTAAACTTAAAAAAATAAAATAAAATTCCCATTATTTTTTTATCAAACCTCGTATTTATTCAGGTGTAATGTATTAAGTTGACACGTCCTTTACTTCCTGAGAAGTCTCCTGGACGCGCAATTATCGACAAAAACAAAAAAGTCTATTTATGTTTTTTAATATAAAACTCTCAGTTCCCCCATTGTATAACATTTGTAATCTTTTCCTAGCAAAGGACATGTATTGTTACTTTTTAATAACTTCATCTGCTTGGATTTTGTTTTCTACTGGCTTTGATTTCTCCAAATTTTCTTGTTCATGCAGAAGGTAGGTAAGACCAACAAGTTATAAAGTCTTAGATTTATATGTTTCCTCAGTTTATTTTTCAGAGTCTGATATATTGTCTTTAGATATTCTGGAAGATAAGGTAGGTGGACTAAAAAAGTAATTAAGAACTTCTGAGACAAGTGGATGAAAGAAGTAAAGGGTGATTCAAAAAGCGCGCCGGTTTTTAAACGGCTGGTAAATTTTTGTTTATCGGTTGGCAACATTGTTTGACCACATTTCTATTTTGGAGAACATTCCGATTGACGATTCAGTTGTAGTTTCTCTTGTTCGCAGTGTAGTACTCTCGCAGTCTGTGTCTAACCATGGAGAAGTTTACTATTGCGCAACGAGTGTTAATCGTCAAAACATTTTACCAGAGTGGAAAGAGTTATGCGGCTACTGTCAGGCGACTTTGCGGTACTCTAGGACGCAATGAAGCACCGAATGAATCAACAGTTCGCAGGCTCATGAAAAAGTTTTTTGAGACGGGTTCAACAGTCGACCTTAAAAGTTCTGGACGTCGTCGTTCTGGCCAAACTGAGCAGAACGTTGCGTTGGTTCGTGACAGTGTGGCTGTTAGCCCAGCAAAATCAATACGTCGCCGTTCTCAACAATTGGGTTTAAGATGTTCTTCTGTACGGAGAATTCTTCGGTACGATCTCCAATATCACCCGTATAAAATTCAGTTGACGCAACATTTGAAAGTGGCAGACCACCAGAAGAGACGACAGTTTGTTAACTGGGTATTGAGAAAACGGCAGGATGATGACACCTTCGCAAACAAAATCATTTTCAGTGATGAGGCGCACTTCCACTTAAACGGTTTTGTTAATAAACAGAACTGCCGTATGTGGGGTTTAGAAAACCCTCGCGTGGTTAATGAAAGGGAAATGTATGCACAGCGAGTGACAGTTTGGTGCGGCTTTTGGTCGGGCGGTGTCATCGGCCCTTACTTTTTTGAAAATCAAGAAGGACAAGCCGTGACAGTAAATGGAGACCGATACCGTACGATGATTAGGGAGTTTTTGTGGCGTCATTTGGATGGAATGGACATTGACGAGTTGTGGTTTCAGCAGGATGGTGCCACCTGTCACGCTGCACGAGAAACAATGTTGTTGCTCCGTGAACGGTTCCAGGATCGCATTATTTCTCGTAATTCCGACCATCAATGGCTACCAAGGTCTTGTGACTTTCCTGTTTGGGGTCATCTGAAGTCATTGGTGTAGGCCAATAAACCCCGAAACATCAATGACTTGGAGGAAATTCGACGGGTTATCGGGCAAATGGAAGTCGAAACTTGTCGTGCAGTAATATCCAGTTTCATGGACAGAGTTGATGCGTGCCAGCGCAGTAGAGGAGGACACATGCATGACATCATTTTTCATACATAAAATTGGAAGGAAAGATGAACTTGTTGATGTATTTATTTTCAGTTTTTCAATAAAATAAATCTCTTAATTTGATATATCAAAACCGGCGCTCTTTTTGAATCACCCTATATATTGAAACATCTTACTAGAAGAAGGGATAGGCTATAGTGCGTAAAATGAAAGATGAAGCCTCTTTTTGGAACTGTGTGTCACCAAGAGATCAACATAATAATTAAAAAATACAAAATAAAGTGAAATTTCATCTGTTATTAATTAAAGGGATACAGTTCTTGTTCGAACTCGTTACTTCCATTGGGAACAAAAATAACAATTTTTTTTAAAAAATGCTCTTAATTTCTTTATCTTTTGTACTAAAAAGCTGAATTTTAGCTGACATTAATAGAAAACATCCAAGAAAACTCCTCTTAAATGCCAAAGTTTTCCTCTTAAAATTAATCGAGCTACTTGTTCTGAAACATGGGCTAAGTGAAAAATGTGCTGAAAGATGGATATATATTCTGTTTCCAAATTGTTTGAAAATGCCCAATACACTCCCGTGTTTCATAATATAACGGGTGTTTCAAAAAGAACGCACTTCGAAGTTTGAGAACGCTAATTTATTACATTAAGTAATTACAAATTATACGGTATGAAATTATTACCTTTATAATGACTTCCTCCGCTTGTAATGCAAGTTCGGACTTGTTTCATAACATTTACAGCCACTTTTCGTAGTGTTTGCTCATTAATGTTTGTAATCTCACTTTCAATATTAGCCTTCAATTGTATGAGGATTGTTTTTAAAAACCTTACTCTTTAAATTCCCCCAAAGAAAAAAAGCCGCAGGCGTAAGATCTGGGGATCTTGGTGGCCACAATCCTTTTGATATCACACGATGGCCAAAAAATTCTCGTAACATATTCAGCGTTTCAGTAGAAGTATGGCACGTTGCGTTATCCTGCTGAAACCAACAATCTCTATCGTGTAATTCTAACAACGCTATAAATTGTTCAATTAAGTTGCGGTACACCACACCATCTACAGATGTGTCAAAAAATAAAGGCCCAACAATACGACGCTGGGAGATCGCACAACAAACACCAATTTTACGTGCGTGTAGTGGGCGTTCATGAAATGTGTGAGGATTATGAGCGCTACATATTCGGCAGTTTTGGCTGTTGATGTGTATCAAATTAGCAGGTCTGTACTCCAGCGTTTTTTAATTTGTTTAGGGGGATTATCAAATAAATGGAAGGTGGAAAGTGAACACACCAGTGGGTTCTCGTGTTCGTGTGACTTGTCGTGAAAGCGTTTATACAGGTATTTAATGGAATTTTGTACAAGTGGTGTTATCAAATCTGTATGTAAGGTTTTGTTGCTAATGTAAAATATTTAAAGCAAATTACAAAAGATGTAAGGTGTTGCAGGTAAGTATATGAAACGACTGCACTAGATAGAACTGCATCAAACCAGCCGAGAGATTGATGACTAAAACTATATTCTGGAACCTGGCAAGTTTTTCTTTAACATCTATGTCCTTTCTGTATGAGATGTCACATCCTAGATATTTTTAAAAACTCACCAGCTCTATATTATGATAAATTATTTCAGTCTTTGTCCTGATTGGATGTGAACCTATAAATATCGTAGTTTAAGTCATAATGGGAGATTTTTTTGCATCCAGGAGACTCCAAAACGAAGTATAGGACATGTCAAGATAAAACTGATAAACTGGAAGTTTATCACCAATGATAAATTCATCACTTACCACCAATCATTAGTTTCTGCTACTGCTTACTTCAGTAGGCTTGTCATGAACCCCATTGTATCAAATAGCACACAAAATTAAAAAGTCAAACACCATGATAAATTCATCACTTGCCAATAATTTGTTTCTGCTACTGCTTAACTCAGTGGGCTTGTCATGAACCCCTTTGTATAAAATAGTAATATTTGTTTGATTAGAAGTTAAAAACTTTTCAACCAAAACTAATTAGAAAGGAATTTGTGCACACTGTAAAATATTTCATCAACCAAATATTGTTTTAGTTTTTTTTTGAAATTACTTAATTGTCATAACTTTTTAAACCTTGTGGCAATTTATTGATGAATTTTCTACCTGCATAAGTTGGTTTTTGTTCAAATAATTTAGTGTTGTGATTAGCAACATAATAATTGAATCAGTTTCTTGTGTAGTGGTTGTGAACATCTAAATTCTGTAAAAAGGTATTATGCTTTACATACATTATCACTTCAAAAATGTACAAAGAAGGAACTGTGAGCAAGCAGAATGAGGTAAGGTGGTTGACTCCCATCATACACCTAACAGTTATTTCGATATTTTAAAAACTCTTTCCATGTTACACTGCGATGAATTACCCCATACTAAAGATACCTTTTAATGATATCATTCAGATAATATATTATTCAAAACAAAAACAGTTCTTTGCAACGTTTCTCATTCTCCTGTATTTGTACCATGTTAAATAGTGACAAATAAGTAAGGATTTTCACTACAAATTCAGTTTGTAGTGATGAATACTATTGTCTTAAAGATCTAAAAATAAACATAAAATTGATAAGTTTAACAATACTATTGCACTGTAAAATTTTTAATCATATAAACACAACATCATTTTAAGACGAACAAGTTTTTATAGGTTATAAATGGTTTTTTGAATTAATTATTCTTCAGTTCAAAACATTCAAAAAATTGCGGTTTTATTTGGCGCTGTTTGTTAGTTTGAGAAGTTGCCGTTGGTTCCAGCTGTTGTAATTTTACAAACTCAAAATTAAGTACTTTCTCTGATCATTTTACAATTATATTATAATATCTTGAAATTATTTTATTTTAAACATATCTCCATATTAATTACGTTGTAAATAATTTAATATAATTATAATAGTTTATTTTGCCAAAAGTGTAAATAATTCTAGCGCTACATAATATTTGAATGCTATTGGTTAATTTCACTATTGTAATACGTTAGTCATATCAATTACGCACCAGATTTATTATAATTTCAAAGTGTTTTAAACTTTTCTTTATCATATTATAATTAATAATTATAGTTTATATAATGTTTAAAATATATAAAGTTTAACAAAACTAGGTATTTATATTTGAATTTTACAATAAGTATAACTTTGACGATTCGAGTTACACGCAAAACAAAAGAACGCTTTCTGAAGTTCTCCAATTCAGTTGAGTATCGTATTTTGTACAAGAAGGGTGTACTATGGCAGACGCGTTTAAACTTGGGGATTTAGTTTGGTATGTACATTTCAAATATTAAAAATACAATTTATTGTTGTATGTAAATTATATTTATTTTGTATAAATAATTAAAGTATGGTACTAATTAAATGTTTTGTTATGTTTATGTTATAGGGCCAAAATGAAGGGCTTCCCTCCATGGCCAGGCCGGGTAAGTTCATTAGCTTTACTTTGAAGTTACTATTAAATATATTTTTCTGTTTATAAAAATAGTTTAAAATACAGTACGAGAGAATTTTAATTCATGTTATAAGCTTTGTATATACACTGGTGATCTTTAACTGTAGTTTATAAACATAACCTCAATTAATTTTAACCTAGACATGCTTTGACCAAGCTGTCTATATACATGGAGTTATATTCATTTCCTTTCAAACTGTTCATTACATACAACGCTATTCATTTAACAGCATCTGTTACGAAGTTTATTACATTACACTATTCTTGTTTAGTCCGTTATTTAATATAAATTTTAAAAATTATTAACAATTATATTTGGAACTAATTAATTCTTAATTTGTATTCATAAAACTTGTCTTGTATACGTTGTAAATAACATTTTTTGTGTGAATCTGATAAACTATTTCATTTTTATAAAAGTATAAGACTTTTGAAAATTTAGAAATGATGTTAAAACATCTGATTTGTCATTCTCTGACTGCATAATGTAACTTAATGGTTTCATTCATTTGTTAGTTAAATGTTTTATTAAAAATAACAGAATAATTATTATGTAATAAACAAACACACTAATATTTTTAGAAGAAAGGTTTCCGATATTGAAATTTTAAAGTGTATTTTCTTAAGTATGTTGTATTATTGACAATATCCTTTTGGTAATTTGTAACCGCAATAATTGTATTGTATGTATTGAACCTAAATACAGTTATATAAAAATGTTAATGATATTAAATAATACTATAATATTTTTGTACTGTAAATTACAGCTTGAGAGAAATTAAGTAATATATAATTCATAATTCTAACCCAAAATCAAGATGTAATCAAAGGAAACGTCTTGTCAATTCCTCTTTGTAAATGATAACGAAATTAAACAGGTTTAATTAATATTGTTATTGAAATAAATTGGTTTTTATTCATTTCTGTTTACATATGTAGGTACAGTTAACAAAAAAAGAAATGGCCTATTAATTTTTGAATTTTTGTACACAAAATGCAGTTTTGTACTTTTTGTTTACATGTAAAGTATTTATGAATTAATGAAGATTTTGTATGATTTTCATATTTTCGTTAAAAATAATTAATAAAAATTGATTTGAAACTTATATTCATGTTATATTTTGTTTAAGTTCACTGATTTCTTCAATAATGTAATAGTTTTTCCTGTTTCTAGAAGATTTATAAATTACTGTACAAATGAATTTATAGAAGTAGTTGACATTTTTTGATTATCTTCTAAAATTTAGAAGTAATATAATGGTTTGTTATTTGTTAGTTATAACAGGTTTACTTATATTTTGCCTTATTTTTATTTTTTTACGTAAATTTTTGTACAATGTGCACGGTTTTCAATATCGTAATTGTATGTTCTACTTATTGTAAACATAGCCTAATATTTAAGAATTTCTGCTACTTATTAATAATGCTTTTAGTAGTCTTTAAAATTTTTTACATTGGGTTAATGATTAATGATGCCCAAAACTGGCAGGTGGAGTGTTATTTTAATTGCACTCTATCTGTTTGGTCCAGGGCTAAAAAACATAGTTCTATTTCTTATCACATAGTCAGCCACTTATATGACTGAACTATTTAAGAACAGAAGAGGTAGAGGTGTAAAAGATACTAGTCAGAGGTATCTCCTCTGAGAGTAATGAATTTCACTAAGCAGCCAGACCCTGTAGTGAATGAAGTGAAGGTGTCATTTGCAGGGTGGAAAGTGAGTGCTTTTTGGAGGGCCTGGCATGCTGATAAGCGTACTTTTCCACTCAGTGAGAAAGGCAATGAATGGTAAACCACCTTATTCCTCGTTTTTACTTAGTAAAACCTGTAGAGGTTCAAACCAGCCTTTCGGCTGTTGACCTAAACAACAATGATTAATTATTTTTGTATCATTTCTAGGTGTCAAATCCTGCAAAAGATCTTAAAAAACCAGGTGGCAAAAAAGGAGCAACACATTGTATTTTCTTTTTTGGAAGCAAAAACTAGTGAGTACATTTTATTATTTATTAATTTTTTAAAATTCTTGTTTAGGTTATGTACTAATACTTTGAAAATATAAACAAACCAGGTAATGGAATGTTAGATTATTTTCTTCAACTTAAAAAATAATATCTTGAGTTCATTTTTGTGATTTTATTTTGTATTGTGATTATTTAAGTATATAAATATTTAATTACTCAGAATTCTTTACGTAAATATTCTGTTAAAATTCACCTTTATTTTGTTTTACGTTATTTGTTGATATTGTGTATTTATTGGTAAATCAACATAATTGTTTTTTTAATATAAACTGTAGAAAAAATCATTTTTGTCTTCTGTTAAGTTCTGTATTGCTTATGGTGAACTTGTTAGTAATGTTTCGAACTGCATTGATTTGTGATCCATTTCCTGTCCTATGTAAACAAATACAAACAATATAATACATTTCTGTTTCTTGGTTTTGTATTGTTCAAGATACAGTAATTTATTAAGGGAGAGGAACCAAATATGGAATACCATTTTCATTTTTTCATTTTCCTGGTTTTCTATGACTTTTTTGAAATTACGTGAATTTTATATCAATTGTAGAAATAGTTTATTTCACATCTAGAAAATACAAAATCTTAAATTTACAAATATAATTTAAGTAAAAACGAGGAGTAAGGTGGTTCACCTTGCCTTCCTCACAGAGTTGAAAGAGTATGCTTATCAGCATGCCAGGCCCTCCGTAAAGCACTCACTTTCCATCCTGCAAATGACACCTTCACTTCATTCACCACAGGGTCTGGCTGCATAGTGAAATTCATTACTCTCAGAGGAGATAACTCTTGACTAATTCCTTTTACCTCTTCTGTTCTTAAATAGTTCAGTCATATAAGTGGCTGACTATGTGATAAGAAACAGAATTATTTTTTCAGCCCTGGACCAAACAGATAGAGTGCAATTAAAATAACACTTAACCTGCCTGTTTTGGGCATATAGATCCCTTACTCTTATACAAAAAAAAATTATTTAGTAAATAAATTTAGTATTTAGGTCTTGGGTTTGAATCCCATTCAGGCACTATATATTTTCATATGTTACAAAAAATCATTTCATCCTTCACCATCTACATTAGCAGTAATTGCAGAACAGTCTGACGTTAAACAAAAAAAAAGGAAATATTTATTTCTCTTTAGTTTCTTAGGAAGTAAGTTGTTTTAGTTGAGGGTATATATAATATGGTTGATTATTTTATTAAACATCCTATGTAGGATTTTTAAACAGCCGTATTATTTAAAATTGAAATATATATTTTCTAACCACCAGAATACGGTAACATAAAACACTTACCAATGTTTATAGCGCTTTCGTGTATCTTGTACACATCTTCAGTAAATTAACATTCATTACAAGTCAAAATTTAAAACTTCCTGCTCCTACCATGGTAGATAAGGAATCCTTATCTACCAGATTCCTTATCTACCATGGTAGGAGCAGGAAGTTTTAAATTTTGACTTGTAATGAATGTTAATTTACTGAAGATGTGTACAAGATACACGAAAGCGCTATAAACATTGGTAAGTGTTTTATGTTACCGTATTCTGGTGGTTAGAAAATATATATTTCAATATGGTTGATATGGTTGATGGTTGTATATAATTTGTTTAAAATTATGTTTTAATCTTTTAAATGTATCATAAAAGATTTGTAATCATTCGTGACACCTTATTGTAATAAAAGAAATGAAAGAAACAGTATAAACGGTTTTTATCTCAAATTTAAATATATTAGCACAACCCAGTCAACTGTATCAAATAAAAATTGTATTACTTGTCAAATAAAGTTTTTTGATTAGATATTTTTTTGTTACATATTTGTGATTACTTTAATAATAAATGTAATTTTGTGTTCTGTTTTTTATTTATTTCTTAATCAAACATGTGTCTGTATAGTTATTACTTTCTCTTGCCTATATGAATATATAGGAAGGAAAGTATTGTTTTCATGTCGATTTTTCGAAATCGAGTTTCACCGGATCTATACGTTTTCAGACCCCCTGAACCCAAAAAACATGTTTTTAGCGATTGGCCTGTGTGTGTGTGTGTGCGCGTGTGCATGTGCGTGTGTACAAAATATCTCAAGAACGGAACATCGTACGAACTTGAAACTTGAAACAAGTTACATACCACTACCGGACCCGACACAAACATTTTCATCAAAATCGGTCAACCGGAAGTAGTAGTTTATTCGTATAATTTTTCACTTTTTTGCGATTTTTTTTAAAATCCCCTCATTTACTCAATTTTTTATTCTCTAAAAGATAGGGTAGGCGCCATGTTTGCTGAAATTCTTGGTGAGGGTGTTTTTACGTAAAAAAGTGTTTTTTTAAGATTACGGCTTTAATATTAATTTTAGAGCAAAAATGTATATAATAAAAGTTGTAGAGAATTTGAAAACCTACAACTTTTATTTCAAGCATTTTTTTGTATAATGCTTAGTTTATCGGTAATTAGCGATTTTCTGTTTTTTCTCACGAAAACGTGTGAAAAATCGATTTTTTTAAGATTTCGGCCTTAGTATGCACTTTACGACAAAAGTGTATATAATAAAATTTATAGAAAATTAAGAGATCTACAACTTTTATTTAGAAAATTTTTCTCCACAGAGCCTAGTTTAGCGTGAAAGTGTGATTTTCCGTTTTTTTTAAGCCAAATTGAGTTCGATTTTCATTTTGCGTCATTCACTCATGATTAAAATAAGGTTAGGTTTTTGAGGTTAGTTTTTGTTTATTTCTAATATTTTATTAATAATGTTAGGTTTATTATTAATTATTTGCATTGGCAAGAGAAAGTTGTGTGAGTGTTTCACACCAGATTTTTTTTCTTGTAGAAATATGATTGTGTATAACCATCTTCGTTCGGTTACTTTAATAAAAATTCTTCATTAAAATGTGTTGGAATAGTTAATTCTGTTTTGAATGAAGGCTAGAAATTAATTTTGGTAATCTCTTAAGTTCAAGTAATGGTTTTACGTTTGGATATTAAAGAAATTTTTTTTATAGTTTTTATTTGTTATTGGAAACTGTACTTTATTGACAATTCAAAAATTAATCTTTATAATGCATCCTGCAGTTTGAAATTAATTCTATTTTATATAATGAATTTATATAATAAATTTCATTAACCTTTTTTTTAAACTGCGTCAACTTTTATTTTCACTAACGTGAAAAAACTTTTCTTTTCACTTATTTAAAATCTATAGAAGTTGTATCATCTTCTATAGATTTTAAATAAGTGAAAAAATTTTTTAGTTTCAATTATGTTATTTACTCTGATAATGGTGGATCCATCGAAACATGTGTAAGTAAAAATAAAAGTTGACGCAGTTTAAACAGAAGGTTAGTGAAATTTATTATTTAAATTCATTATGTGTTGTTGTTTAGGTCATCAGCCGAAAGGCTGGTTTGAACCTGTAGAGGTTTTACTAAGTAAAACGAGGAGTGAGGTGGCTTACCAGCCTTCCTCACCGAGTGGAAGAGTACGCTTATCAGCATGCCGGGCCCTCTGAAAGCACATATTTTCCACTCTGCAAATGACACCTTCACTTCATTCACCACAGGGTCTGGCTGTATAATGAAATTCATTACTTTCAGAGAGGAGATAACTCTGATTAGCGTCTTTTACACCTCTACCTCTTCTGTTCCTAAATGATTCAGTCATTTAATTGGCTGAATATGTGAAAAGAAACAGAACTATTTATTTTAGCCCTGCAACGAACAGATTAAGTGTAAATAATTTGACACTCCATCTGTCTGTTAGGGGCAGTAAATTCATTATATAAAATAGAATTTAAAGAAGTATACAGAAATACAGAACCTCTAGCAGACCAGATGAGGAAAAAGAGAATTTCCTTCTTTGGACATCTCTTGAGGACTGACTCTTCCAGAATCTCAAAACAAATCATCAACTTTTTCCTAAACAGGAAAACTCAGCCCCACTGGATCAGGGAAATTAAGGAGGGCATGAATGGACTCCAAATCTCACTTGAGGACCTCAAAACAAAATCTGGAAATTACCGCAGGCTGAAGACCAAAAGACTTGAACAGCAGAAACCGACGAAATGGCAGAAAGTTGTTGTGTATTCTGACAAGGAACGGCGGAGAAGATCGGATGGATTGAAGAAAGTTGGATGGAGAAAGTTCAAGGAGGGAAACATCAGGAAAGGACTCTAAAAACTGAAAAATTTAAATGAGTTGTTTTAGTTTGATGAACTTATGTAGTCGTATGTGACTTTAAAAAAAAAAAAAAATAGAATTTATTGATAATTACCTAATTTGATCGCTGCTTTTCGCAGTATTTATTTTTCGATGTGATTAGGCATGAGTTTTTTTTTGACCTGGGACCCCCAGTGAAGTTTGTTCAGGAATGGCTATTAGGTGGTCACCATACATACAAAGTTGTTTGCCTAACCGGTGTTACTTAACAATTAATAGCGACTTTCTACCAGCTGACTGACTGGGTTGGCCCGGTGGCCAACAAAATATTTAAAGATATTATTTTGTAAATTGTATTATTCTTTCACATACTTTTTTTAACATCATATTTATTGTGTTTTCAGCGCGTGGATTGAAGAAAGTAATTTAAAGCCTTATTTTGAATTCAAGGAGACGCTCGTTAAAAGTAACAAATCTGGTGGATTTAGAGAGGCAGTTGAAGCGATCGAAGAATTTATTCAAACTAAAGGAGAAGTAAGTATTTCGGTTAAGTTAAATTTCATTGAAATTCTGTTTAAAAATTGTACGGTTTTTTTTCATCTGTTAGAATTATTATCGGTAACAGTGCATTATGTTTTGAACTAGATCTTCAATTTTTACTTTCTCTTGCCTATATGAATATATATAGGAAGGAAAGTATTGTTTTCATGTTAATTTTTCGAAATCGAGTTTTCACCGGATTTACATGTTTTCAGACCCCCTGAACCCAAAAAACATGTTTTTATCGATTAGTCCGTGTGTGTGTGTGAGTGTGAGTGTGTGTGAACAGAATATCTCAAGAACGAAACATCGTATGAACTTGAAACTTAAGTTACATACCACTACCGGACGCGACACGAACATTTTCATCAAAATTGGTTAACCGGAAGTAGTAGTTTATTCGTGTAATTTTTCACTATTTTGCGAATTTCTCAAAAACTGGTCCTACAATTTTTTTAAAAATCGCCTCATTTACTTAATTTTTAATGCTCTATAAGATAGGGTCGGCGTCATGTTTGCTGAAATTCTGGGTGAGGCTGTTTTCACGTAAAACAAATGTTTTTTTTTTAAATTGCGGCTTTAATATGCATTTTAGCGCAAAAAATTATATTATAAAATTTGTAGATAATTTAATATTCTACAAGTTTTATTTAAACATTTATTTTGTATAATGCTTAGTTTAGCGGTAATTAGCGATTTTTTTTCTCACGAAAACGTGTGAAAAATCGATTTTTTTAAGATTTCGGCCTTAGTATGCACTTTACAACAAAACTGTATATAATCAAATTTATAGGAAATTAAAAGATCTACCAATTTTATTTAGAGCATTTTTCTCTACAGAGCCTAGTTTAGCGTGAAAGAGTGGTTTTCCGTATTTTTAAGTCAAACTGAGGTTGATTTTTATTTTGCGTCTTTAACTCATGATTAAAATTAGGTTATGTTTACTGAGGTTAGTTTTTTGATTATTTCTTATGTTTTATTACTAATATTAGGTTTATTGTTAATTATTTGCACTGGCAAGAGAAAGTTGTGTGAGTGTTTCACACCAGATGTTTTTAATTTATTATGTTAGTTTACGTTACAGTTTGGGTCAATTTTTTTTAACGTTTAGATTGGTTCATAATGTTAGTACAACTTTTAAAATATTGTGTAATTTAAATTTCGTGTTTGAATTTTGATAGCTTTTGACAAAATAAATTTGAAGTTTAGGTTTTCGTTTCGATTATTGATTTATTTTTTATTTTTTTATTGAGTGATAATGCCTACATAAGCCTTGGGCTTGTGCGTAGGTAATGATATGTGGTGATTAACAGATGAAAAAAATGCCAGACCTGACTGGGAATCGAACCCAGGACCCTGGCATAGTAGCCGGTTGCGCTGACCACTACACCACGGGCCGGCCATTTAGCATCCATTTGGGGTTTTTGTTTATCCGGGTTTGTGGTAACCATACGGATGTGATTAGTCAAATTTTTTGTGAGGTGGTATTTCTCGTAGTTATCGTATCGTCCTTTTTGTCCTTTGTCTAAGTTTTCTTTGGGTTGGAACTCCTCATTACCTCTTTGTTTGCTGAATTATTAATCTCTTGGCATCGCATTTTTTTCTCAATTCATCTGTAACCGAACTCAGTTCATTCTTTGTCTTTTTCCTTCTACCTCCAAGTACAGATTGTTGTTGTTTAGGTCATCAGCCAAAAGGCTGGTTTAACCTGTATAGGTTTTACTAAGTAAATCGAGGAGTGAGGTGGTTTACCATTGCCAACACTCACTGAGTGGAAAAGTACACTTATCAGCATGCCAGGCCCTCTGAAAAGCATATATTTTCCACTCTGCATATGACACTTTCACTTCATTCACCACAGGGTCTGGCTGTATAATGAAATCCATTACTTTCAGACGAGATAACTCTGATTAGTGTCTTTTACACCTCTACCCCTTCTGTTGTTAAATGATTCAGTCATTTAATTGGCTGACCATGTGATAAGAAACAGAACTATTTATTTTAGCCCTGCAACTAACAGATTGAGTGTAAATAATTTAACACTCCACCCAAGTACAGATATTAGATGAATCAATGTCCTATAGCCGAGCGAGTGAGAGGGAGATATGTGGCATATTTATGCATACGCCTAAAGGTCTTTACCGTTATAATCCAAATCTGAAAACGTACTACAGTCGTTATTTTGTTTGTTAGTTTACTGCGCGCATAAATGCTTGCTCATAACGATGAGTGAAGTTATACAATGTTATTGGAATGGTGCGTATGGCTTGTGCGAGTGAGAGCGTTATGCATTCTCTCACTCCCACGGCTAGGGGACTTCAGTTCATCTGAATACTATACTGGCTACTCTTAGGCGCGTTACGCACTGTTGACCAGTCACCAGTGACCATGAGATTGAAAAGATTATATGCACAAATATCCAAAAATAAAAAATAAATCTGCCCATAACAGACAAGTCGAGTGTCAAATTATTTACACTTAATCTGTTCGTTGCAGGGCTAAAATAAATAGTTCTGTTTCTTATCACATGGTCAGCCAATTGAATGACTGAATCATTTAAGAACAGAAGAGGTAGAGGTGTAAAAAATACTAATCAGAGTTATCTCCTCTGAAAGTAATGAATTTCATTATACAGCCAGACCCTGTGGTGAATGTAGTGAAGGTGTCATTTGCAGAGTGGAAAAAATATGCTTTTCAGAGGGCCCGGCATGCTGATAAGCATACTTTTCCACTCAGTGAGGAAGGCAACGGTAAACCACCTCACTCCTCGTTTTACTTGGTAAAACCTCTACAGGTTCAAACCAGCTTTTTGGCTGATGACCTAAACAACAACAAAAAATTAATAAATAAATAATAATTAAAAATGTCCTTAAAATATTGTACACAAATATCTTGGTTGCGGCAGCCAAGAAGTCGCTGGCAGCTTAAAATACAAAAGCGACGCACAGGAGACCAGCTGGTTTTCTGTATTCTTTTGAATGATACTGACACAATTTTAACTTTTGGTCGTCAGTTTGGATTCGGTATTTTGGTTTCCCTGGTTTCTGGTTGACTAATGGGCCTTCGGGTAAGCGCACAGTGAAGGCTGGTGACAGGTTGCGTACAAGTGGGAACCTGCTGACAGATAAATGCCATTATATTTTAATCAGATCTCTCACAGTTTACGCTGAGGGAACCTGCACATATCAGTTCATGAGTTTGTTTTGCTTGTGCTGGTAGGTTTCTAAGTGTATTGGCATCGTATAATACGTATTCATAAATAATAACTTGTTAATTAATTATAATAACATAGGTTTATAAAAATAAATTCGCCGGCCGCATTGGCGCAGTTATTAACGTGCTCGCCTCATATCATGCGGCCTGGGCCTCAAATCCCACTCAGGCACGGCATATTTTCATATGTTACAGAAAATCATTTCATCCTCCATTGTACAATAGTTACACCCCAACGTCGTCGCTAATGACCGTTGTAGTTGATGCGACGTTAAATAAATTAATTTAAAAAAAAAAATCTGGTGTGAAACACTCACACAACTTTCTCTTGCCAATGCAAATAATTAACAATAAACCTAACATTAATAATAAAATATTAGAAATAAACAAAAACTAACCTCAAAAACATAACCTTATTTTAATCATGAGTGAATGACGCAAAATGACAATCGAACTCAGTTTGGCTTAAAAATACGGAAAATCACGCTTTCACGTTAAACTAGGCTCTGTAGAGAAAAATGCTCTAAACAAAAGTTGTAGATCTTTAAATTTCCTATAAATTTGGTTATATACACTTTTGTCGTAAAATGCATACTAAGACCGAAATGTTAAAAAAATCGATTTTTCTCACGTTTTCGTGAGAAAAAAAACAGAAAATCGCAAATTACCGCTAAACTAAGCGTTATACAAAAAATTGTTTGAAATAAAAGTTGTAGAATTTTCAATTCTCTACAACTTTTATTATATAAAGTTTTGCGCTAAAATGCATATTAAAGCTGTAATCTTAAAAAAACAACGTTTTTACGTGAAAACAGCATCACCCAGAATTTCAGCAAACATGACGCCTACCCTATCTTGTAGAGAATAAAAAATTGAGTAAACCAGGCTATTTTAAAAAAAATCGTAGGACCAGTTTTTGAGAAAATCGCAAAAAAGTGAAAAATTACACGAATAAACTACCACTTCCGGTTGACCGATTTTGATGAAAATGTTCGTGTCGAGTCCGGTAGTGGTACGTAACTTAAGTTTCAAGTTCGTACGATGTTCCGTTCTTGAGATATTTTGTATACACACACACACAGACCAATCGCTAAAAACATGTTTTTTGGGTTCAGGGGGTCTGAAAACGTATAGATCCGGTGAAAACTCGATTTCGAAAAATCGACATGAAAACAATACTTTCCTTCCTATATATTCATATAGGCAAGAGAAAGTAATAAATAAATTTAAAAAATATAATGCTTTCCACGGTTGATTAGCTCTGATGTTCCACGTGTTTAGACCAATCAGAGCATTGTCGGATTGTATAAATTTTTCAGCCTGACAAAAATTATGCGCGCATGCATTTAAGAGCTGTAGTAGTTGCACTTGTGTCTTGCATCTTGTACTGAACACATTGATTATAGAGTGCATTAACATGCAATACTTTATAATATAATCAGCTGGTTATATTTTTATAGGTTATAATTGTTATTGAAAGACCAAAAAAATGGCTGATGAAATATATAACAGAACTACGAGAGCTAGTACTGGCTAGCTGTGACACGGGTATGGGGGAATGTGTACATTCAGAGCTCATGGGCTTTGAAAATAGTATAACCGAACAATGCTTTGTAATATTGAATATTGGTAGTTAAAATTTTCTAGAAACGTACATCAAAATAATCACAAATCTTTCTTCTAGTAATATTGATTGCTTGGGCAAGTTGCACCGTTGTTTTTTTAAGCGAAATTCTACGATTGACATTTTCAAATTAAACGTTTGACGAAGATATTTCTTTCTTTGTCTATTTTATCCTTGGGTCTTCAAACATCTACAAACACATTTTACGAATGTGTGTGTTTTCAGTGTATTTGTGTGCAATACACACGTGTCAATTGCTATTAAGTAGGTATAGGTAACATTTATCTGACGCCCGGAATGTTGTATTGCATGCTTCTTCAATAATGCTGTACAATTTTCAAACTGTTGTAACTCGCCCAATGTTTACCCGAAATTGTAATAAAAAATATGGTTTTATTCACAAAACTGTTTTCTATAATACTTGGTATGTACAAATTTTTGCTTAACTGAAATTTCAGCCCGTTACAGTAAAAATAATAAAGTAAACACACAAATATTTTGCTCGCTCAAACACTAAGCGATTTTTTCATGGTTTTATATGCGAAAGAGCGTATGTATTATATAAAGCACCTGGAATTTTTTCATAATTTTTCATCAGTAATGAAATTAGAGATGAATGAATTTCGAGAGAGTGTTATTATATTTGAACTTTCATTATTGCTTGTAAAACACTATTGTATAGTGTTATTGTATAGTGTATATATGCGGGAATGAGTACCTACAGGTATATGCAACAGTAGCGGAGAAAAAATTACGGATTATCTAGGATGTATTTCGTAAAGATTTAAATATCGTAAGGTTGTCATTAGTGAGTTACCAATGAAATTAATTTTGCCATGTTGATATACGCCCATAACAGACAGGTTGAGTGTCAAATTATTAACATTTAATCTGTTCGTTGCAGGGCTAAAATAAATAGTTCTGTTTCTTATCACATGGTCAGCCAATTAAATGACTGAGTCATTTAAGAACAGAAGAGGTAGAGGTGTAAAAGACACTAATCAGAGTTATCTCTTTTGAAAGTAATGAATTTCTTTATACAGCCAGACCCTGGGGTGAATAAAGAGAAGGTGTCATTTGCTGAGTGGAAAATATGTGCTTTTCAGAGGGCCCGGCATGCTGATAAGCGTACTTTTCCACTCCGTGAGGAAGGCAATGATAAACCTCCTCACTCCTTGTTTTACTTAGTAAAACCTCTACAGGTTCAAACCAGCCTTTTGGCTGATGACCTAAACAACAACACATGTTGATATATCTATAAATTTAAGTTATGTTAAATTAAGCTACAGTACAATTTTAATGAATCCCTACTGTATTGATTTCTGGTAGAAACGGAATGGAGCGTATTTTTCGTTTAATTCTTTTCCCATTTGTGTTGTGAATGAGTTTACTGGTGTTACACTAATATAGATGAAAAGCAGATGTGCTATGATAAAATGTACTTTTCGAACGGGAATTCTGTTGTTCCTAGTCACCATGTTTCAATACTTCGACTTTTTTTTATATTTTTTAGGTCAAACAGCCGAAAGGCTGGTTTGAACCTGTAGAGGTTTTACTAAGTAAAAACGAGGAGTGAAGTGGTTTACCAATGCCTTCCTCACTGAGATGAAAGAATATGCTTATCAGCATGCCAGGCCCTCCGAAAAGCACCCACTTTTCACCCTGCAAATGACACCTTCACTTCATTCGCCACAGGGTCTGGCTGTATAGTGAAATTCATTACTCTCAGAGGAGATAACTCTGACTAGTGTCTTTTACACCTCTACCTCTTCTGTTCTTAAATAGTTCAGTCATATAATTGGCTGACTATGTGCTAAGAAACAGAACTATTTATTTTAGCCCTGGAACCAACAGATCGAGTGCAAATAATTTAACACTCAACCTGCCTCTTATGGGCATAATACTTGACTACATACTGTAAAAGAGAAAGATAGATTGACACAGGGAAACTGATTTAGTTGGAAGAGGTTAGCTATTGCTACAATTGCTAGTAGAGCGTAACTGTAAGTCAAACAATGTGTTGATTTGTCAATCTTGGGTTCTGTAGGATAGGGTTTTGAAAATTTTTAAACAGTTTAAAATTACCTACATAAAAATGTGGTAATCCGAAAATTTCATGTTGCTCCCCCTCACCAAAGATGGAAGGGTTGATATCCTAAATGGTACATCGTAGCGAAAAAGTATGTAGAACAATTTTTGTGCCCCTTCCAAAATGCTTCAGACAATGTAGCTAAAGTTGCCTTTAACACCAGGTCACTGAAAAAAATTTAAAAAAAAACAAACGTCACACCTTCAAATATCAACCTAAAACTTTCAAACATCATTTTTAAACTTCAAACATCATTTTTAAACTTTCAAACGTAATTTATTGTTGTCCGCTCAACCCCTTTGGCGGCTAAACTTTGTCTTATGGCAAAGTGCGTTTTTTTCGTAGAAAAAAATGACTTTTTTAAGATTGCAGCCTTAATGTGCATTTTAGAGCAAAAGTAAATATAATAAAAGTTGTAGACAATTAAAAAACCTTCAACTTTTATTTCAAACATTTCTTTGTATAACGCTTAGTTTAGCAGTAATTTGTGATTTCCTATTTTTTTTCTTGAGTGTAAAAAAAATGGGTTTTTTAAGATTTCGGCTTAGTATGCATTTTACGATAAAAGTGTATATAATCAAATTTATAGGAAATTAAAAGATCTACAACTTTTATTTCAACTATTTTTTTTTTCTACAGCGCCTATTTGACCGTGAAAGAGTGATTTTTCATATTGTTAAGCCTAACTGAGGTTGGTTTTCATTTTGCATCATTAACTCATGATTAAAATTAGATAATGTTTTTTGAGGTTAGCTTTTTGTGTTTATTTTTAATGTTATATTACTAAGCTAAGAATCGAACTCAGGACCTTTTGCTTTGTAAGCTAGCACGCAAGTTACTACGCCACGGAGGTGGTCACTAAATTTTTTAATGATCTCTAATAGCCTCCTATGAATCAGTTGTTTTTACCTATGATTTTATCTTTTAACTAGCATGTTTTGGTGTATCCACCATCATCAGAGTAAATAAATTTAGAAAAATTGTAACCAAGTATGTTTAAAAAAATTTCTTAGAGATGTATCTTAAATCATTTGTATAAACTTTGATTTGTGTATATTTATATTTGTAAGTATAAGTTTCCGTACAAAAATAATGAAGATACAAAATCTTTCAGAAAATTTTTTAACATTCAGTTTTTAAATTTAAAAAAATTAAAATTAGAGTTACAAAACAAATAATATAGTTAAGATAAGAGGTTAGTTAAAAATCACAAATATTTTTACATAAGGATTACTTAAAATTTGTTCCAGAAAAATTACACATAATTAAAATGTCTGTTATCAGTTGTAAAATAACATACATTTTTAGGTTATGTTCTGATTGAAAAGTTTCAAATTGTTATTTTTTTATTTATTTTTCAGAGTTTTAAAGATGACCCGGAAGATATATTTAATAAACTCGTTGAAGCTGATAAAAAACCAAAGCCTAAACCAAAGAAGGTAAGATAATTTTACAATTTTTGTATATTTTGTATCTATAGATTGTACTTTTTATTCAATTTTTAGTCTCAAAATTTGAATATTTAAAAAAATTATGGTAGCTTATGCTCATATTTTGTTTTAATCAAATTTGTAAATTTTTAAAATAATTACAAAAGAACAACCTACCTGTAAATTGATTGTTTTATTAATTTTTTTGTTAGGTTATAAATTTTGAAAACTATACATTTTAAGCATTTTTTTTCTACAGAGCCTAGTTAAGCGTCAATTTTAATGATTTCCCGTATTTTATAAGTCCTACAGAGGTTAATTTTTCATTTAGCATCGTTCACTCATGATTTTTTTTTTTTTTTTATTCTTAATTTGTGTATGTTGCAATCTGTTCAATTTAGAACAATAAGCAACCCCATGACCCAATGAGATGAGGATGATATGTATGACGTGTAAATGAGGTGTAGTCTTGTACAGACCCAGGCCGACCATTCCTGAGAGAGTATGTTTAATTAAACCCCAACCATCAAAGTACACCGGTAACCACTGTCTAGTATTCAAATCCGTATAAAAGTAACTACCTTTACTAGGATTTGAACTAGGAACCTTCGTCTCCGAAAATCAGCACTCATGATTAAAATTATATTGTTTTCAATTTTACATTGTTTACTAATAATGATTAAACATAGGTTATATGTTTCATTATTTACATTGGCAAGAGAAAGTTGTAAATGTTTCATTCCAGATTTTTCTTTTTGTATAATTATTGTTTTAATCTTACGAAGACCGCGTTAAATGATTTGTCTTGTCTTGTATATAATGTTTTCTCTTTTCATTGCTGGTTTTCCATATTTCCTAAATCGTTTTCATTTTTCACTAAACTCTTCTGAACATTTCTTGTTGTCATTTTGTCTTTACTGTTTTTTCTTGGAATCCCTCACATACTTTAACCTTTTTAAACGCTTTTATTTAACTTACTCTTGGATCCATCAAATCTTGCAACTTAAAATTTTAATACTTCTACCGTATCAATATGAATCAAACTTTGCACACTTGTTTATCTTCGATGACAATACGCTGTGGAGGTGTTTGTAAAAAAAAATTTAAAAAACGCTTTTATTTAACAATTACTTTAAAAAATTAACTAAAAAGAAAACAATAAAAAAAATTTACAAAAAAATCACAGAAAAAAAAATTACAAAAAAATCAAAAAAAAAAAAATTAAAAAATTTTTTTTTTAAGAAACGCTATTATTTAACAATTAATCAAAAAAATGAACTAAAAATAAAAAAATAAAAAATTTACAAAAAAAAAATCACAGACATTACAGTTAAAAATAAAAGCGTGGCGCATTAATATATATAATATTTTACAACGAATATTTTACAATAAATATTATTTTTGTTCTTCATTAATTCTGCTCACCATCTTATATATCACCTTTAAATCTTTCTTAGTTATGAAAAATTTATCGTACGTTTCATTGTAATTTTTGTATTTATCAAATAACTGCTTCGTAAATCTTTTCTGGTTAATTATATAGATCATTGTTATTGTTTAGGTATTCATCCGAAATTCTGATTTGAACCTTTATAGAGGCTTTACTAAGTAAAACGAGAGGTGAAGTGATATACCATCATACTTTTCAACTAATTGTGTGTAAAAGTATGCTTATCAGCATGCTAGGCCCTCTAAAAAGCATCTGCTTTCCACCCTGAAAATGACACCTTCATTTCATTCACCGCAGTGTCTGGCTGAATAATGAAATTCATTAGTCTTGGAGGAAATAAGTTTGACTAGTGTCTTTTACACCTCTATATCTTCTGTTCTTTAATGATTCAGTCATATAATTTGGTGATCATGTGATAAGAAACAGAACTATTTATTGTAGCCCTGGAATTGGGTGACCGAGTGCAAATAATTTAACACTCCACCTTCCTGTTATGAGCATATACACATGAGGGATTGAAAAAAAATCTTTGGGTGGTTCCCGTAAAACGTTTTATTTATTCCTAATGTGTGTACGTTGCAATCTGTTCAATTTTGAACAATAAACAACCCCATGACCCAGTGAGAAGAGGATGGATATGTATGACGTGTAAATGAGGTGTAGTCTTGTACAGACTCAGGCCGACCATTCTTGAGAGAGTCTGGTTAATTGAACCCAACCATCAAAGTACACCGGTAACCACTGTCTAGTATTCAAATCCGTATAAAAGTAACTACCTTAACGAGGATTTGAACCAGGAACCTTCGTCTTTGGAAATCAGCTGTAAACAGCACAATTATATTAAATTAATAAAATTTATTAAATAAATTTTATTAATTTAATAAAATTGTTTTTATAATTAATAAAAATTAATTATGTATTATATCAAATTATAATTATATAAATATTAATTATTAATTTAAAAAATTAATTTAAATACATTTTTATAATTTACGCAGTAAGCAAATTGTTCTTTTTCGTTGTATTCTTACTGGTGTTTTCATATTAATCCGTTCTTATAGTTTAGTTGTTATTTAAATCGACTATATATGCCGCGTGAAGGTTTTATCACGGATGCTGGAAAAGGGAACTGTATTGTTGTATACATGGTAAGTTAATTTTTTTATTTTTATTATTATTTCATAAGTTTCTTTTATAATAAATGATTAGTATTTATAGGAAATATTTAAAATAAATGTTTTCGGTGAAAACTTTAGTAGTGGATTAATGTTTTTGAATTTAATATAACAAATATATTGAAAATTTAATGTATATTTATTATTTTATAAAAATAATTTTAAGTTGTATCTGTTTATTAAAATTTCATATAATTTTTTTTGTTTATTTTTATTTCAGGAAAAGTCTCTTTATCTTTTAATTCTATGAAGATTGTAACCTGGGTGTGAATTTGGATGGCGTTGAGTGAATTTAAATTGTGAGATTGGAACTGATTTCTAAGTCTTCTTCTTTTTACTATCAAGGATTAGGCATAAGCCTGTTTTGAACTAACAAACCATTCTGTACGTCTACATTCTGTATTACTACACATACACGAGACACTCCAGCCCGTACATCTCGACTACTGCCATCTTCTTCGAGGTCTTCCCACCTCCCTTCTTCCAACTAGAACATATTCCGTCACTTTTAGAGGTATTCTCTCCTCTGGCATCCGTTCCAAATGTTGCCTCCATTGATTCCGGTACTCCTCCACTTTTTCATTCAAGCTAAATACACCCAACTCAGATCTAATTTCCTCGTTATGTATTAGATCCAGCCTCGAGCAGCCCTTCACCCTTCTTAAAAACCTCATTTCAGCTGATTGGATCCTAATTTCTTGGCTTTTTGTGGTAACCCATGACTCATTTCCATAAAGAAGGACTGGGGCTGCCATTACCTTGTAGAACTTCACTTCTATCTCTATTCTAGCTCTGTTACCCAGTGTCCTGTTAATGGTACCACAAATACCTTGAAATTTATTTATTTTATTTTCGACATCAAAGTCCCTATCAAAGCTCACATCGCAGCCCAGATAGTTATAGTGAGACACTTGATTACATTGTCTAAAACAATCTTCGAATGAGTGGGATACTTGCCTCTGAATGCCATAACCTTTGATTTAGCAACGGAAATTTGATTTCTAAGTATTTTAAGAATATGATTTGTTTTAGTTGTAATTAAAAAAAGTATGAGGATAATACCAAAAGTAAGGTCTCTAATAGGTTTATAAATACAAAAAAAAAATTCATTCTCAATAATGTTTACATCGGGTGGATAGAAGAATAGAGAAAAGCCTACGGTGAACGAATGCTGAGAATGTGGGGTCCAAAAAGAGCTTCCAGAAACGTCTAGTCACCTCACATGACCTAAAATTGGCTTCATTCGAGGGAAAATGTCAAAAATTTTTAAAATGATGAAACATTTTCAAGGTTGAAAATTTATCTATTTTTCTGCATAATCATTATTTCAGTTAATGAAGTTTTGTAGGTGTAGTGCCACTTTTGGTAAATCCATGTCATTGAATCGTGTAGTCGTAGCTGAATTGCATTCTGGCCAAATGCTATTTCAATCTAAGAAACATGTAGTAGTCACTTTGTGCTAATTCCTAACTACAGGGTGCATGGCTTAACATAACGATTTTTAAAAACTTGCTAATATATGAAGTTGAAATCGTGATATTTTATTCCAAGATGTAACAATATTTATTGCCTATAATTGGCAGGTGGAGTGTTAAATTATTTGCACTCAATCTGATAGTTTCAGAACTACAAAAAATAGTTCTGTCTCTTATCACATGATCACCCAATTATATGACTGAAGCATTTAAGAGCAGAAGCGGTAGAGGTGTAAAAGACACTAGTCAGAGATATCTCCTCTGAGAGTAAAGAATTTCATTATACTGTATAGCCAAACTGTGTGATAAATGAAGTGAAAGTGTCATTTGCAGGGTGTAGATGGTTTTCAGAGAGTCTGGCATGCTGATAAGCATACTTTTCCGCTCAGTGACGAGGCACTGGTAAACCACCTCACTTCTCGTTTAAATCAGCAAAACCTCTAGAGGTTCAAACCAGCCTTTCGGATGATGACCTTAACAACAAAATTTATTGCTTCTGAAATGCATTTCTTATGGTACTTTTGCAACAAAACTAGGTCGAACTAAGTATGGAATGACATGATAAACCTGAGGGTTACTAGAAATATGTTTAATAAATATGGAGAAGAAGAAGTTTAGTTTTGTTTGTTCGTGTCTACAGATTGATGGAAATTACTTGCTTTTATGAAGTAATTTGTGATGGGTACCAACAAGATATACAATCAGAAGATGTTCAAGGCGACAAAGAAAAGGTGTTTAGTTGGCGATGTGAGAAAAATATTTGCCAACTGATAAAAATGGAAATTAGGATAGAGGAACAGCGCACTAGCTGTTTTTAACAGTTTTGATTTAAGTAACTACAGAATTATTATTTTAGTATTATTAATGTTTCACAACCAATGGATTTTATAAAACATTAGCAGTGCCGACTCTATTCTAAGGCAGTGAAACTTGGGTGCTATCAAAATGAGAGGAGAGTAGATTGGAAGAATCTGAAATAAAATTTCTTCGACATACGTATGGGTGTAGTAGAGAAATCGTTACAGGAATACCGCGGTAAGGAAAGTACTCAACATCTTCTCTATAAACGACAAGGTATTTCAGAACAGAATACAGTGGTTAGAGCATGTAAACAGAATGCGGGAGGATAGGATACCTAAGCAGACATTGGGCTTTAAGCCGGAGGGCAGGAGAGAATGAGCACGCTCGTGAAAGAGATGGGCAGATTTGAGAGTTTCGGAACAGGCAGAAATGCCTACTCCTTGAAAGGCAGAAGAAGAAGATTAATGTTTCACTTTTATAAAAACGACTGAAAAGAAAAAAAAGTTAAATGTTAGTTTCGATTAGAATGATTATGTATTCTGATAATGGTCTACTTATGTATTTTATGTATTCTGATCCACTGAAACTTGTTAGTAAGAAGGATACATGTTTAGAAAAATTAGTATTATGTTTTACCATTTACATGAATACAAGCTTCAGGATTTGCATTTTGATGATTTTATTTCTAAAAATAGTCGTAAGTTTACGCAAACTATTGTGATTGGTATCTTTTGTACTTATACTATAAGCATAAAGAAATTATTTGTTAAGTTTTATTTTTTTTTCTACATTTTTGTATGGAGTTGAAATATGGGTTGTAAATCAGGCGGAAGAAAGTTAAATCACAAGCCAGTGTAATGTAGTTTTCACGAAGAAAAAAATTTGCACAATAATTTTAAATAATTCAAAAATAGGTAAATGTATTACACAGACCGGCTTATTTCAGTTCTTTCTTAACATTATTGTATGTATAATAAAAAAAAAATGTTCTGAAACATTCACACAACTTTCTCTTACCAATGCAAATAATTAACAATATAACCTAACATTAGAAATAAACAAAAAACTAACCTCAATAAACATAACCTAATTTTAATCATGAGTGAAAGACACAAAATGAAAATCTACCTCAGTTAGGCTTTAAAATACTGAAAATCACTCTTTCACGCTAAACTAGGATCTGTAGAAAAAAATGATTAAAATAAAAGTTGTAGAACTTTCAATTTCCTATAAATTTAATTATATACATTTTTGTTGTAAAATGCATTCTAAGGCTGAAATCTTTAAAAAAATTGAGTTTTTTACATATTTTTGTGAAAAAAAAAACAGAAAATCGCTAATTACCGATAAACTTAAGGTTGATACAAAAAATGTTTAAAATAAATTCTTTACAACTTTTATTTACATTTTTACGCTAAAATCCATATTAAAGCCGCAATCTTGAAAAAAACAATTTCTTTACGAGAAAACCGCCTTCCCAAAAATTTCAGCAGATATGGCGCGTACCCTATCTTGTAAAGCATAAAAAATTTAGTGAATTTGGCAATTTTAAAAAATATCGTAGGAGCCGTTTTTTAGGGAATCGCAAAAAAGTGAAAATGACACGAATAAACTACTACTTCCAGTTGACCAATTTTGATGAAAATGTTCGTTTCGGGTTCAGTACTAGTATCTAACTTAAATTCAAGTTCGCATGATATTCCGTACTTAAGATATTGTGTTCCCACACACCAACACAGATCAATCGCTAAAAACATGTTTTTATTGGGTTCAGGTAGTCTGAATATGTGTAGATCCGGTAAAAACTCAATTTTGAAAAATCTACATGAAAACAATATTTTCCTTCCTATATATTCTTATAGGCAAGAGAAAGTAAAAATATATTCTTCTGTTTTAATTATTCTTATGCTTTCATATTTTAAATGTGTAAATATTTTAACTGTTTGAAAAATATAATAGCGTTTAAAAACAGATGGAAAAATTCCATCCATTTTCAAATTCTAAGACTGTGTTTGGTGAATGATCTTGGAGTTAATAATCTGGTTAGCAGATGTAGAAGAAATCTTGGAATTTTAAAAAAGATCACAAGAGGCTTAAGAATATCCAAGTCATCCGTTTTACTGTACAAGACTCCGTATCCATTTGGAGTACGCCAACTGTTTTCTGGTAAATGAAAAGGGGTTGTTTGCTGATAAAGTCAAAGGGAGAACAATTTTTTGAGCTATGTGAGATACAGATTCTTGGACTTTCCTCAGCTTAGTATAGCTGAAATGCGGAAAGATCTCTTCTATCGATGTTAACTAAATGGTACTACAAACCAATTGTTATTTTTCTATATTTTTGTCCTGCATAGTATAAATGGACAATCTGGGTTTGTCAAATTGTGAGCATCATAAAGACAGTGTTATGTAGCTACAACACTTTGTTATCATTCGTAAATGTGAATTAACTCCAGTTTTTAGATATACAGCAACTGTAAATTTTCAGCATCTGTTTGATTATTATTAATATGGGTAGTACTGGTGCCCATAACAGACAGGTGGAGTGTCAAATTATTTACACTCAATCTGTTAGTTGCAGGGCTAAAATAAATAGTTCTGTTTCTTATCACATGGTCAGCCAATTAAATGACTGAATCATTTAAGAACAGAAGAGGTAGAGGTGTAAACGACATTAATCAGAGTTATCTCCTCTGAAAGTAATGAATTTCATTATACAGCTAGACCCTGTGGTGAATGTAGTGAAGGTGTCATTTGCAGAGTGGAAAATATGTCCTTTTCAGAGGGCCCGGCATGCTGATAAGTGTACTTTTCCACTCAGTGAGGAAGGCAATTGTAAACCACCTCACTCCTCGTTTTACTTAATAAAACCTCTACGGGTTCAAACCAGCCTTTCGGCTGATGACCTAAACAACAACAACAACAACAACAACATGGGTAGTACAAAGAATTGAAAAAAATTTTCATCCCTAATGTGTGTACGTTAAAAACCGTTCAATTTAAGATCAATTAGGAAACCCATGACTCAATGAGATGAGGATGATGTATATGATGTGGAAATGAGGTGTAGTCTTGTACAGACTCAGGTCGACCATTCCTGAGAGAGTATGGTTAATTAAACCCCAACCATCAAAGTACACTGGTAACCAATATCTAGTATTCAAATTTGTATAAAAGTAACTACATTTACGATGACATGAACGCCTCTGAAAATCAGCTGTTAAGTAGCTGACTTGCGGCGATGACTTTACCTCTTGACTAACTCGATGGGTCATAAAGAATTAAAAATTAAAAAAAAAAATGATCCTGCCTGTCATGAACAATTTAGTTGCTGCATTACCATTCTTTGTTACTGCATTATTGTTTATTCAATTACAACAGGGTCGATAAAACCAATTATTTTATAATTTAAGCACAAGAAAATTTATTTTTTAAAATAACATTGGGAAGAGAAAGTCATGTGAGTGTTTCACCTGATTTTTCAAAAATCATAACTTTTGACCTACTCAGCGAATTTCCAAATTTTTTAAATTCCTCAGAAAAATAGTAACTGTGTTTTGAACAGTTAAAAAAAACATTTTGTTTATCTAAATTTTTGCAAAATTGGAGAATTTTTTGAGAAATTTAAATTGAAGGGATTACTGCAATCGTAGATTATACACCAGTATGTGATTTATACTTTTAATTCCATATTGATTTCACATGTGTATTGGGCTAAGTACAACCATAGTATGATTTCTGAAACTGACAGCTGCTTTACAACACCCATTTTGATTTTTGGGGTGGGGGTAAAATTTTTAATAACTTATTCAGGATTTAAAAAGAAAGAATAGCTGCATTTTTAAATATGCAAATTTTTTTTGTTCATTTACCACAAATTTACCCACCAGGTCAGCTGTTTAACAGCTGATTTTCGGAAACGAAGGTTTCTGGTTCAAATCCTAATAAAGGTAGTTACTTTTATACGGATTTGAATACTAGACAGTGGTTACTGATGTACTTTGATGGTTGGGGTTTAATTAACCATACTCTCTCAGGAATGGTCGGCCTGGGTCTGTACAAGACTACACCTCATTTACACGTCATACACATCATCCTCATCTCATTGGGTCATGGGGTTGCTTATTGTTCTGAATTGAACAGATTGCAACGTACTGAAATTAGAGAAAAAAAAATTTACCACAAACATTTTTGAAGTTAAAACTCCACTTGTACAATTAGTGGAATTTTTTGGGAAAACAATTGTTTCTTCTAGTGGAGTTACAAAATCCATTTTGAACTAAAGGGATGACAGAAATGTATTTTTTTTTTTTTAATATGTTATAAAAGATTTAATAATTTAAAAAAAATCATATTTTTTATTTATTTTATCAAACATCCTGCACAGGTATTTTCATCATTATTATTTTTTTAATTAATATTATTTAATAACACAAATACAAAATATATTATATTCTTCAAACCACCAGTTATATGGTAAACAGTAAATGCTTATGCCCAAAACGGGGAGGTGGAGTGTTATTTTAATGGCACTCTATCTGTTTGGTCCAGGGCTAAAAAAAATAATTCTGTTTTTTATCACACATAGTCAGCCACTTATATGACTGAACTATTTAAGAACAAAAGAGGTAGAGGTGTAAAAGATACTAATCAGAGTTATCTCCTCTGAGAGTAATGAATTTCACCATACAGCCAGACCCTGTGGTGAATGAAGTGAAGGCGTCATTTGCAGAGTGGAAAGTGAGTGCTTTTCGGAGAGCCTGGCTTGCTGATAAGCATACTCTTTCAACTCAGTGAGGAAGGCAATGGTAAACCATTGCCCTCCTCCTCATTTACTTAGCTCATTTACTCCTCGTTTTTACTTAGTAAAACCTCTAGAGGTTCAAACCAGTCTTTCGGCTGTTGACCTAAACAACAAGTAAATGATTACCAATTATATATTAATAAAAATGCATGCTTCAATAATTTTCTTAAACTTATTATTTAAAATTTAAAACATTTTTCTTCCACCGTGGTAGAAAAGGTAGATAAGATTTATTTTCTACTATAGTGGGAGTAGGATGTTTTAAATTTTGAATGATAAATTAAAGAAAATTACTGAAGATATTTACACTTAATCTGTTCGTTGCAAGGCTAAAATAAATAGTTGTGTTTCTTATCACATGGTCAGCCAATTAAATGACTGAATCATTTAAGAACGGAAGAGGTAGAGGTGTAAAGACACCAATCAGAGTTATCTCGTCTAAAAGTAATGGATTTCATTATACAGCCAAACCCTGTGGTGAATGAAATGAAGGTGTCATTTGCAGAGTGGAAAATATGTGGTTTTCAGAGGGCCTGGCATGCTGATAAGCATACTTTTTTACTCGGTGAGGAAGGCAATTGTAAACCACCTCGCTCCTTGTTTTACTTAGTAAAACCTCTAGAGGTTCAAACCAGCCTTTCGGCTGATGACTTAAACGACACTAAAGATATGCATTTTATTAGTGTATGATTCGTAAGTGTTTACTGTTTACCATATTGCTGGTAGTTTAAAGAATATATAATATATGTTTATTTTTTATTTAATCCTCGTAGTTAGGGTTGTAATTACTGAGATTTGTTCCATCCATCTTAGCGTTGGTCTGCCCACTTTGCTTCTTTGTTTTTTCTTGACCAAGTATATTTATGGGAAATTTTATCATCCTGAATTTTTTCAAAGTGAAGCGTTAATTCAGTAATACGATCTGAAAAGTAGTGGCAAAACATAAAATTTATTTTTTAACAAAAAAAATTAAAATTTTATGTATGTTTGTAAAATATACTAATTAATTTTCTTTTCAATTTTTATGTAGGAAAATTTAGTTACAGATAATGAAGACAAGAAAACGGGGAAAGATGAAAATGGGAATGATTTTATATCGATACAGAAATTAAATTTTCCGAAAATTGATTTGACAGAATATTGTTTAAACACAAAACCACCGGTTCAAGCCTTTCCTGAATTAATCCTTTCCTTGAATCCTGATCCTGAAAAGGTAATCTTGTTCCTATTTTGTTCTCGTGCAATTTTTTTAAAATTTATCTTTACTTATTTTTACGAGGTTTTGTTAAGGTTTTTTGTGTTTTTAAACTTCAAAAATAAAATTTTGTAGTTGCCACTTTTGTAATGTGGTTGTGTATTGGGCTATGACAAAATAAAACAATTTTCTACAGTTCAGCCGTTCTTAGTTTGCTCCTACTGTCAACAAACAAAAGCCAGCTACTACAGGGTGCACGCTAGAGTCTGCAACTTTACGGATCTCGTATTCCTATTAAGTTAACTATTTTTTTAAATTATAAGTACTTAAAATATCAGTCATGATATGATGTAGGCCTAACAATTTCATTTATAATAATACTTTTAAAAGTATTTTGTATTTAAATACTTTTGAAAGTATTTTGTTGTTACTTTTTAATCAGTGTGTACACATTTTGATATAATGCGCATGCTCAGTGACGTCATTATTTTTTTACATTAGGAGCAAACTAAGAGAGGCTGGACTGTAGGTGTGAATACAAGCTAGGGTGAAATTGAAAAAAAAATTCACTCGCAATCTTATCCTTAATTTTTTTTATCCTAAAGTACATTCCAGTTAAAGGTTAAGGAAAATTTTGAAGAGTACAAAATTGAATTTATTATGCCTTCTTGTCCCTTAAGAAGTATGCTATGCTGTGTGAAGTGGATGATTGTGGGTTTGATTCCCATCTAGGATCTGGACAATTTTTTTACTCATTCTAACAATGTATTCACTTTTGATAAGACTTAAATAAAATTTAAAAAAATTAATTTTATTGAAATATTTTTTGTTAGTATCATTCGGTTTTCATTTTCTTTTTATTTGCAGATACAATTTAAGATGAAAGATAATAAGTATTAGTGTTCAATTTTTCCAAAACATTTGTTCCATTTTTACGGAAACAAAATTTTAATAATTATTTTATTTTATTTATTGAAAGGGAAACCTTAGATATAGATACTTCATTCACGAGATTCTCTTTTGCATAATGATGGGCTGTGAGGAAGGGAAGAGAAAATCTACCCAACAAAAAAAATTCAATAAACTGAGGAGTCAAAAAAAAATAAAATAAAAAATAAAAAACAGGGCTGCCAACTCAACAGTGAGACACTACATTTCACTACCATGTAGTTATTATATACATTTCAATCAAAGCTGTCCAATTACGCATTCTTATATTCTGGCCCTGCCCATAACAGACAAGTAGAGTGTCAAATTATTTACACTCACTCTGTTCGTTGCAGGGCTAAAATAAATAGTTCTGTTTCTTATCACATGGTCAGCCAATTAAATGACTGAATCATTTAAGAACAGAAGAGGTAGAGGTGTAAAAGACACTAATCAGAGTTATCTACTCTGAAAGCAATGGATTTCATTAGACAGCCAGACCCTGTGGTGAATGAAGTGAAGGTGTCATTTGCAGAGTGGAAAATATGTGCTTTTCAGAGGGCCCGGCATGCTGATAATCATACTTTTTCACTCAGTGAGGAAGGCAATTGTAAACCACCTCACTTCTCGTTTTACATAGTAAAACCTCTGTAGGTTCAAACCAGCCTTTCGGCTGTTGACCTAAACAACATATTCTGGCCATTCCCTTTTTTACCAGGTGTCAACAAGACTGTTGATAAAGAAAAATTAGCTTCGTAGAAAGTTGAAGACAGTGATTTATCTTTCTTCTTTATAATGTATTACTTTCTATTGCCTATATGAATATATAGGAAGGAAAGTATTGTTTTTATGTTGATTTTAAGAAATCAAGTTTTCACCAGATCTACACGTTTTCAGACCCCCTGAACCCAAAAACCATGTTTTTAGCGATTGGTCTGTGTGTGTGTGTGTGTGTGTGTGTGTGTGTGTGTGTGTGTGTGTGTGTGAACAGAATATCTCGAGAACGAAACATTGTACGAACTTGAAACGTAAGTTAGATACCACTAGAGGACCAGACACGAACATTTCCGTCGAAATCGGTCAACCGGAAGTAGTAGTTTATCTGGTAATTTTTCACTTTTTTGCGATTTTCTCAAAAATGGCTCCTACGATTTTTTTAAAATCGCCTCAATTACTACATTTTTTATGCTCTACAAGATAGGGTAGGCGTCATGTCTGCTGAAATTCTTGGAAAGGCTGTTTTCTCGTAAAAAAAAAAAAATACTTTTTAAGATTGCGGCTTTAATATGCACTTTAGTGCAAAAATGTATATTACAATAAATGTAGAGAATTTATAATCCCACTTCTTTTAGTTCAATTATTTTTATGTATAACGCTTAGTTTAGCGGTAATTAGCGATTTTCTGTTTCTTTTTAACGAAAATGTGTAAAAGATCTATTTTTTAAAGATTTCAGCCTTAGTATGCATTTTACAACAAAAAAGTATATAATCAAATTTATAGGAAATTAAAAGATCTACAACTTTTATTTAGAGCGTTTTTCTCTAGAGTCTAGTTTAGCGTGAAAGAGTGATTTTCCGTATTTTTAAGCCAAACTGAGGTCGATTTTAATTTTGCGTCTTTCACTCATGATTAAAATAAGGTTATGTTTTTGAGGTTAGTTATTTGTTTTATTACTAATGTTAGGTTATATTGGTCATTGTTTGCATTGGCAAGAGAAAGTCGTGTGAGTGTTTCACACCAGATTTTTTTTGAATTGTCAGGTTAAAAATAGAATAGGAAAAGTAAAAATTCACATGAAATAAAAAATCCTACCACTTTTTATTGTAAGCATTTTTCTCTACAAAACCTATTTTGGTGTCAATTACTGATTTTCCGTATGTCTTAAGTTCTACAGTGGTTGATTTTCATTTTACATTGTTTACACCATGATTAAACACAATTAATATATTTTATTATCTACATTGACAAGAAAAAGTCATTTGAGTGTTTCACATCAGATTTTTAGAAATTCATGTCATGCCGATGACTTTTCAAACAGCTAATTTTCTCTAGGAAATTCCCTAAAACTGAAGGTCCCAAGTTCATTTCCCAGATAAGTTTGAGAAATTTTCTCGTGTTTAATTCCAAAATCACTGTACCACCATTACGGGGTCATTAATAATAATCTAATTAATAATTAATATTTGATGTCAAATTAAAAGGAAGAAGGAAAATGATTAGTAATTTGTCAATCTAGATTTTTAATTTGATTTTATTCTTTGAAACAGTGTTAACTAAAGTCTGTTCTTTAGCATGCTTTGTTGAATAAGTGAAAGTTTCTCTGTGTTTCTTCATTATTTACTTTCTCCGTTTGTCTAAAACATTCTCTCTTTCATCTTTAATGTATGTCTTTATTATATCTGCTTAAATTTATTTTAATTTTTTTATTTTTACTTTCTCTTGCCTATATGAATATATAGGAAGGAAAGTATTGTTTTCATGTCGATTTTTCGAAATTGAGTTTTCACCGGATCTGTATGTTTTCAGACCCCCTCTACCCAAAAAACATGTTTTTAGCAATTGGTCTGTGTGTGTGTGTGTGTGTGTGTGAACAGAATATCTCAAGAACGGAACATTGTACGAACTTGAAACTTAAGTTACATACTACTACCGGACCTGACACAAACATTTTCATCAAAATCGGTCAACCAGAAGTAGTAGTTTATTCGTGTAACTTTTCACTTTTTTGCAATTTCCTCAAAAATTGGTCCTGATTTTTTTAAAAATCGCCTGGTTTTCTAAATTTTTTATGCTTTACAAGATAGGGTAGGCGCCATGTTTGCTGAAATTCTTGGTGAGGCTGTTTTCACGTAAAAAAATTGTTTTTTTTTAAGATTACAGCTTTAGTATACATTTTAGCACAAAATTTGTATAATAAAAAATGTAGAGAATTTAAAATCCCACAACTTTTATTTCAAACACTTTTTGTATAACGCTTAGTTTAGCAGTGATTATCAATTTTCTGTTTTTTTCTCATGAAAACGTGTGAAAAATCGAATTTTTTAAGATTTCAGCCTTAGTATGCATTTTACGACAAATGGGTATATAATCAAATTTATAGGAAATTAAAAGATCTATGACTTTTATTTAGAGCATTTTTCTCTACAGAGCTTAGTTTAGTAATAAAGAGTGATTTTTTTCACAAAAAAAAAGAAGCTTAGAAAACATAAAACATCAAAAAACACTAAACTAGGCTCTGTAGGGAAAAATACTTTAAATAAAAGTTGCAGATCTTTTAATTTCCTGTAAAATTGATTGTATACACTTGTGTCGTAAAATGCATACTAAGGCTGAAATCTTAAAAAACCATTTTTTACAGATTTTCATAAAAAAAATACAGAAAATTAGTAATTATCTGATCAAAGCATTATACTAAGAATTGTTTAGAATAAATGTAAGTTCTTTGCTTGTATACACTTTTGCCCAAAAATCCACATTAAGGCCGCAATCTTTAAAAACAATTTTTTTCTATGAGAGCACAGCCTCTCTAAGAATTTCAACAGATAAGATGCTTACTCTATGATGTAGAGCACAAGAAATGTAGTAAATTCGGCAATTTTGAAAAAAATCTTAAAAAAGTGAAAAGGTACACGAATAAACTATAACTTCCGGTTGACCGATTTTGATGAAACTGTTCGTGTCGGGCCCTCTAATAGTATCTAACTTAAGTTTTAAGTGTCAACTTCGTATGATGTTCCATTTTTGAGATATTTTGTTTACACCACAGACCAATTGCTAAAAACATGTTTTTTTTCGATTCAGGGGGTCTGAAAATGTATACCGTATTGTTCAGAATACAAGTCGCAGTTTTTTCCTAAAAATCGGTTCCATAATTTGACCTGCGGCTTGCATTCGCGCTTTAATAATAATAATCGTTTCTTATTAAGCATAAGTAGGTATGAGTATAGAGACAGAGAGAGGGGTGGTAGGGGCGAAGGGGGAGAGGGAGAGAGAGAGAGAGAGAGAAGCACTCCTTACGTAATGCGTGTACAGTCGTTTTGATCAGTTTGGTGTTACAGTATAAAGTTTGGTAGCAGTTTTCTTATATTTCATTTTGTTTTTTTATCCGATCATTTGTTTTTTGTTGTATTTTATACATCGCCATGAGTGATGTTATAGGTTAAGGGTACTTTGTCTATACAAGTACCCAAAAAGTAGCGCAGGACTTGTAATACCAATTTCGAATAATTGGTATCGCAAGTCCTGCGCTACTTTTTGGGTAAAAATGCGGAAAAGACATCCACCAAAGAAGCCGGAAGAAAACACATATGATGTAGATGAATCCTTGTGTTCGGCATTGAACAAAAAATAAACAAAAACTTCTAAATGCTAATTAAGAAGTAATTGTATTTGTTTGTACGGTATTTTCTAGTGTTTTCTAGTATTTTCAAAAACATACAAGTACTGTACTTGAAATTTATTTCCTATCGTTGATCGTAATTTTTCCAATGCGGCTTAAATTCGGGTGCGGCTTGTTTTCGGAATAATACGGTATAGCCGTTGAATACTTGATTTTGAAAAATTGACATGAAAACAATACGTTAGCTCCTATGTATTCATACAGGCAAGAGAAAGTAAATATTAAGATGGCCTTACAAATTTCATGGATTCTTTAATTTAAGGTTAATGATTTTAGGAATATATTAAAGATTTTCTTTTACTTTGTTATACAGGAAGCACCGCCAAAACCGGATAAAATCACATCAATCAAGCGCGATCTATCGCCATCTCCTATCGTTAAGAAAAAGAAAAAACAACGGATTAACTCAACCGATAGTGCTAAGACATTCGAAGCTAACGGAGACGATGGAAACGATTCAGATAGTACAATTTCTCATCATAGATTACTCGGCAATCATTCGACGCCGTTAAGGAAAGGACCTGGTTCGAATCTATTAGAACGACCTGCTAACATTATGAGACCTGTAAGTTTTATTTGTTCGTATTTTGTATTTAACCCTTACAGTGCCAGCGTCCTAATATTAGGACGTCGAGATTTAGATTAAAAAATGCCGGCGTCGTCCTTTTATTAGTACTTTGACTAAAAAGTTCATAGGATTTTAATTTTCACTTAATTTTTATGAACAACGAATGAAAATAATAATTAAGAAATGTAAATTGAAAAAATACATGTAGAGTTTTTTAATGAATGTAATTGATTAATATTGATTAAACAACATATTTTTTATCTTTTACAATACGTAAATAATTTTTTTGTGATTTTTCACGTAATTTAATTGTCTTTAAAGTGATATAGGCCTAAGTAAAATTGAGTAACATAATTTTTTAGGGTGATTTGTTTTTTAAATTAAAAAGGAAATTTTCATCAAAATGTCTACGTATCATTTTATTTTTAAATTGTAAGAAATATGTTCCAAGTTGAATGTGATACAAGATCAAATTTTTTTATGAACAAAACAAAAAAATCATTAAGATAGGTATCTTGAAAAATAGCCATGTTATGGATAGATATATAAAATGCTACAAATCGCACAAAAGTAGGCTGGCATTTTTTAGTCTAAATCTTATCGTCCTAATATTAGGACGATGGCACTGTAAATGTTAATAAGACCTGCACGTTCCTTATGTTGTTGTTTGTTTAGGTCATCAGCCTGTAGGCTGGTTTGAACCTGTAGAGGTTTTACTAAGTAAACCGAGGAGTGAGGTGGTTTACCATTGCCTTCCTCGCTGAATAAGAAAAGTACGCTTATCAGCATGCCGGGCCCTCTGAAAAGCACGTATTTTCCACTCTGCAAATGACACGATCACCTCATTCACCACAGGGTCCTCCCCGGCTGTATAATGAAATTCATTATTTCAGAGACGATAACTCTAATTAGTATCTTTTACACCTCAACCTTTTCTGTTCTTAAATGATTCAGTCATTTAATTGGCTGACCATGTGATAAGAAACAGAACTATTTATTTTAGTCCAGCAATGAACAGATTAAGAGTAAATAATTTGACTCTCCACCTGTCTGTTATGGGCAGGTTCCTTATGTTTTCGACGCAATCAGATAATAATTGTTTAAGTTACTAGTTACCATCTTTAGAGCGGAATCTATATTAATGTTACTTTTTATATACTGTCGTCCATTGGAGATGAAGGCATGTGGCAAAACCTTGCTTGCAAAGTTGGTGGCCCTGAAAAGGGCCGTTGTTGGTGTTCGGAAGCAGCGAGGCTGCGTGTCAAAAGTGGAGCCTGAAAAGTGATGGCTTGGCTACCGGGTTCAGGCCTAGCCTTCCCTCAGCAGCAGTTGGGTCCCCACTGCAGCGTGACAGTGGTGGCTCCCAGAGTCCTACAGTGTCGGGTCGGCGTAGGCCGTCTGCCTTCTGCCAATAGCGCGGTCAAGGCGGTTCTCTCCGGCTCGGCGATGGCTGACCAGTGTGGAATGTGCGTCCGCCACGATAGTGTAGACCAGGGGCCTTGGCGGAGCTCTTCTTTCTTCTCTGTTCGGGAATTGGTAGGCAAATGTGTCTCGCAGTTCAGTGCGGCTGCTTAAATTCCCCTTCACTTCATAGTGGAGGGGAGGTACTGCTGGCAGCGCTCCCTGCCGCAGGCAGGTTCTAGGATAGTCTGCAGGCGCTGGTAATGGTGGGGGGCGTTGGCAATAGTATACAGGGCGTTCTGAAAAAGAGTTCCAAGAATTCAGGGCGTGATTCCCCACAACAAAAGAAGAAAAAAAGTTCAAATTAACATAGGTCCGAAATACATTAGTTACCGAGTTATACAGGGTGAAAGATTTCGTTAGAATTTCAGTTACCCCCGTTGAAACGAAGCCCTGCAGATATTTGTTGGGCGTTAAATTAGACATAAATTTTGCCGTATCGTATTTAAAATGAACAGAAAAATTGAACAAACAGGTTTCAGACTTGTAGCTGCAGTAATGTTTAAGATATCTGATGAAATACGCAAAACTTGGTCCCGAAAAACAAGTTTCTTTTAGGTTTGAAGCAGATATCTTAAACATTACTGCAGCTACAAGTCTGAAACCTGTTTGTTCAATTTTTCTGTTGATTTTACATACGATACGGTAAAATTTATGCCTAATTTAACGCCTAACAAATATCTGTAGGGCTTTGTTTCAACGGGGTAACTGAAATTCTAACGAAATCTTTCACCCTGTATAACTCGGTAACTAATGTATTTCGGACCTATGTTAATTTGAACTTTTTTTCTTCTTTTGTTGTGGGGAATCACACCCTGAATTCTTGGACCCTTTTTCAGAACGCCCTGTATATAAAAAAAAAATTTCATTTTCCGTATACTGCTTCTTGTACTTTCTTTCTTTACAAGCACTTTCACAGTGCGCTCCTTGAAAGTTTGAATCAATGATTCAAACCATTGACAAAGGAAGATGCAATCTTCATAAATTATTTCTAGAAATTATTATTTCCTGAAGAAGCGGTGCGCACCGCAAAAGTAATTGTAAGGAAGAAAGTACAAGAAGCAGTATACGGTAAATGAAATTTTTTTTATACAGGATGATTCAAAACTATACTGCAATCTCTTGGGATCTCATTCTATAGCTAAAAATAAGAAAAAAAAGTTCATATAAACATATGCCTGAAAACGCTTAGTTAGCGAGTTACGGCTAGCGAAAATTTTCACCTAGAACTCTGTACCCTCGGCGAAGTAAGGCCGTATAAAAATGTTAACGGTAGTTACAAAGATACAAATACGATTGTTTCTTATGTTTTTTAATCTGAAAAATTGAATAAAATTGGTTCCAGAGCTGTAAATGCAATACTTTATATCTTACATAAAACACAAGAATTGGTGCAAAGAAATAACACATTTTTGTGTTTAACTTAAGATTACTTCCATAAATGGTAAATAAAGGTGTATTTTTCTTAAATAAATTTGTAGAAAATTTAATTCTGAAAAGATTCATGCAAATTACTCAGGAAAAAATGAAAAATAGATATTGAAATTTTGCTTTATTTAAAATCAGAACGGACGCATATAAAACGCATATTCTTAACGGCATAAAATATTAACTAACATTTAGATTGGGAGTAACATCTGATAATGATCAGCTGTTACTCCCAACCTAATATTGTATGCAGTTAAGAATGTGCGTTGGTTCTGATTTTAAATAAAGCGAAATTTTAATATCTATTTTTCATTTATTTCCTGAGTAATTCACATGAATCTTTTCAGAATTAAATTTTCTACAAATTTATTTAAGAAAAAATACACCTTTATTTACCATTTATGGAAGTAATCTTACGTTAAACACAAAAATGTGTTATTTCTTTGCACCAATTCTTGTGTTTTTCTGGTTCAAATCCTATGAAAGGTAGTTACTTTTATATGGATTCGAATACTAGACAGTGGTTACCGGTGTACTTTGATGGTTTGGGTTTCAATTAACCATACTCTCTCAGGAATTGTTGGTCTGATTCTGTACAAGACTATACCTCAGTTATACGTCATACATATCATCGTCATCTCATTGGGTCATGCGGTTGCTTATTATTCTGAATTGAACAGATTGCTATGTACACACATTGTTGTTGTTTAGGTCAACAGCCGAAAGGCTGGTTTGAACCTCTAGAGGGTTTACTAAGTACACACATTAGGGATTTGAAAAAAAAATTACTAATGTTAGGTTATATTGGTCATTATTTGCATTGGCAAGAGAAAGTCGTGTGAGTGCACCAATTTTTCCTTCACATTTTCATGAAAATACTTGCGTTTAATAGTTTGAAATGTGGATTTCTAATACAGAATATGTAAGTACCGTATTTTTCGGACGATAAGACGCATCGGACGATAAGACGCATCCTTGTTTTTCAAGGCATAAATTATCTAAAAATTATTTTGACTGATTTTAATTAGTTTTTTATAACAGATAAATGTGATACCTTTTATTGAAAAACAGCAAGTACAGAAGATACAATATATATAATTATTTCAGTCATAAATTTACAAAAAAAAAAAAAAAATGAATATAGAAACTGTAAGTACGTAAATTACTACTATCGGTTTCATAATCGTAGACACCCGAGTTTCAACCCAAAGCATCTACAAAAGTATGAGTCGGATTTTACATACTTTACATCAAAATTTAGCTAATTTTATTCTGCGTTTACCTATAACAATCCTATATTTTTAATGTTTAAAAATTGCCATATCGAGGTTGGAAGACAAAAAGACCCGGTTTTTTTTATATCGCAACAAAGTTCATGCATTTAGAGGCGTGTAACTTGATAAATATTTGACCGAAAAGTATAAAATTTTAACACAACATAGACAATTATATTCTTACAGCGTGTACGAAATTTCAAATTCATACGTTATTTAAATTTCGAGATATTAACAATATTCTGAACCTTTGCTATCTCGGTAACCGCACGATCGTTCAGCTCGGGCAAACTATCGTTTTATTCAGCGTAAAAATTTAGTACAGATATGTTAACATGAAATATCGATTGGCCAATGTTGTGGTAAAATTTTTAGAATTTTGAAAATTAGAAGGGTAATGCGGGGGATTGGTGTTACTATCCATGTTGCTAGTTTGTGTACGTGAAATCCTGTCGGACTGTTTACCTGAATTGGCAGACTGCATTGTCAATTCAGGTAGACAATCAGATTCAGGCAACATGGTTAGTCTAATAGTAATTGATAATACAATTTTTCAATTGTGCTTCTAGTTGAGGCCATTTGACAGCAAGAGTTCGAAATTTACTAGTATGTTTCTTATTATCTGCCTTGAGTAATAAATCTTTTTGTTTCTGCCATTCCCGAATCATTTTTTCTGTTGGAGGAGGTAAAAAATGCCTTTCTACTTCCCGAATGCCATTATCTTTTGCATATTGAACCATTTTTAATTTAAAAGCGAAAGAGTGCGAAACATGCTTCACATTTTAAAAATGCTATGATATTTACCGTAAGTAATATCAATACAGAAACTACTGTGTATGCTTAGAAACTTCAAAACGATAGCCTACAGTTGAAAAACTACGGTACATCCTATATCATTGTATGGTTTGTTTTGAAATCCCTAGTTATTGAACGTGTTTAAGTAGAGTAGGGTAGTATTAAATATTATTATAGAAAGCATCTACCCTGAAATATAGCTAGCGTTCGGACCATAAGACGCATGGTAATTTTTAGGTCATTTTCCTACGAAAAAAAGTGCGTTTTATCGTCCGGAAAATACGGTATATGATTTTTACTCTCTCTTGCCTGTAAGAATATATAGTTTTTCTAAAAACTTCATTACGTTATTTTTTTATGCTCATAATATTATGAAGTGTACATAATAAAATTTATTGGGAATTAAAAGATCTACAACTTTTATTTAAGTATTTTTCTCTGCAGAGCCTAGTTAAGCGTGGAAGAGTGACTTGCCATATTATTAAGCCAAACTAAGGTTGGTTTTCATTTACCATAGTTAGCTTTTGTTTATTACTAATGTTCATCATTTGCATTGGCAAGAGAAAGTTGCATGAGTGTTTCACACCAGATTTACTTCTTTTTATATGGTGTTGATATACTACTAAGGTTTAATGAAAATGTGAACCAGCTGTAAATAATCTGATAGTTTCATCGACTTACAAAAAAATGTATGTACAAAAAATTTCCATAAATACCTTGTTTCCCATTAATCCACCATTTTGTTTATTTAAGAAAGAGATTTATATATCTCAAAAATGGTTTGAGAAATTTTAAGAAATTTAGTACACTTGGTCGTATTAAAGTTTGTTAATTAATTAGTAAATTTTGGATGCTTCATGACATAAAATTTTAAAATGGTGTGTGGTCAATTAAATTTTTAATTAATTAATTGTGATCGAAATTAGGAGAATAATTTTTTTTATTTATAGAAAAAGTTAAGTCTCAGTTCATAAGTATGCAAGTTTTATGGGTAAGATATTTTATTTTCAATGGAATTTTTGTTTGTGACTCATAAGAAATAAGATTTTTATGATTTTTACTTTCTCTTGCGTTTATGAATGTATAGAAAGGAAAGTATTGTTTTTATATTGATTTTTCGAAATCGGGTTTTCATAAGATATACACGTTTTCAGACCCTGTGAACCCAAAAAACATGTTTTTAGCGATTGGTCTGTGTGCCTGTATGTATGTGCATAAAATATTTCAATAACGGAACATTGTATGAAGTTGAAACTTAAAACTTAAGTTTCAACTTAAAATAAACTTAAAACTTAAATTTAAGATAAGTTAAAACTTAACTTAAGATACTACTACCGGACTCGACATGAACAATTTCATCAAAAT